>JAUPFZ010000016.1:18375000-18905000 GCA_036937285.1 Euphydryas editha
TATTTATACAGTAATTATATCTGTCTGTACATAATTATATGTAATACAATAATATATGTATGTAAAAATTGTTAAAAAAAACAATGTAGACGACATCATAATTGGTACAGAATCCATAGTTATTATTACATAAATTATCCTATTGCAATTAAATATATAGGATAAAGCTCAGTGGAAATAAATATAATATTAATTTTCCATCCAAATTTTTCATTCAATAGAAATATGAGAACGATTTCAATATATCTTTGAATAAAGTTCTACAGATGAATATAATACTCGTATACGATTTTTTTTTATCACATTGTTCTATGTCTAAACAGAAAATTAAGGTTTTTACGATAATTTTGTTTTTGTAATAACTTTAATAAAACACCGACCAAAATTCAAATCGTCCTTAATTATAACTAAAATCAATTAAATCATAAATCGTCTTAAATAATCTTCTATCCATCTCTTAGCACTTAGAGATGTCGTTAAATATACACCTTTAGAGATGCCTTAATTATAACAGCGTCGAAAACTCTATCTATTCATATTTCTTGATGGACGAAATAATTAGCGTGGGCCGTCTCAAAGAGAATCGTCAATTTCGGATTTTGATAATTCATAAAGGGATGTTTTCAAGATATTTCGAATTTCGTTGAGGGTTCGTTCATTTGATTTATTACCCCCACTCCCCCTAAGTCCTAAATTAGAATGAATCGTCTCGTTATGTATAATTTTCAATTATTATTGTATTATTATGTCATTATTTTGTTGTTGTTTATTTTAAGAGGACAAATATAGTGAAACGAAAATAACAATTTAATATTATTACAATTCAAAGCTAAAATGTTATTATTTTCCGATAACAACAATGTGAATCATGTCTGTTTTGAATGGTGGCGAGGATGCTGGTAGCATTTTCCTCGTAACCTCGTTGACTCGTACCTAATTTCGATTATCTAGACAAAAGATGAACCAGCTTTCCTATCAACAGTACATATAATATGTGCTGTGGAGTTTAATTTCTTCGAAGTGTTTTAGAACTTATAATATTATTAAGCTTGTTATAATCCACGTAGGTTTTTATACGCCCATCATCGCAATTATACGGTAGAGTAGATTTACAGAGATATAAATTGAAATAAATATATTTTTTTCATATTTTTTTTTTCACTTTATAACGTTAAAGTACTTTCAGCTTTAATTGAAAATAATTTATGAAAATATTTTCTCATTTTCCGAGATTTCATTACAATATTTTACAGCGTAAAATATGTAAAGCGTATGTTTGAATAATATTGAACGTGAAGCTTACAGCCTCTCACATCGGAAGACCAGTGTTGCATTTAATTTTTATGCTAATTACCGGGATGTATGCAATACATTGATATATAAAAGAATATAATATACAAGGCTCTAGTTACATGTAAAAATATTAGGTATGTAAAAAGACGTATTTTTTTACCACTATGGTCATAAATAAGGGTACGGTCCGTCTGATGGTAAGCGGTTATCGTTTTCTATGGATACCTGGAACACCAGGAGTATCACAAGGACGTCGCCGATCCTATTGAAATATTAATGTAATAACTATATTTAACGATAACTACCGTTCTGATGTATGTACATAGTTGTAGTCGCCTTAACACTTGAGGTCACGGGTTCGATTCTCGCTTGGGGCAGATATTTGAATTTATACAAATATGTTTCTGATCTGAGTATGTATCCTCGTGGGTCAGTCCCGGTCGTTATCATAGACGCCTGATAGTGGTCTTATCCAATATGGAGAAGAGGCTTTTGCCCAGTAGTGGGACGTTTACAGGCTGATTCAGATTAGTTCAATTCATAATATAATTTAGTATATACAAAGTACATTACATGAAATTTAATATAAAGTGTTACCAAGCATTTTTATCGATATAAAGATATACTTGACTGAGTTTAGGAGATTACGTTTCTAAAAATAAATAAATAAAAGCGTTACACACAACAGCTTCAAGTTGAACAAAAATCCTGCGTCGGGTGGTCGGGAAACACAGAACACCGGAGATTGAACACCCGACCACTAGCACAGCCAGCCAGTGTATCAGTACTAACTAAGAAATACAATATGCAGTGATATTATTGGAAATTTACCCATGCTCTGCTTTCCGCTCAAAACTTGTAGGTACCACTCCCACTACTGGGTATAATATTTATATAAGGTATGTTTAAAATAAACTATTGCGTTGCTCTGAAAAAAAGAAACGACAATTAGTGTTTATTCCTTCCAACTATTAATTTATTTTATTAATAATATTTCCGTCTTTGCGAATAAGTAATATCCGCCGCCATATTTTTTCATAGCTTGATCATTCAGCCATGTCATCTGACAATTACATCTCAAAGAGCTAAATTTAAATATAACGATGAAGCGTTGGCGCCACGGAGTTTTTACTCTTCCGTGGTTGGCGCAGTGGTCACAGCACCTAGCTTATGTGCTAGCGGGTTCGCGGGTTCGATCCCCGCACATGACAAATATCTGTATAGGCCATACTGGATAAACATCCTACTGGAGGCCGTTGAGTGTGAGACGTTTGTTTGTTGGTTTATTTTAAGGATTAGTCAGCTTACGTAAAACATAGGCATTAAGTTGCAAACCAAAGGATCAGTCGACTGTGTGTGTATGTTTTGTTCCTCTTCCCTCTTGGATTCTGTCGAGTGCAGTCGTGTACAACTAGATTATTTCAATTTTTATTTAAATTAAATAAAAGTGGCTAATAAATATTGTGTTGAGTACCAGGAGTGCATAAGTGATTAACGGGTGATACAGTGAATAAGCGTGACAACACTATTGCGACAAACATTAACTATAACTTGCGCCTGCGCTTACACACGGTTAAGCTTCGCCCTCAGTACCAATCATAACAATTTACGCACACCTGTTCATCCCTCGTCACCTTTGTGCGTGTTGACTCCACCCACTACGCAGATTTTTGCCGTCGGCTCGTTGAATCTACTTGCGAGTAATTTAGGCCTACAATAATTTTGTATGATGCCCGCTACAAGATCACCACCGAGTAAAGTTAGAACCGTACCTAATTTGAGACAACATACTCCTTCGAGTCAAGGATTGGACCCTCAGCCATCAATTTCTGCGAAATCTGATATGCAAGAAAGCGATCTTTCGCCTCCAAACTATACTATTCTACGTAATAAAAGGTCGCGAGAGGAAATGTCACCCTCACAATTCCATAGTTACAAAGAGGAGATGAAAGAGTTTATGACATCATTAATCGGTGAACAAAAACGGGAACTGGCTGAAATTACCAAAAATCTAAAAGAAATACAGCAATCTAACTGCAATATCGAGCAGTCTATGTCCATGTTGACGTCACAGAATGAAGAATTTCGTAAAAAGATCGAACAGCTAGAGACACAGGCGAAAAAGGACAGAGAAAATATATGTATTCTTGAGGAAAGAATAGAGGATCTACAAAGAGCCGTACGTAAAACCAGCATAGAAATAAAAAATGTTCCCCGCAAAAACTCTGAAAACAGGGAAGACTTGGTTGGAATGGTGTTGAACCTCTCGAAGACGTTGAGCCTCGATATTTGCACACGGGATATCAAGGATATCTTCAGAATAAAAGGGAGGAATGAAAAAGAAAAATGTCCCCCTATTATCGTAGAATTTGGCTCCTCATTAACGAGAACTGATTTATTAAAAAAGACTAAGGAGTTCAACATTAAAAATAAAACGAAACTGCAAGCAAAACATCTTGGTCTTAACTACAGTGAGGACACTCCGATATATTTATCTGAACAGCTGACTGCGAAAGGCGCTCGCCTCTTTTTCTTAGCGCGGGACTTAGCCAGAAGTAAACAGTATAAATACTGTTGGACTGCGTTTGGACGAGTTTTTGTACGTAAGGATGACCTGACAAAAATAATTCATATTCAAAATGAGTCTCAGGTTCATCATCTCTTATTAGAAACTTGACTATTTATACTCCACATATTCTTGTTATCTTATATTTTTGCATGTGTCTTATTTTTTCTTAAACTGCTAAAAGGAAATTTTGTAAATTCTAAACTTCATATTATAAGTTTATTTATAACTGTGTTTACACTACAATTACACAAATACACAAACATACTTAGATACTTAACTATATGTCACACACTTACACTCACTTACAAAACACACACAAAATATTTACATTACTCACTCACTCATAATTACACAACACACCTAAGCATAAAAAATAAAAATACACTTATTTCTAAAATATACAAAGTGGATTCTCAATTAACTCTTACTTGTAAGATTGTCTACCTACAAACATTAATAATTTACTGGATCATGTTTTTGCCCCTTTGTAATGACTTTCACTATATATCATAATATCAAATCATGGATAGTATTCACAATATACATGTATTAGACGACTTAAAAATTGCCGAATCAACTAAATGTAACATAAATGATCTGACTCAACATTATTCGATAAGACAAGTTCATGATTTAATTATTATTTCGCAAAATATTAGGAGCATATACAAAAATTTTGATAACCTACAAGTAACGATCCAACAATTGAACTTTGATGTTGACATATTGATTCTGACGGAGTGTAGACTAAATCAAAGAAAACAGCTTCCACTACTAACTAACTACACCTCGTTCCGCTCACTTAACCTGCTTAATCAAAATGACGGTGTGGTAGTTTATATAAAGAACCAACATCAAGCAATAATAACCGAACTTAATTTAATTAATGCAACTGGACTTCAGGTTGTGATTGCCGGCTTCACCTTACTCGCTATCTATCGCTCTCCTTCTTACCGGAATGCCGAAGGTTTTATTAACTCACTTAATTCTCATCTTGAAACCACCTCACAAATGAACAATATCCTAATTATTGGAGATATTAATATAAATTTAATTGTATCACATAAAGAAAAACCACACGAACGCCGAAACCGACTAAACTATCTAACTATACTTTCTATACATGGTCTTCTTCCTGGTCACATTTTGCCTACTAGATATGACTCTTGTCTTGATCATGTAATTCTAAAATTGGACAAAAAATTGCAATCTGCCTCTATAGCTATTCTTAACACTACAATTACTGACCATAACCTGGTCTTTGTTAAAGTCCCCTTTTCACATAGAAAGCGTTTGTGTGGTTATTCTAAAACTGTGATTGATCTCGAAAAGGCCTATGGAACCCTCATAGCAACTGACGTATCTTTTCTTAATATTTGCGATAACCCTGAAACTTTTGCTAACAACTTTATTAGTATTATTAAAAAAGCTATACAGTCTAACTCAAAAACTATAACTGTGCCAAGCAGTAAAAGAATACGTAAGCCTTGGATTACACTTGAAGTCCTAAAATGTATAAATATTAGAAATAAGATGCAAATGGAACTTAAAAATAATCCCCATAATTTAATCCTAAAAGTTACTTACAAACGTTATCGTAATTATTGTTTAAACCTTATTAGAAAACTTAAGCGACATTATAATAGTCAAATAATTAAAGAATCTGTTAAAAAGCCTAAAAAGTTGTGGTCTGCTATAAATGAAATTGCACAGTATAAACCACCACAGACTAAAAGTACCGAATTAATTAATATAAGAACTGACCCACAACTATCCGTAAATTATGTAAATAATTATTTTGTCAACATCGGTTCCAATCTGGCAGCACTTATCGCAAAGCAGGCTGGATCAAACCCAGCAAGTAAATCAACTGGCATTAATAACCTCTCATCGTTTGTCTTGTTGGAAACAGATCCCAGTGAAGTTGATGGTATTCTGATGGGCTTAGACTCTAATAGTGCTCCCGGCTGGGATGGGATTAGTGTAGCATTCTTAAAACGTGCTAGAGTCTTTGTAGTTCCACAAATTTGCAAGCTAGCTAATCTATGTTTCAGTTCGGGAATATTTCCTATCGCTCTCAAACGCTCTATGATAACCCCTGTCTATAAGAGTGGAGATAAAGCTGACGTCAGCAATTATAGGCCAATTTCCGTTCTAAATTGTATTTCAAAGATAATAGAGAAACTTCTTAACACTAGACTTATAAATTTCCTAAATAAACATAATATCATTTCTAAGTTCCAGTATGGTTTTCAAAGAGGTATATCCACGCAAGATACTATATCTGATTTGATTTCTATCATTACGAAAGAAGTAGATAAGGCTAATAAATGCCTTGTGATCTTTCTTGATTTAAAAAAGGCGTTTGACACGGTTTCCATCTCTATTCTTTTGGACGAGCTTGAGAGTATAGGTATAAGAGGAGTTGAGCTCTCTCTCTTTCGAAGCTATCTCGTGGAGAGAAAGCAGTCAGTAAAGATAGATGGTTTTGTCAGTGGGGAGGAAACCGTTACTTTCGGCGTGCCTCAGGGTAGTGTCCTCGGTCCGACCCTCTTTTTAATCTATATTAATAAGTTGTGCAATCTGCAGGGTGTCGGGGGGAGGATATTCTCCTATGCTGATGATACGGCCATTGTCTTCGCTGGCAAAACTTGGGGGTCTGTCTACGAGGTGGCTTCTATAGGTATGCAAAGGGTGGCAAACTGGCTGCGAGATAATCTCTTAACTATTAATGTACAAAAAACTAATTATATCTGTTTCTCACCATACACATCCTCTCAACCAGATAATAGCTTACAACTAAAGATTCATACTTGCCCAAACCCAAAATGCAGCTCCTGTGATTGTCCGCGGATAAATAAGGTAAATGAAACTAAATACCTAGGCGTCATAGTTGACCAAAGGCTGAGCTGGTACTCCCATCTTGAAGCTGTTGCAAGCAGAATTAGAAAACTAATATGGGTTTTTAAATCCTTACGGTCAGTTATGTCCAGCTCCTTGCTAAATAATATCTATACAGCCCTAGCACAATCCATTATCTCGTATTGTATCCCAATTTGGGGGGGTGCTGCAAAGTCCTACTTTTTGGATTTGGAGAGGGCACAGAGGTCACTTATAAAAGTAATGTACTTTAAACATTATCGTTTCCCCACAGACGCCTTATATAGAATTAGCAATCTGCTATCTGTAAGAAAACTGTACATCCTTAATTTGATTATTAAATATCACAAATCTCTTCCATATAATAAATCCTTTTTAAACAAAAGAAGGAAGGATATTGTGGCTCCCACATACCAATCACGTACTGATTTTGCTAGAAGGCAATATCTATGCCAGTCCCCTTTCTTATATAATAAAATAAATAGAATTTTACAAATTTATCCTATGCAATTATACAAGTGTAAAAAATCCTTAATTGAATGGTTAGACACTCTCTCCTATAAAGAGGTAGAAAATCTGCTTACTAGAATAAATTAATTCCAATTTTAAAAATAATAATTCCAATAATAAATAAATATATTTATAATAAGTAAATACAATATAACACAGTAAGACTTACAAGTAAAATAAAACAAAATAAGACAACATTTAAAATAACATAACATAACATATCACACCTTCAAACACCCCATTCACAAAACTCACACATCATACACACAACACACACATCACACACACTTAACACCTGGTACCTACACTAATCACTGGCTTAATTCTGTTTAAAACACACTTTTAGCTTTAGATTCTAATTTAAGATGTTTTAGAATTTGTTTAAAACTTTAGATTTAGTAAAGATTTTGTTGTACTACCTATTTCAATAATCTTAAGATAAATGTTTGGGAAGTAGCGGGCCATTCCCGACACAAGTGTCATTGATTACTTACCGGGAAGACTCGGCATTTGTAACTAACTAAGATTTTGGAAATAAACTATTATTATTATTATTATTATGTTAAAAAAAGTATTAAAAAAAAAGAACAATTCAAACAAATCGTCCATAATAATCAAATTAAAAATAACATTGTACAACATCATAGGTGCCGTACGATGACATTAACGCCGAGCCCTACATACGAACGGAAGTAAGATTCGATCTGAACTCGAATAATAGGCGAATAAATACATTATATCACGTGGCCTAACTGTTTTCGAGTTTAATAACGGTGAAGTGGACACATATTATACGGTGACTCGACACCGTAATGAAATTAATCAAATTTTTAGAATTTATTATTTGTTTAATGAATTTTTTTGTCATAATTTATTTATTTATTAATACTTTATTGCACACTTAAGAAGTATATGAAAGAAAAAAAAAAGAAAAAATTATACCTACTAAATAGAGTTCAAAGGTGGTCTTATCACTGATAGTGATTTCTTACAGACAACCCTTGTCTACATAGGATACATTGGTAAACAAGACGGGCACATGGTACAATTAACGATACAGTAAAGTACAGATTTGATGTAAACAATTATAAGATCTAATCAAAACTTAATTTTATTACATTTCAATTATTTATATAATTTTTTTAAAACTTTGTATGCTAAGCAGAACAGCAGCAACAAAGATCGATGTAACAAACAAATTAAAAGACTACAAGGATGTATATATCTGCAAATCTTTTAAAACTAAATACATACATAGATAAAGATAAACAATTAAATTTAAAATAAAAAAGTCTCCATGATTTTGTTGAGATTGTTGAGAATTCTTAATTACGAGTAAATTTCATACCAAATGTCTGTACAGTGTAGAATTAATATAATTGTAATATTAATACTTGAAGAAGTCATTAAAATAACAAATGGTGTTGAAAGGCATAAAAATGTCATAACGCCGGTTCATTATTATTAATTAATATCCGGTTATATTACTTCTATCACCTGATTATGACTATTGATAAAACCGTGGCTAATAATGATTAAGATTAGATAGAAATAATTAATGATAATTACAACTAAGACAAAATTAATTGTTATTCACCGGGTCAGCTATGCATGGGGAATTGTCCGACGAAAGAGTACTATTGAATTTATGGGTGCTTTTATTTGAAAAATCATCGTTTACACTTCGTGAGGTTATATGTCCCGGAAAAAAATCTGAGACAAGTACAAATGTACATGCCAAACCCCACTGTAAATAATGGCATTACGCTCTAGGTATTCTCTTTAATTGGGAAAGTGGTCTTTCAACAGTGGCTCATTAACAGGCTTGTTAAATATTTAGCCCTAATGAATCGATATGTATCATAAATCTAGCCACGCCTTATTGGGATAAACTTATATATACTCGTATATCAGTTCAGTCGTAGAGCAAGAACTGAAATATCAAGCCCACTTATCGACTACGGCAAATTCGAATGTTAAGGCTGGCAACCCTGTCACTGCCGAAAAGCGACGAACCCTCACGTGCTTCTTCAATGTATGTATGATTGACTATGATGCAAAAGTTTAGTGCAGTATACACATTATAAAATAGTTACAGTATATGGTGCTAGGAAATATCTTTAGTGGGACCATAGTATTGAAAAACGTATTGAAAACTTGTAAAAGTTGACAGTCTGTAACCTAGGACAAAATGGCTAGCGTTAGGGTAGTGCCCACTAACCGTCAGAGAATTATGTGGTGAAAATCGAATGATCCTTATAATTAGATGACATAGAATCTGATATTCCATATAAAAGTGTGGAAATATTATCGTATAACCATTATTTATATTATTTTCTTTTCAGTGTACTTGTAGGTAAAAACTAATAAACTGTGGACAAACGACCGAGAAAATAAATATACAAATCGAGACAATACCTTCCAACTAAAAGGAAATAAAGAAAAAAAAAACTACAAAATTAGGTACAAAGAGTCTAAGAAACATCTGCTCTAAATCCTAAATCACTTGTTAACCATTGATAGTCGCTCCAAGATCTAAACCTTTGAGAATTCTTTTTGTCTCCTTAAAACTTCTTCACCTGACTATTTACCATAGATTACTGGTTTTAAACGATCTTAAAATATATCGAAGAATAGTAAATCTTCAATGGATATGGTAGTCGGATAAATTGTCATTCGAGCAATAAAATTCCAAAAGACAACGTAAAAAAGCATACACTTCTCTTAGATCAATTGTATTTGTGGGATAATCCATTGCTGAGTTTGAATGATAGGAACAATTTTAGGAAAATCAAAATCTTCAATGTAAACGATCAGTGGACAAATTTTCGTTATAGCGTTGGCGTCGCAGATATTTTTCTCTTTTTTTCTTTTAAATGAGATTTGATTAGGTACGGATTGAAAGGTCTTTGTGTCTTAGTCACGTCTGGAATTAAGCCTAGAATGGTCCTTTAAGGTTTTATTATTAATTTACTGCATATTGTATTCTTTTTGAGTTACTATTCGCCCGACTGGCCCGTGGCGCAGTTGGCAGTGGCCCTGTTTTCTGCTCCAGGGTTGTGAGTTCGATTCCCGCCCCGAGTCTGGGTGTATTATGTATTTATTTATATATGTATTATTTCTATGTATATTTATTTTAAAAAAAATGTATATCAGTCGGCTGTTACTTAAAACACAGGCATTAAGTTGCCTACCTTAGGGACAGACGACCGTGTGTGTATGTTAAACATATTTATTTCTTTATTTATTTATTCATTGAATTTTTCTGCTATTTAAAGTTTTTCTGTTAATTTTTTTTACTATGTCATTTTACTTTTTCGTTTATTTTTACTTAGTTATATGTCAGTTTGAAATGTTAATCTTTGCACTTTGATTCGTAAGATTTTTGCTATTCTGTCTATTTCGAATCTATCTTTTAGAGTTGATTGTTCGACATTATTAATTTAGTCAATTTTATTTCATTTAAAATTTATGTCAGTAAACGCACTTATACTAAACTTGATATGTTAGGTATTACACTTTGATTAAAAGCATATATTTTTTACTAATATACATAATATTTTATTACTGTCCCTTTAATTGCAATATTTACAACCAAAGATACGCACATAAAATAAACGCTTATTTGAAATCTTTCGAAAATAATTTCAAACGTAGTATAAACTGGCTCATGAAACTTAAAAAAATAACCTTTAGCATGCATAGAAATAGTTTGTTAAAACTTCCAAAACTAATATTTCATTAAATAAATATTTAAATTAAAACGTAGTCTCGACCTAAAATAACAAGCGTAAGAAAACAGCTCGCGTGTCCCGAACAATTAATACCGAACCCGACATCGGAGGGACTTTTATCTGAATTGTAAATATGAACGTGTTAAAATTTGCAACGCCGTAGAAAATAGTATATATGTTATAATTAAAGGCACTTGTTTATGCCGTCACGCCATATCCCTCTTAGAAATTCCCCTATTAAATGATTTTCCGGAGATTGAACATAATATGGTATTATAAATTAACATGATATTATCCGTGGCGGCTGTGAATTTTGTTCTTAATTATCACGATTGTGTGATAATAAGTGATATTAGATCATAATAATCTACCATGTGATGATGTTATAATTTTAAATTATAGCTCGGGTGATTAAATTATGATCATGATACTCTATGAGGTATTTCTATGAACATATTATTATAATAGTACGGGTGTGAAGGAAATCAACGACTTTTTTTTAATTTTAATTGTTAGTATTGCTACCTATTACCCGTAATAACAAATTACACATATTTCTTAAAGGTTTAAATAGAGGATGTAATCGTGTAAGGTAGTTCTGTTTTTTTTATTCATGAATTTATTATTATACTTTTTTTTAAATTAAAAATAATTATGAACATGTCTCAACTTTTTTTCTTTTTTCGATTCCGATGGAAGAGATATAAGAGGTTGTAATGGGGATTAAATCTTTATATGCGAGTAAAGCCGCGGACAACAGCTATCGTGAATTATGGTAATTTATAACCAAGAGTAATATGTCGAATCAAATAGTGGATAAACCTAATGTTTTACAATTTTTTATGTTGCTAGGCGAAATATCTAATATATTTTTTACAATATACGTTCCAAAAATGTATAGGCAAATGTCATGTCTCATGACAAATGTTTATACAGGCCATACAGATATTTATATATAGATCTATATTTGTCTGGGCGTTTCTGATTGTGTTGTCTATGTTTCCGGAGTTTCCGGAGATTTCGTTCTACTGGGTCGAGTGTTAGGCATATATTCTTTTATAATTCAAAACACGCACATACAAAACAAAGAGTGAAAACGCATAATTAACATTTCACGTAAATTTTTTTTATATATAATTAAAATACATGTTGTACAAAGATCTATCAGACTGTGATATTATTATCACAGTCTGATAGATCTTTAACAAAGTGCTAAAATTCTCGCGTGATTATGAGGGACGGCGAAAAGAAAATAGCGATTAATTTGATGGCTTTGAAGAGCCGTAACTCTAATTAAAATAATAAACAAAGGCTCACCTTTGATTACGGGCCTCGTTACTTGTTTTTAGGTAATGAATTCAAATAAGGTTTTAAGGGGAATATTCATTGTTACCCGTACTTCATCTTGAGTGACAAATGCAGCAGTATACGAAGCGATGCAATTCCTCGCGTACAAGCGGTTCAAGTTTTTTGCGTTAATTTACTACACTTAAACTATTAGAATTTATAAAATGTATTTAGTAATTTATGTCGTATAAAGTCGCTTTGTCTCGCGTCACGTTACGTGCCTTACATAGCGCCTTGCATAATTATTATTAACTAGTGGTCGCCCAGTGGTCGAAATTCGACCGAGTCTGTAATTGACAGCATTGTCAACATCATAAAAATATGATTGCGTATAACATAGTGAGCATATACAACAGTCATTAAACATGATCTGTGATAAAAAAATTGATAAAAAATTCGTTGCAAGACCTGTGAATAAATTTTGTGTATAATGTACATAGTACATATGTGGGTGTGCCGTAGTGTGTGTAGTGTGTTTTTTTTAATTAATTTAATGTATTTTTGAGCATTTTTATAAAAAATATATTATCATTCTGTACTTCTTCTCCATATAAACTTTATCTGTGCCAAATTTCATACTTCTCCGTCCGCGTAATTTTAGTAAAAAGGGGTACAACGTTTTTGCTTCACGAATTAATATATAGATACCAATATTATATACATACATATACTTATCAATTTATGTCTCAGTAACGTCCATTAGACTATTATACAACTTACGGCATCCAAACAATATTAAATTTTGATAAAGCAAGAGCAATAATTGTGCAATAACTCTTGTCAAAAGTGCATTCGACAGACTGAAATATTAGTAACAGATAAGTCAAAGCAGTAGTTTTAGTGTCAGTTTCTATTTACGTTAATCATTCTAAGTTCTAGATATTTCGGTTGCATGCGCCACGGTCATGGGTAGATGGAATGGCTGGTGGAAAGATTACGCTGAATGAACGAAAGAATAAAAACATTTATTTATTTATTTATTTATCTTTGGGAAACATACAGCATACAATCACTACATATAAATAAACGATTCTAAACAAATTTTCAAGCCAATAAAGTTTCCACTAAAAGACTAAGTGAAATCAAAATTAGTACAATAGTAAATTAAAAATCAAAACAGGAAGTATACCAAAAGTTAGTAATTACCTAATGGTTTCTCAACAGGCGAGTGAATTCCTTGAACCCATTGCTGAACAAGTCAATGTCATTATATCGGTTATTATAGACTTTGCATGTTCTTATAATAAATGAATTGCTACAATACTTTGTTCTGGAGACAGCGGTCGAGAAAGTAGCCTGAGATCGAGTGGAATGGCTGGGGCATTTAAAAGATATTTGACTTAGTAAGTATGGAGAGTCAACCAAATTATTAATTATTTTGTAGAGAAAAAGCTGGTCTCTGAGTTCTCTACGATGTTCCAGTGAAGCATCACTGTCAAAGGAAGCAGAGCCAAATTTATTTTTTAATCTTTTAAAAAATTTATTTTGTATATTTTCAATTAAGTCAATATATTTTTTATATTGAGGATTCCAAGCCGAAGATGCGTATTCAAGATTGGACCTAACATATGCATTGTATAGCAATTTATATGTATAAGCGTCTTTAAAAACTACTCCTTGCCTAAATATAAAACCTAGCATCTGATACGATTTAGTTGTTATATTATTTATATGACGGTCAAACATGAGCTTACTATCCAGCTCGACTCCAAGGTCTCTCACCTCCGTCACTCTCTTTAAATTAACGTTCGAGATTGAATAATTATACAAAATTTGATTTTTTTTTCTAGAAAAAGTAATGGCATAGCATTTTTCTAAATTCAAATATAAGCTGTTAAGTCTACAATATTGTTCAAGTCTATTTAGATCATCTTGTAAGTCGGAGCAGTCTTGTTTAGTCTTTATAATTTTAAATATTTTGGTATCATCCGCGTACAGTAGTATATTTGAATTCAGAAAGCATCTATTAATATCATTAATAAATATATTAAAAAGTAAAGGTCCCAGGTGAGAGCCCTGGTAACATGGTACCTAAATATCCCGTTTTACGTCTCGTTTTTTTAATATTAAACTAACTAAGCTGTGCATCAGCTTAGTTAATTTATTATTATGGTTAGTTTATTATTATATACTATGAATAAAATAAAAAAGAGCGTCTCCTTAACACGAAAAAAAAAGTACTCCCATAACAAACTATTTAATTATTCGCCGACAAAGTGAATATGTAACATCAATCAACGCTGGCAGGATTACGGGGCTTTTGTTTTTATTTGTTAAGTAACATTACTTAATATACTGAACTATTTGTTTTAACAATAATATTTTTTTTTTTCGACGACCGTCGAACTCAAAGTAGCGCGCCGACGGTCGCGAGCTCGATTCCTGCCCGGGACAGATATTTGTATTTGTACAAATATTTGTTTCCGATATTGTGGGGCTACCCACCATGCCTCGGAGAGCACGTAAAGCCGTCGGTCCTGGTTGTTGTCATAGACACCTGATCCACGGATCGTTACTCATGGCAGGGAAACTATCCACCAACCCGCAGTGGAGCAGCGTGGTTGATTGAGCTCCAACCCTTCTTCTATATGAAGAGGAGAACAACGCTAAAAAAAAAAAATTTAATGTTTCTTGATGCTCGGAATTAAGGTCTTGCTTTCTAAATATTTTTATGATAAAATAAACTACACTATAATTATTTACTATAGCTTGTATTTAAATACAGGTAGTTTGAAACGTTTTTATTTTATAGTAACCTTGATAGTTTATTGTAATAATAAAATGTGTCACCTGAGAACCGAACCTGAACCGAAACAACCCTAAAACGATATAAGCGTTAAAAAGCCATTTCGTTTGACATTAATTAACATCGAAAAAATACATTACACGATCCACTTCCTTACCACAGTCGACTTGTTTTAAACTTATAATAATATTCATAGAATTGTGGCCTTTACACTTAAGGAATAAAGGACAAAATGGCGTGTATGTGTTTTGGCGTGTTACAGATACATTTTCTCATGACCGATACCAACCACCTGCGTATTTCAAAAGTTTGTTGTTTGCATACATTAAGCGTTCTAGGGTTGTTTATGGGAATTAAACTTTTTTTAGACAATATTTTTAACCGACCTCAAAAAATATGAACATCGACAAAACGACAATTTTTTTTTGCTCAAAAAAACTGTTTTTCAGGGTTGCTTAAAATAAATTTTGTGTAAAATCTCATAATCAGGGTTACCACTACCAAAAAATTATTTCCAGTTTTTTTTTAAAAGTCGAATTGTTAAGTAGACTATCTTTTTCAGTTTAAATGCTTTAACTTTCGATATACATTAATTGACTTGACGTTTCTAATTACTCCTCCAATATTGTTAGTTTAGCACGATGTTAAATAGCCTATAACCTTAAACATTTTGTGTGTATGTTATTACCTCATACCTGCAGAACCACAAAACTTATAACAAACTAGTGCTTATTGTTAACGAGGCCCCAATTAGAGGCAGTTAATTAGTGAGTTAAAACGAAAGGGTTATTTAAAATAGACTATTCTATAAAGGGTAACATCCCTTTACTGGTCCCTAGGTGATAAGGTTATCTACGTTAGATAGGTATCGTTTGGGGAAAACCTGTACTAAATTGAGTCACAAACCGAAATTGCTTAAATTTTAAAATATATTAAGAATGTAGTTAAAAGTTAAGTTTAAAAAAAAAAATCTGAAACTGAGTGGTAGAGAATGTTGTAATTTTTTTTAAAATAATATATTTCGATTTTATCACTTATGATAATATTTTGTATAAAGACTACAAAGATGTTTATTTATATTGATCATGATGGTATCATTCTCCTAGGGGCCGTATAGTGTAATGCGCTGCGCTGGACGTGTTTTTTTTATTTGTTATTTTTTATATATTTTTTTAGAACCGTTAATATTTTTTATGGACAAATGCATCCTTGCTAATTTTTAATGCTCTTCGTTACAAATAATGATACTAGTAATAAAATAAATTAACTCCAGTATCTGTACTGTTATATTGTTTCTCGTTCATCTTTTCATCAGCAAGAAAGATATCCACCTACCACCGAAGTAGCGCCATGCTGCTTGTAGCTGCATGGGCCGGCGCGCCCGTGGAAGTACTTCGCTCTCACTTAGCACTTACGTGAAATGACGGCACTGTCGTCGTGTTTCGTTCGGTTTGTCAGAGATCCGGTGGCCTGTCCCTCCCCTTCCCCCAAAGATCCGGTGGAATATCCCTCTCCTTCCTAAAGGCCGACGACGCAGCTGCTAATACTCTGATGTAGCGGGTGTCTATGGATGTCGCTTTCACTTACCACTAGGTGAACCGACTGTCCGCTTGCCCTCTCTACTATTAAAAAAAAATTCACCACTTTTTTTTTTTAATAAAAAAAAATGTAAATAATCTACATAAATAAATATATAAATAAACGCTTCACTCTAAACGGCCTTAGTTGGATAAAAATCCTGTATCGAGGGTCTGGAAACATACACAGTACAAACACAAACACAGAGTCCTAGACCACAACAACATCCGTACGATCTATGCAAATGTTTGTCATGGGCGAAGTTTGAACCCGCGATATAACTAGCGCAGCTGTACTATAACCACTGCACCAACACACCGTCCCATTTATGGCCAATATCCTCTTTATTAATTGTAGATATTAACTAATGGGTAACTGATTCAAATAGGACCTAGCATCGCCTAATTTTCAAGCACTAAACGATGGAAATTCGTCTTGTTTTCGTCGGGGAAGGGAAAGATTGTGAGAAAACCTCAGTTGATTGTATTTATTTATTAAAACTTTACTGTACAATACGTTATTGAATTGTACAAAAGGCGGATTTGATGCTAAAAGCATTATATAACAGCCAACCTTAGGACGTACAAAAGGATGTAGGATTCGTCGGGGCGTCACGGTTGCATGCGAAAGCGATCCCGTGGCGCTCCACTACGACGATGAGGGCACCGCTGGGTTTTAGTGAGGTATTCTGGCACGTACTGCCGTGTCAGTGAGTCCCACATACCCGCCACCTTGTGCGGCGGGATGCGTAAATGCATTTCCCAGCGATAAAAAAAAAAAAAAAAAAAAAAAAAAAAAAAAAAAAAAAAGGACGTACAAAAGGACGTTTGTAGGTGAGCAAAAACAAAAACTGAACAATAAATTCATATATAAAATTATATTAAATATACAAGCAATTAAAACAATTACATACACACATAATTGATAAATACATACATAATAATTAACATTCTGACAATGATCGACAATGATCAAAACACAAATATATATATATATAAAAGTATTATAGTGGATTACCATCGCGAAGTAAGTTTTAATTTTTCACTTTTATAAAAGAACAGATTTTACATTTACAATACCATATCAGTTAAGTATAGTTACAGTTATTATATATATGCTATTCTTGTACCGATTTGAAAAATTCTTTTAATGTTATTCAAACCTTTAATGAAGTTAAATATAATATTTTAATTTATAAATATTTTAATTTATTTAATCTATAATATAAAAATAAGTCGGGTTTTCCTTCCTGACGCTATAATTCCAGAACGCACGAACCGATTTTCACAGTTTTGCATTCGTTGGAAAGGTCTCGGGCTCTGTGATGTTTATAGTAAACAAAATTCAGAAAAAATTTCAACTGAATAGCAGGAAAGCAGGGAAAATCATTTTTCACATACAGCGCCATCTCTGATACATAGCATGTACTACAAACCAATATGGTTTTGCATGGTGGTGGAGCAGATGGCGCCAGTACGTTGTGTAAGTATCCCTCACGAAAATAAGTACGTTTTCTTTTTCAAATATAAAACAAAAAATATAATTTTTCTTCATCTTTTAATCCCCAAACGAAATGTTACAAAAAACGAAGCCATCTGGTGACGAAACGGAGTTCACCGGGTTTGCTAGTGAAGTTATATAAATAATATAATAATAAATAATAGGTTACAATACATTTATCTATGATTCATAAGAGAGGTGCAGTAAACATAAATGCGAGTTAAACCATATTGGACGTAGTGTTCAGTGATAAAATATTAAAAACAACTTTACCTTATCAATATTGGACTCATGTTATAGTTGACAATAAAACCACTCATACTCTTCCGTTACACCAATTGCATTAAACTCTCGATTACGATTCTTATATCATTTTGAACTTTATATTAGAGGCGATAAGAATGAGATTCGTTTGAAGATAAAAGCCAGTAAACGGAGTAACTTTCAAATAAAATAGGTTAATAGACATTTTAACGCCGAATTTTAACGTTTGTTTTTAAATATACCTCTTAGAGACATAGATTAATATAACAGAGGAGATAGATCATACAGTTAAAATTAATACTATTATAATAGCGAAAGAATATCTATTCCTATTTAATTAAAAGTCTAAATCGGATTTTATCGCGTCTATTTGTTTTAAAACTTTATACTTTAACGATTTTTAATTAAATTAAATTATTTCCCGACGTTTCGGACCCTTTACAGCGTCCATGATCTCGGGGGACTGAGGTGGTGGGTGTCCGAATAATGAAATCTATTCCTATGTTAAGATGGTATAACGGATAGGACTGCGGAATTGTAATCAACAACCGTAGGTTTGAACCCGGGTAAGCATCACTGAATTTAAGGTGAAGTTTCAATACTTTCTTGTCTGAAGTAATGGGAAAGTTGATGAGGAATAGTATGTCTTCGGAGTTATTTAGAGACGTATGTACCAATCCATAGTATGTCAGCGTGGTGGTTTAACTAGTGTTCTTTTATCTTAACATCATCTTTATGTATAAAGAGATAACCTATAAATGTCTGTTGCAATCAGGGCCGGCCTAAGGCGAAAATGGCGAGTGTGCAAAACTTATATTACGGATGTTCACGGAAAACATTATCGATTTTTAATTTTTTACTATCCATAATTATCCTATGTCGTACATGAAAAATGCCCCTATGATAGAATTATGCCCCTTTTTATGCCCCAATTGTATACCCTCCCGAAAAGCTCGAATGTGCGGCTGCATCCTGCGCACATCTCTGAGGCCGGCCCTGGTTACAATTATGGGTTCAGACAGATGTGAAAAGATATGTAAGAAAGTATCATTGTAAACAGACGTAGGTTGGTCTAATAAATAAAATAAAATAAATTAAATAAACATTGATAACCAATGGTTAATTTAGAAATCACACAGTACAGATAAAGATAGATTAAATCTCAAGGAATAATAAACGCTTGTATTCCATGGTCATCAGTAGGATTAAATATCAGATGTTCGGAAATACACAATTCCAACACAACGGCTCAGACCAGAGCAGGGGTTGAACCCGCACCTACTAGCTCTATAGCTATATATATATATATATATATATATATATATATATATATATATATATATATATATATATGTGTATATTTGAAACGATATTAATTTTTTTTGTTAAAATATAATATTCTATCTGCGCCTCGCTGTCCTACCCGCGTAACTTTGGATCTCGTGAAAATGTCGAGATAAAAAGTAGCTTCTAGGTTATTCTGAGTCTCAAGCTACGGTTCTGTAGTTTTTACGTAAATTCATTCAAAAAGTCATTACTCGGAAAGTGTTCGCCTCGTTGGTCGAGTGGTCCCAAGCGCTACTGCTGAGAAAGGGGTCTCAGGTTCGATTCCTGGGTCGGTAAACGTATTATTAGGTTCTTTTATTTCTCGAAAATTCTTAGTAAATAGCACGGAGTCTGGAATGTTACCCGGTGTAGGACAATAGGCTCGCACCCTGTGTGGAATGGTTCCACATGAGTCTCCTGGCGAAAAGTGGGTGCTAAATTTAATACGTGCATCTCTGCCTATCCCTTTGGGGAATAAAAAGCGTGATGAACAACATAATATGTTTACTTTAAAAGTGGAACTGTAGTAAAACAATGTCTCGGGAAGAGGAATAATAAAGGACGCAACGGAAGCTCTCAAAAAGAAAATATTATTTTTTCCTGTTTTTGTAACGTTTCTTATTATTTTTCTGCCCCTATTGGTCATAGTGTGATTTTATAATTATAGTCTATAGCCTTCCCCGGTAAATGGAATATCTATCACAAAAAGAATTTTTCAATTCGAACCAGTAGTTCCTGAGATTAGCGCTTTCAAAGAAACAAACTCCTTAGCTTTATAATATTAGTTTAGATAAATATATTAAATAAATAAATAAATAAATAAATATTTTTAGTATACATACACGGTCGAATTTAGGTAGGCAATTTACTGTCTGCGTTTTAGGTAACAGCTGACTGAATATACATTTTTTGTAATAAATATACATATATATTACACGCAGACTCCGGATGGGGATCGAACCCACAACCCTGGAGCAGGAAGCACTGCCACCTGCGCCAACGGAGAAGTCAAATATATTAAAATATAATAATAAATATACCACATCTCTTTCTCCTAATCTTTGACAGAAAACGCAGGAGCTATCGAGAGTATCCGAACGTTTATAGTCGGTTATCTGTACAGAAGCTTGTAGCTGAGCTTTTCGATGACAAATTGATAATTTATATCGGCTTTCACGGCTTTTAGATATTGCCTAATAATAATAGGGCTGGCGCCTTCTACTTGTTGGGTAATACTAGGGTCAACATACACTCGACGGCTTCTTGAATAGGGTTGTCAAGAAAATTAAATGGGATTAATTTTGTTGTTTATTTAAATGATGAGAGTATTGTAAACGAGTTTATAGCTCGTAGACGAAGTATTCCGTTGAGGCACAAAATGTTCAAAACTACATATTTTTAAAGTCAAGTTGAGGATGCTTTTTATTACTTATACATACATATATACTTTTATTTGCTTTTTGCATTTAAGTTCTAAATAATTTGATACATCTTAATTTTTTTAAGCTACCGATTTGAAAAGATCTGTGCCCTATTCTTATTCTATCGGTTATTCTTTAATTAACGCAAAAAAACATATAATAAAAAAAAGTTATCGGAAATTTGTCTCATTCAAACAAACAAATCGTTCAGAGTTGTTACATAATTATTGATTAAGATATAAGCTTCATTATTTTTTTTAAACATTATTAACATATTAATATATGTTATTTCTTAAAAAGTGACAGCCCTAACAAAACAATAATTTAAGTTTCATAGCGGGAATTATTACCTTGTCTTAAAATGTCATAAGTATCTCGAAGTGACATCGTATCTATGAAAGTGTCAACTTTTATGATCGGGTTTTACATTAATAATAATAATTGTTTTATTTTAGTGACGCATTATTTAAAAAAAAAAATGGAATGGAGAACGCATGAATTTACACCTTGCGTTATAATAAAAATAATTATTTTTAATCAATTGTATTAGAAAGAGTATTGTCTACCTATAGTTTAGGAAGTATATATATACATATATGTATAACAAATTTTGGTATGGTATCCCTAAATCAGTGGCATACCTAATACAACCTCAGTTTGATATTTAAAAAATGGATTATGACAGTAATTATACGTTATTTTCGATAAAATACTTTAATAATAATAACAAACGTCATATGCTACATCAACATAAAACTAAACTTAATAATAATAAAAAACTATATTTCTTAATATTTCATATCAATACAAATATAAATTATTTTCGTCAATTAAGTATCAAACTTCAATGAGCACACTAATATCCACTAACCAGCCTCCAGTTCAGCGACATTTATGACATTTACTAGAATAAGTTGTCAAAAATGTAGTTGTCAGTTGCTGTATTTGAGTATGAATATAAAATATTTTCACATTTTATATAATATCAAATTAATACAAATATTTGCAACTTTGACATATTTAAAGACTCTTTGCAATTAATTATCTCAAATTTGCAAATAGTCTTTAAGTTTATTAACATAGGCATACATAATTTTCTTGGACAGACTTATGGCGTCGTTGTAATCTCAGTGATCGACCTCCGAACGACCATTGTGACACATACGTAGAACATGTCCCATTCGACCTAACCACAGTTCTTATTTAAAGGTAATAAATAACATATTTTGACATATACGCAATACGTTTATCCACTTATTATCAGTACCTGGATGACCGAGCTTTGCTCGGTTAAATTATATTTAGATACGAATTACATACTGATGAAATATGAATAACATCTTCGATCTTACCGACATAATAATAAAACAATAGGAACTGGTTATTTAAATAAAAAATAAATAGAGCTCCCAATAATAGTTTTTCTCACAAAAGAATAAACTTGAAAAAAAAAGGAAAAAATATTCGGACTGAAGACATCTGGACTCGAACCGGGGTCTTCAGTTTTTGAGACCACCCGATTTCCCACCTGAGCTATTTAATAAAAACTTATAAATATCGGCGAAATTTAACTTTTGTATTCTAATGATATTCTAGTAGTTTTTAATTGCACTCGTGATTTTTTATTTAAATAAGGTGGCGTCCATAAATTACGTGAGACAATTTTGGCGATTTTTTGAGACCTTTGTTAAAATTTCGTGAGGTTTGGCCCGACCCCCTCGCCCTTACCCTAATCTCTCGTGAGATTGTTCATGGAAAAATATAATCGATTTTTATTAACTGCACACGAAAAAAAAAAAAGATCATCGCGTCCCGCGTACCGATGTTTCCACCTCCAGGCTATACGTATTCCTAAAAAAGGCCATCACCGGTACATGAAAACTATTTCAGATTTTTAGTGACAAAAATAAAATTACATGATATTTGCTAAGACCACCCTCCCCCCATATGAGATTCTGTGAGATTTCGCTCGATCGTATATATTATTATTATTCCAGAAAGGTTAAAAGACAAATAGTATAGTATAATAGTAGAGAATAGTACAGCAAAGCATAATATAGTATGATATAGTAATTAGTCAAAATTCTAGTTATTTAATTTTTATAACTATGTCCATGTTATTTGTACGATAAAAACGTTAAATGTTACTTTCGGTAATTGACTAAGCCCAAAATTATATTTTAAACTTGTTTTATACTAGAATCGTAACATTAAAGTTATTGGTACTTTAAAGTGATTTTTTTATTGTTATGACAAGCTTAGAGCTTTAGATTTATTTATTATTTATAGAAAAAATTTAATTCTGGTTCTAGGAACTTGTGAATTAATAGTAATTTTTAAATATTATTATAATTTTATAATATTTAAAAAAAAAGGTCGTGTGTACGGAGTACACATGTCAGAAGTGAAACATCTTTGGCAAACTCAATTTAATTAATAGTTAAACATTCTATTACTTATTTACACGTTGCTTACGCGTTATTAGGATATGCGTTGCTAGGATATGCGTTGCTAGGATACACGACATCATACTATAACATTCTTTCCTACACATTTTTGTATTTGTGTCTCTTACCTTTCGCTTTTTCCGTCGCATTCGGTTTCAAATCACAACGATTCTAAAGAAGTTTCACTTCAAAAACTTTGTTGTGTAAGGCGTAACTCGGTTGTGTAAGTGTACTGATACTAAATATTAGGACTTCGAAATACCGTGACGAAATACTCTACTATTACAAAGTATCTGTCGGTCTGTAACAGGGATATAGCTGCAGAACTATAATAGATAGAAAACTAATATGCATCACTATAACCGCTATAACAATTATAAGTAAAAATAAAATAAAGTTTGAAAAAAATTATAGTATTAAGAAAAGAAACTAAAAATAACACGCTTTAATAGCAAATCGAAATTAAAAAAAAGTAAAAAATAATTTTCAAGTATTAAGATTTTGTGTTATAGTGATAGAAAGTGGAATAATCAATTATGACTTATTAATTTGGAATAAGATTTTAATAAAAAATTAAGTAATTAACAAAATAATTCACATAATACATACATACATACAAACATACATAAAGATCAAGCTAGTAAAAGCGTCTTAATTTAATGTATTTCCCATACTATACAGTGATTTTAGAAATTTGTCTTCTCTTATTCTAACAAATACTCACTGCTAAGCATAATAGTGGCACGGAACATATTACTACGTCCCACAGTTTGTTCTTTTTAAAAACCTTTGTCTATTTCTAGGACTGATTAGCAAAAAAGTTTACAGGTTGTTATACATCACACTACAAATAATGGAGGAGGTGTATAAACCATAAACGGCAACTAGATGTGGCTTGTAGTGGCATACGGTAAACACTCACTTCATAGAAGAAGAATTAGGCTTACCTCACGGTTTGTTAGAACTTGATATCTCAGCATTATCTTTTGTGTCAAATAAACCGCTTTTTTGATTCAAAGCATAGCTTAAAAGACTGATTCATAGGTACCAAACATAAAAATCAACACGGCTTTATTTGTGCTAATAGTAATATTAAAAATTGACAAGTAAGGAGGTCGATGACATGAAACGGCGCGTTTAATAAGGTTTTTTCATCAATGTGTGTTTTGGTAGCTATCGAACGTATAATGTTAAAAGCTTACCATAAAAACGACCTCATCAAAGGCCTAATGTTTTAATGGTTTAATCGTATAAACGAATGATGCAATGTATAACAAAATTGACCACACGTTAGAGACCGAATTTGATGTAATAAAAATGATTTATGAGTAATTTTGTGTTTAATGAACATCTGCATTGACGAGTTACGGATTTATTACATACATTTAATATGTTATCTTGATTTCTTTCATGATTTTTAAGGCTTAGCAAGTTATGAACTTAAAATGCTTATGTAAGCGAGTTTCACTTCTATGTGCTTAAAGATCCGTGAACCCAAGAGTTGCATCCTTGTCTACTGAATCGTATGTCTATGGTTCCGTTGTCTTTCCAGTTACAGATCTGGAACTTCTGCTGGAATTGCTTTTGGGGTCATAAGGTACGTAGGCCTAGGCGATTTGTCTATAGCCGTTATAGCGATAGGAATGATAAAATTCTAACTCCGTATTCCTCACTTTGGAAAGTAAAAGTTTCCTTTCTAGGCTAAAGTATTCGCATATCCACACATTGCGAATCGCAATCGCAATCGCAAAACCCCATAAAAGATTTTAAAATTTGCTAATAAATAAATTGAAAGCTTATATTAAAAATACTTTATTAGGCAAAGCGTCATTCTGTACAAGATTAAATAAAGGTTATGTAAGGGGTTAAGTGGCGCCGGTTTTCATGCAGGACATATTATTGAGTTTATGTTTGATTTATATTTTAACGGTTTAAAAAATGTAATTGTTGAGTTTCTTGCCGGTTCTTCTCACAAGAATCTACATTTCAAGTCGGGGGTAGTTTCACAGTAACTATAATTAATATTGTGCGATTTGTAGAATAACGATTCAAAAGTGCTTTTGAAGCACACTAGAATAAAAAAATATGAAATTTGAATAATAAAACAGAAATAACAAAATTAAATATTAAATACAAGATTTATTTTGGAAACTTTTATCTTAATATATCTTTTATCTTATTTAAGGTGTATGTGACCAGCATCTTTTTTTCTTTTTTTTTTTTTGACGCTGGGAAATACGTTTACGTATCCCGCCGCCCGGAGGTGACGGGTATGTGGGACTCGCTGGTATTGTACCTGTGCTCACTCACTGCTGATTGGAGGCCTCCTCTCCATAAAGGAGAAGGGTTGGGGCTTAATACATCACGCTGCTCCACTGCGGGTTGGCGGATAATTTATCTACCATGAGTAATGGTACGTTTAGACTACGACACTATACACGGTACACTTAATGTATACATTGAGTGTCTCTGTACGCATATGAGTATCAATAATCGCAAAATTTATTGTGACACTATAATTACTGTAACAACAGTCGCTGTGTAGATTGTTATAGGTGTCTATGATAACAACCGGGACCGACGGCTTTACATGCTCTCCGAGGCACGGTGGGGAGACTCATAAGGACATACACCCAGACCGGAAACAAATATTTGTACAAACACAAATATCTGTGCCGAGCGGGAATCGCACCAACGACCGCCGGCGCGGCATTGAGGCGACTACTCGCACCACTACACTAGAACGGTTGTCTTTAAGGTATAATATGTAATGGTAAACCTATTTCTGGTACGGAAACCATTTGTCTGCGAGTTCGACCTGAACTTGGTTTTTCTTAAACCGGATTTAGTATCCTCAGATTAGTTTATGTAACTGAATCAAAAAAAAAATCAACTCTAACTTATACTATAATATATTCAATATTAAAAGAAAGCTAATCGCGCCGAATGTTTAGGTAATATATAACAGTTTATCGGTCCTTAATTTTACATGTCATATTTAGTAAGAAATTTGGTATAGAATATAAGCGAGGACGGTTCTGTTGTAGTGCTAGAAGTAATTTTAACGCCGGCGGTCGCGGGTTCCAAATTCGCTCGGGGTAGATATTTTGTATTTATATAAATATTTGTTTCTGGTCTGGGTGTGTATATATGGGTATATATAGCTCACCGCACCGTGCCTCGGAGATTACGTAAATTACTGAGACATTAAAAAGCTGATTCAATTCAATACAGGTATAGAATGAATATTTTATCGAGTAGAAAAAAAAAGTGTAGAAAAGACAACGACATAAAAGAAAAAAAAAAATACAAGACAAGTTGCTACTTGTAAACTGTAAGTGAGCGAGCAACTTGTTTCAACTTGCTCCTCTACCGCACGTTCGATCTTGTGCACACTTGCTGCGATTATATTATTCAGAAGTTACACATATTTTATAGACAATTTAAAATTTTGTACTTTATTACATAATTATATTTATTTTATAAAAAGCCGCTGAAATTTTGATTAATATTTGTTTGTTGATGGACTTTAGAGAAGAACATAACTATAGTCGCTAAAATATACATTTAAAGGCCTGAAATATGGAATAAAATTTGTCGGAATTGTTCACTTTTTACTGAAAATTTTGATGTGTGATACACTATACACAAACTTTTGGTTAGGAATAAACAGTGTTTGAGCGTTTTTGATATACATAAATAGCTAATACGTACAATAGAAAGACAAGAAAGTAAAAAAATTTGAATCAATTATCGATGGAACTGGTTTTTTTTTTATTTTATATAAAGCCATTTTTGATTTATAAGTTGGTATGCACATTCATTTAAAATTAAATGAAAACGTTATAGATATTCCTGGCTTAATGAAGATTTCCGTAAAATAAGAACAAATACGGGTTCACGCTTTCCATAAACATAAAAAGACCGCGCGGAAATAAATTGGGTGATTTATAAGTCTGCAAGGAATCTGTGCAATATGTTTGGTTGGAATTTACAACCGCAAAATATCGTTGATAAATGGTCTAATTCTTCTTCTTAAAATAATATTTATAGCATTTTAAAATCTATTTGCTTTGGTAAATTTCTCATAAAGAACCAGTTGCAGTGTTGACCTAAACACGCTAAATACATACCCTGTTGTAACAGATGCACTTGACGCACAACAAAATTTAGTACAGTATGAGGTAAATAGTTTGACAAATACTCTTTCATTTTTATTTGCCTGCCACTGCCGACTGGCCCGTGGCGCAGTTGGCAGTGGCCCTGTTTTCTGCTCCAGGGTTGTGGGTTCGATTCCCGCCCCGAGTCTGGGTGTAATATGTATTTATTTATATATGTATGTATTATTTATATGTATATTTATTTAAAAAAATATATATCAGTCGGCTGTTACCTAAAACACAGGCATTAAGTTGCCTACCTTAGGAACAGATGACCGTGTGTGTATGTTAAACATATATTTATATTTATATTTTTCATCTCTTAGCAGAGCTGGGGTTAAGTATTGTATACTATTGTAATCCTTTAAAGACATCTCTAGGACTGTGATAAAGCGGTGACGAAAAATATTTTGTGAAAATATTTTTTTCAGAACAACGCCTACTCAACACACATCCCTGGACAAGTGGCAAAGTTCCCCCATATCCTAAGATATCCAATTTTTCTAGTAAAGATATACAATTATTGGTAATCTTAAATGGCTTGTGAATATTGATTCATATGATTATAAACATACCTATGGGTTTTTTTTACACGATTATTTTTTTGGATTCAGCAATATTTTGAAAAGAATCAATGTGAGAATTAGGAATATGTGAGTCTGATCAAGTAATTATACAATAAATTGCATGATATGGTGTGTTAAAAATATCTTTTATCTTTTAAAACTAAATAAGTTATTAATACATTACTTCCGTAAGGTTTGGTAAACGAACTTGAGCAACTTCCTAATGTTGCCATTCACTATTTATTTATATTAGTTCGCTCAAGTTTAATCACATATCTTCTTACCTCTTGCATCTAAATAAGCTTTCGATACGTGAACATAGATCGCCGAGAATTCACTTTATGTTGTATTACGGGTAAACAATTTTAACTATCCCGTCTTTGTGTAGCCGACGCTCACGACCACCACTTCGCTCCAATGAAAACCTTTTGCTGACATTTCCTTCGAACCTTTCGAGTTTCATGTATTAATCTTTAGTTGTTATAGCTGTTCGTTTATGGAATAAGCCAAGAAGAAAAAAGAAAACATTTTCCGTGTACTGACTATACTATATCAGCCTGTAAACAATCCAGTGTCATCACCGCGATACTCGGCGACGACGAGTCCTGGAAGGCGATGGTCTCCTTCTGCGAGACAGTAATGTCCCAGAAGGAGGCCGACGAGCGGATGAGGGAGGAGGCCGCCGACGTGGCCTCCATCCGCGGGCGACGAATGGGGGTGCGCAGGAGGCGCTACTTAATGCGCCTCCAGTAACGCCCTTGTGCCCGTGTCAGGCTGGGATGGGAACCCGGTCCTGCTAGACACGGCGTCGTCGGGACTGTTCAGAGGTTAGCCGGACAGTCCCCATGGAGGAGAAGTCTGGCCTTTTCGCCGAGGCCAGCCTGTCGCTGGAGGGATCCTGTTGCCTGCAGATCCGGGACCCTCCAATTAAAGCGGCTGAAGGCTTCCGCAGGGGTCTAGTACGGTATTGCACTCCCAAAGTGCCGAGTCCGACATAGGTCTAGGACTGTCAACCCGGGCGTCCTGGATATGTGAATGTACTGGAGTATTATTTTTCAATATTATATGTATACTTATATTATAATTGTAGGTATTGATTATTTATATCCATCAAGGCTGCTTTTTTGTTAATACTTTTAAGATAATTGAACATTAAAGAATTTAAATAGACAAATAATTGCACTACACAGTCTATCGTCGCGTTTACTAACTAGTATACAAAGTAGTCGTGTGTGTAAGCTCAAAACGTCGAGTGAATTTTAATGACTTAAAAGAGGTTCTCAATTTAGCAAATTTTGTTATGTTCTAAATTTAATTTAATGTTTTATTTTTATTTATTTATTTAATAGGCTTGATGTCCTTCGATACTTAAGATTTTTTTTTGCGTTTATACTACTGGTTTGTTGCTTTGAATCAAATCATGATAATTTAAAGCCATGATCTTTGATTACTATCAAACACGGAAATAATATTTCAAATCGGACAATTGATGTGAGTTTGACACATTCGAATAAGCAAATATTAATTTTATCAAATAACTAGATAGTCCGCTCGGCATGGCCAGCATTTATTTATTTATTTACACTTTTTTGTACACCACAAATATATATATATATATATAAAACAAGTTTATGGCAATTACAAAATGTGAAGTACAAGGGGCGGTCTTATGGCTAGTTAGCCATTTATTCCAGACAACCCGAAATAAGTTGGAGTAATTTATTTAAGAGAGAACAGGCAGGTGGTGCAGTTGTATAAATATTTACACATTAATACTTAACTACAACAATACGAATACTACAACATTTACTACTCTGCTTGTAAATTATAAGATTGTTTATAAGCTATAAATATACTAAATTTCATCAAAATCGCTTCATTGCTTTTGCGATGATAAAATTAATTGTTTAGAATATACAAGCATAAATGCACTTCGTAACAATTATTTAAAAAAAAATAATAATGTACAAAGTTGAACTCACAACGATTTTATTATATGCATTTTTCTTTTATTTTCCTTAACTTTATTTAGTTAATTATAGAACTTTAATAGTAAACATAATTTACTATTAAAGTTTCTATTAAATAATATATCATTATTTTTTATGTTTATCTTAAATAAAGTTGCTACGGAATAGATCTTACTTAGCGATAAGGACGCCTTATCGTGCATTTAATGTTAATTCCTCGTTATTATGTATTTTGTATTGTTAAACTTTACTACCCGATAATATAGGATATTATAATTTTAAACAGTTATTTTTTAAATATTTAATATAATATTTTAATTTAATTATTAACTCAACATTAATTAAAACTGTTATATAATAATTGAAACTAAAATTAGTCATTGTTAAATATATAATAAATGCTTATTAATAAAAATAAACTTTGAAAACGTTGATATTTTAAATTTGTCCGTGAAGCATTTTTATGAGGCGACAGTCATCGTCTAAGCAGCACGATAAAATTGCAGCCCTCGATGTTATGGCGTAATGAATCATACCTTTATGGCATTATTAGACTCGAGCGTAGTTTCAAGACACGTATATTAACATTTCGAGTGCTTTATGAATGATTAATTCTAATTGTTTCGTTTTTATTTTTTATTTTGACGATGTAGTTTATTTGTACGAATACTTTTTCCGCTTCCGCTTTATCCACTTTTTTTTAAATATAATTATGAAAAGAAATAATCATTCATTTAAATGATATGACTATATGACCGGTTCGCGCAGTTGGCGGTGTCCTACTTGCTGCTCCAGAGTTGTGGGTTCGGTGTCCTCCCCAAGTCTGTGTGTAATATGTATTTATTTCTAAGTATATGTATTATTTATAAACACTTTTAAAAGAAAAAGTGTATATCAATCGGCTTTTATCTAAAACACAGACATTAAGTTGCTTTATTGACATAAACTTTTAATGGCATACCTTAAGGAACGGTTTACGTTTCTTTGCGATTCCCATGAACGTTCCCTTAGATCTAAACACAACTTACTTCTGAAAACTCCTTCTCATACAACATCCTTCTATTATAATTCATTCACTATTAAAGCTGTCCGCCTGTGGAACTCTCTCCCGCTTTTAATAAGACAAGCTCCAACTCAATCTTGTTTTAAACTGTTAAACAACATCTTAAGAAATATTATATATCGCTTAATACGTAATAATTTTCGAAATTTAGTTATATATTTTAATATAGTATGTATAGTTTTATGTATATTACATATTATTTTATTTACGTAATATACATATATATTTATTTTATATTTTTATTTACTGTATTTGTTAAGACTGTTATCAGTTTCTTTTTTAAATATTTGTACACTTCCTAACCGCTGCTATACTATATCATGTCCTTTAGCCAAAGGTTGTCCGGAAGAAATCGTTCTTTTAGTTTAGCGATAATATCGCCTTTGTACAAAGTAGGTACATCTTTTCTGTATTTTATACTGTATAAGTTTGTACCACTGCTGCTGTGACCACTGCGTCAACCAGTTGTCGAGAACTTCATTAATTTCGCCATAGCTTGATGTATTATAGCCTAGGCACTTATTCAATTAACATAAAGTGATAAATTCATCGCACGACGTGCGTAAATATATATTTTTTTGTAATTCTGGAAGTAAGGTAATGAAATTTCTTATTACAAATATCATTAGTAAAAACAAGAAATACAATGTTAACACTAATCCTACGATAGCGGTCAAATGACCACTTTTGAGACTTTAATTAAAATTGTTAAATCCTAGGTTTAAATTTTGCTTAAACGTACTGTAAGACTTTTTCTATAATGTTTAACTACTTAAGTAGCTATATATTATAGAATAATAATATTATAAGCTATATATTTAAAAATTTTAATTTATGTCTCGAAAGCGGTCATTTGACCGCTCTGGTAGGTTTAGTGTTAATATGTTTTTCGACTTGCGATTTTTTACATCCGCAATTAAAATGTAATATAATTAGACGTATAGCTTCCGTTTCCTATCATTTTGGGTGGTACTGAACAGTTTAGTGTAATGTATTAGTGTGAATATTTTTTCATCGAACTCGAAATAGAGAGTTTGAAGTTTATTTTTATATATGACAAGTAATACGCGCGTCTTCGTTCGCTATTACGCGTTTTGACTTTCATCCCGAAACTTCAAGTTTCTCTCCCAAAGAAATTGTGAACTCAAATCATACCATATTCATATCCATTCGGTAATTATGGTGTGATGCGTTGCCAAGATATAGATAGAGAGAGATAAAGATAGAGAGACTATAGTGTGCCCTCTGAATACCAAAATATCTTCAATGCACAGGGATTTGTAAAAGTTTTATTATGATTGTAAATATATAACATAAATTATGTTTCCATGAAAAGCTGGTCAAGGGAAGGGGTCAAGGGGTCTTAAAAGGTTTACTTTATTTGTTGGCACTTTTTAGCATACTAACACCAACTAATGACATTCAAAATAATGAAGCACCAATTGACGGTCTTAAAATCGCTAACGTAGCGATCTCTTCCAGGCAGCCTTTGAGCACTAGCGTAGATAGTTTTAAATAGTTACCGTGTGGTGAACGGCACAGAAGAATAGTCCCGACCTTCTTACCAAGGTATCGTAAAAGGCTAACAAGGCCGTAGTGGTGCGAACAACTGTACACCAAACAGGGTGGCGATGGGCAGCAGCGTCAACATAGGATATGTTCACTACCACAACGCTCGTCAACTCGCCTGCCAAGCGTGACTAGAGATTTGGTATTGGCAAACCCCACACAGATTATGAGGGGAGGCTTACGTTCAGTAGTGGATATTGTTGATGTTAACCGAATAGTCGCTGGTTCAAAACACGCTACGACTTTGTAAAGGTGGAAAAATTTCGAGAAGAAAGGAATTCGATTTGAGTAAATAATCATGTTTCGGGAAAAGTGCTGAAACTTTCCATCCGCCAGCCCTCAGAATACGCAACATTTTTAAACCATGAAAATATGTAAGTTTATAAGTTAAATTTTAAAATTTTTGTTGATACTTAAACGTAATTGAATAAATACACTTAAACATATAAAGTAAATTTTAAAATGTGGATTGTTACTAAGTCAGGATTTTTTTTTTTTTTTTTTTTGGTAACTAAGTCAATTATTCATTTTTGGTGAAAACAGTAGTAAAACTAAAATAAATTAGTGAAATTAAGATAAGCTCCTAAAATGGCGATCCGAACCTTTAAAAACACCATTCGAATAATACATATATTAAAATTTAAATATGTTCCTTTATAACTAATATAAACCACATTAAATCAAAGTTTTTATCTTTAAACCTTTTTTATATCCAATAAAAAAAAAAACATATTTTATAAACTTTCACGTAATTTAAATTAATTAGAAAACATAAAAAGAACAAAACCAAATTTTAAAGTCACGAAAAAAATATGCGAATCACATAAAAAAATCTAAACAAAACATTTATAACCAATTAGTGTTACGGTGACATCGCTAAATAATTTAATTCGTTGAAACGTCTGGTTACTCTGGTTTTGAAGGCGATAGTACAAAGTACGTTCCCGTCAAAACAGACAAGTCCTTTGTACGCTCGCCTCGGGGTACGCAATAATAATGCATATCAGTTTACACATTGAGAGCACCATCAATAATTGGAAACTCGTGTACGGGATACTAGCCAACGGCTATTCGAGCTTGTACGGTGCAGGTTTTACGAGTGCGATTGACGAAATTTTATACTTTGCGTTTCGTGCACTGTGCTATATCTATACCAAAGAATTTATATACAAACTAGAATGCACACGTGCACTCAAAAAACGTTCCTAAGAGAAGGATTCCATCTCATTCTACCAGGGGTTCAAGGCAACTCGTAATAGAGACAAAATACCAGTAGTCAACGAAATGCTCGGACTGATTTTTTCACTTTACATGTGGGAAACAAATGTCAACCTTATGTCAGTTTTTTCAACATTTTTTTTTGCATATTTGAATATACAATTTTATAAAATGAGCCTTCCAGTTAAGATATAAATTCCTTGATCTATACATACTAACCATGTTCATACTAATATTATAAATTCAAAAATAACTATCTATTTATATTGAATAGCCCGTTGGCGCAGTAAGTATTTCGCTCTGTGTTTACGGGTTTGGTTCTCGCTCCGAGTCTTAGTGCAATATTTATTTACATATATATGTACCTACGCACTACGTCTATGTGCACTTATTTAAAAACTAAAGTCTAGTGAGTCATCAACTACGGTTTTTTTATACATCTTTCCGTTTATCTTTCCATGTAATATTATATTTACGATTTTATTGTGACGAAATTTAAATTGGATGTAAGTGTAATCCTGGAAAGGACAAACGTTATAACCATAATACAAGATATTCTGTATATATCAGAAAGCGAAATTTTAAACAGACAGTAAATTCTATTATACAAAAGATTTTTGTTCGAAAGCGACCATTTTAAAATTGTAAAGTCACTGTGTGTTAAATAGCTTGATAATGCCGGAAGGTTACAAGTTGGAAAATATTACACGATAAATCACAGCATCGCCACAGCAATTAATCTAAACCAATTTGACAAGTATTGAAGCTCAGCGGCGGTGGAACAGCGTATCACATCGTCTATTACGTTATAAACTGTAAAATTAAATAGATTTTTACTAATGAAGTAAGAAAATAATAAAAATAAAATAATTTTCTTTTATAACACTATGGTGGTAAACAAGGGGACTTCATGACGGTAAGCGATTACCGTAGCCCATGAACACTATGAATCGTTGTCGTTATCGTTGTCGTTGTCGATTCTAATTTTGAAATAAACTTGTTTTATTCTAATTGATTATTTGTATTAAATATTTTTATTTTTATATCAGTTTTCACACTCCAACCGTTTGATACACACGTACATTTCATTAATTAAATAAAATACAAAATAATGTATTTTAGTGGTATAGTTCAAGAGTTGTCAGAATGATTATTTTAACCGTAACGAAGCTGAACTTCCTGTTAAAGAATTAGCAAAGGAAATAGAACGGTCATTAGAATCTGTTGAACTTTGCTGTACCGGTTTTGGACCAGTTCCGACGCAGGTATAGCCTCGATCTCCTTACCTTATATTTACATTTATAATATTTTACCTACAATATTTTACTAATATTTTTAATGGAAAATGAATAAATTACAATAAGCAGATTATGGCCTTGTAAATATTTTTTTTTTTTTATTACGCAGAGTTTGTGTATAATTTTTTTTACATGTATTTGTTTTACAATTTTGTTTCCTGTATTAAATTATGTGGTATAATAGACAACTTTTTGAACTATACGTCTTACCTGGTTTTACTTGCATTCAATTTAATGTTATTAAATAATGCTTAAGTTATTTTTTTAATAATTATAGAGAACTTAAAATAAATCAAATAAAGATTATTTTGTCTGTCAGTTAATTTTGTCATAATTTGCATTTAATGGTTAAAGTTCTAATACATTATATTGTATATTATATTATTAATATAGCACTATATATATTAAGGACAACAAAATAAATTGTGCTATTGAATCTCTCGCAGGATGCTTCAAATACATTTATATATCTACTAATTTCTTTTAAAATAATACCAATACCTGTCCATTTTGTATGTTTCATATAGTTTCTGACTCATAAAAGCTGCTTATCTTTTATCTATAACAATAATATTGTTTTAAAATTATTATTTAAAAGTATTTTTAAAACAAAACATACTTTGACTTTGTTTAAGAACTAATATCTTACAATAGTCCAATGCCCAAAGGTTACCTGGAAGAAATCACTGTTAGCGATAAGGACGCCTGTTGCAACTGCATCAGTTAGATATTATGTATTCCATGTTTTTTTACTTTTGTATCAGTGTGCAGAAAGTTTAAATAAATAAAAAATATCAATAGACAGAACCTCTTCAGCATTCACAGAATATTAATATAGAATAATATTAGAAAACCAACAAAATAGAGTCTCGGTTATCATTCTGTATAATCAAACAAATCTACAGACACACACCTACATCCTCTTGCCCTTTCGAGATGACGTTTGACCAAGAATACCACACTTGATACACGTAAAAATAAACCTTATTGGTACGAGATAGGTGGTATGGAGCTGCAATGTCTCCAGTTTGATATTTGTAACCGGTTCGGTAAGAGCGGCGCAGCTACCGAACTACGCATGATTTTGTGTTGGAATAAATAGTGGATATATAGCGTGAATTTTTTATAAACACGGATTTTATATGTTATACTAGATGCGGGAGAAAGTTTTTGATCGTTTTGTTCGTTTGTGATGTGTCGAAACTAATTTTATATTATATATATTAGTTAATCTCTTCAGAACCGGTACCTTGTATAGAGAGGAAAGACAATGCTTAACTTAGTAGAGATACTGGACACTTAAATTTTCATTTGCTCTCGTTAATTAAATCGCCATATATCTTACTAAAAAGGAAGGGCTTATTTCACCGGTTTTTGATAAATTTTATCTCGCTCATAAGTTACTGATAGATTTTATCAGAAAGAAGTAAAACAGGAGCTTAGGATCTGTTTCATATCAACTAATAAACTACAAATTTGCATTCGCATGTTACTAATAGTAATATCTGACACATAAAATTGAGTTTGATAGTAAAAAATTACAAGTAATCATAAACTTTTATTTGTTGGATAGCATTATACGTTTAGAAACTTTTTTTAGCAACCGGTGATACAAGCCTGTAATAGTGAGCATTTATAAGATTTTTATAAAAAAGATACATCCCTAATATTTAAACTAACTGTGCCCCGCGGTTCCGCCCGCGTTAATTTGAGGGAGACACGTACTTAAATATTTTTAAACAATTACTCTAAGAGTAGGTAGCCGCCTCGTTGATCAAGTGGTCGCAAACGTTACTGTCGAGCAAGGGGTCTCAGGTTTGATTTCCGGGTAGTTCAACGTATTATTGAGGTTTTTTCTTTTTTTTCAAAAATTCTCAATAAAAGAGTATGTTATATTTACTTTAAAAGTGGAACTATAGTTAAAAAATGTCTCAAGAAGAGAAATAATAAAAGACGCAACGGAAGCTCTCAAAAAGATTATTTTTTCCCGTTTTTGTAACATTTCTTATTATTGCTCAGCCTCTATTGGTCGTAGTGTGATGTTATATAGCCTATAGCCTTCCTCGGTAAATGGTCTATCCAACACAAAAATATTTTTTTCAATTCGAACCAGTTGGGCGAATATTGGCCCTTTCAAGCAAACAAACAAACAAACTCTTCAACTTCATAATATTAGTATAGATGTGAAATGTAAGTTTGTTTGTTACGCTTTTAACGCGAAAACTACTTAACCGATCATCATGAAACTTTTTACACATATTCTTGGAGGTATTGGAAGTAAAATAGGATACTTTTTTTGTCGTAATAACCGACATCTACGCGGGTGAAGCCGCGGGCGGAATAAAGCGGCCCTTTGATAGGGCGCTGATTTGGCACAAAATAAGTTGCCCTATCGACCGGGGTATACTTGTTTACAGGTAGATTACAGTATTAGTTAGTTTACAGTAGACCAAGATCTATAGCAAATACAAAAAAAAAAAGACGTAATACTTAGGATAGACCTTCAAAATTTCCGTAAGATATAAAAAAATAACTGTTATATTTAAAATTGTCTTATTTGGGTTTGACATGTTTTTGAAAATACATTTTTTATTCAAGAAAATTGAGATAGGTTCCGTTTTATATTTTACAGATAAACTGCGGCGAGCTTTTTGGTAAGTCTTATAGACATATCTAGATGTTCAGCGTTCTTTTGCCTTCGATTTTGTTGCTGTTTTTTTGCTTTATAACAAAAGTTTAAGCAAGTTTACATTAAAAACAAAACGGATTATATTATTTCTGTTCATTATTATCGACAAAAATCTCAGCTTTTATACAAACGTAATAATTTAAAGAAAAACATAAAATTAAAGTAACTGTAGTATATTCTGACTAAAACAAATTCTTACTAATGTTATTAATGAAAAAGTTTGAATGGATGTTTGTAACTAAATCAGGATCTGGTGTAGTGGTGCGAGTAGTTGCCTCAACGCCGGTGGTCGCGGGTTCGATTCCCGCATGGGGCAGATATTTTATATGTGCAAATATTTGTTTCTGGTCTGGGTGTATTTCCTTGTGGGTCTCCCCATCATGCCTCGGAGAGCACGTAAAGCCGCCGGTCCTGGTTCTTATCATAGACATCAGATAGCGACCGTTAGTCATGGTAATGAAAATATCCGCCAACCCGCAGTGGAGCAGCGTGGTGGATTAAGCTCCAACCCTTCTTCTATATGGAGAAGAGGCCTTCTTCGCTCAGCAGTGAGTTGCTTATAGGCTGATACAGTACTGTACAAGATGTTTGATACAGAGATAGGTTATAGTATTGAAATAGTGAACATTAATAAGATTTTTATAAAATAGATACATCCCTAATATTATAAACTAACTGTGCCCCGCGGTTCATAGACATCAGATAGCGACCGTTAGTCATGGTAATGAAAATATCCGCCAACCCGCGATAAGAGATAGGTATATAAGAGATAGGTTATAGTATTGAAAGGCACAAGACCACTTTTTATCACGGTAAAATGTACAGTTCCCTTGAGATTGATTTTCACGTGAACGAAGTCGCTGACGATAGCTAGTGTTTATATACATCATTATGACATGAACAGGGAAATATATGAGAATCGATTATAACCACTGGTATAGTATTACGATGAAGAAATCTTACTTAGACCGGAAATTAGAAGATTATCAGCGATGTAACGTCAAATAAACTAATATTTCCTCTTACAATCTCTATTTATATAAATATATCAAGCAAATAGAAATGAAATGTCTGCTTGTGATGCCACAATCAAAGATTATTTGTGAAAGAATATTCCAAAACCAATTTGTAACCAGTTTGTTTATGTAGTTTGCTTGTTTTTTTTTTTTTAATTTTTTTTTTGACGTGATAATGTCTTGTAAATCGATGAATGCCGGCTGCACGCACGAAGAAGTGTCACGTGTCGCGAATGAGAACGTAGAACAAGCGATAGAGAGGCACGATCGATCTAAGCATTCGGCTTGTAAATGAAAAACAATAACGCAGATCGGAGGAACCTAAATATCATACATGTACATTGTACGTATATAACTTGATAATAAATTGTTAATAGAACATTGTTACTTGTAATTAATTTGTGTAATTTAAGTAATAAAATATTAGAATTAACGAGTGCAAATGTTAATTTATCAAAAAAAAAAAATTGAATTAACTCATTTTTTGTATTATACAGAATAAATATAACTCGGTAATAATAATTGAATTCAATTCATAAAAGTATGCAAATTTTTTTCAATGTTTTCTTATGACATTATCACATAAAATTATCGTCCGTAAACCGACTTTACAGACAACCAATTTTTTTCTATGTTTTATTTAATTGTGTTCCATGTGAGACAGAAAAACACGGATATAAAAAGGGACTATTTAAAAACACTTCTCTAAACCTAACGCCAATAAAATACGCCAATAAACGCCAATAGGACAAATGCGGTGAAACTAAAACGAATGGAAGCTCGAACAAAGGTGAAACTCAATAACTATGTTATATACAATTTAAAATTTAACTAAATAATTAGATTATTTATCAGTTATTTTGTTGTTTCATTTCGCTTTTTAGTTTTTTACTTTTTATTCATTTGATTTTTTAAAATTTAATTTGAAAGTTTTCAATAAATGCTTATTAATACTGTCTTGATTGCATTCTTGTGTTAAAGTTCTACAATATGGCGTCTATAACCACCATTTTGGTTTAACTGAATAAACCAAAATGGTGGTTCTATTGCTTATATTTTTGTTATTATTTTCCAAGTTTTTCAATTTTTTTGATATTTCACTCAACCGAGACTTAAAAACAATACGAAACTGACAATATGGCGCATTAAAACCGCCATTTCCAATTTTTAAATTTTGATCATCACACTTCATTGGCTGTAATTATTAATAAATAGATTTATATTTATTATATATTATATATTATATATTAGATATATTATATATTAGATATTATTTATACTTACGTCAAAATTGAATTACACTCCTGTTTTAAAAGTCGGAAAAAACGAAAATGAATTCCATAAAAAAGGGAAAACGGTATATATTTACAAGAATAAAGTAAGGTATTATTCTAAAGGTTCGAGATTCAATTTCCGGAACGTAAATTGTTTGTTGTTCGCCGGTTTTCGCTTGTTTGATGTTACAATTGATCTCTGAAAACACCGCATTTTCTTTTCTTGAAAGAATAAATTGTTTATGACGGGTTCATGAATGATAATATACGACGAAGACCTTTAAAATCTATTTAAAGAATACATATATTTCATATGTATTACTTTAATAAGAAAAATAATTTAATATTATTTATTTCTTAAAGACTTTATTGTACTTTACAAAAATAAAAACAAGTGAGATTTATGACAATTACAAATTGTATAGTATAAAAAGTGGTCGTATGGATAGTTAGCCATTTCTTCCTGATAACCCGAATCGGAATGGAATATATATTTCAGAAATCGGATAGGTGATGTAGCTATATTATAATAATTGTATATATTTTACAAAAAACAAAATAAACAGGGGGACAGTTGCGCCACCCTCTCCAAAGCAAGGCGTACGAATGAACGAGTAAAACTATAGCTATATCCTGTTTCCTTACTTAAGAAATTCTTGTCTAATCCCATGGCTTGGACTCTAGATCGAGGAACCGCCTCAAAGTATGTGATGTCTGAAGCACTACCTTTTGTATTACTTTGCCTTTATTATTTTTTAATATATGATACTGAACATACAAAAAAAAAAACATTGTTAAAATATTGTATATATATAGGAATTGAATTGGATACCATAGTCACGAATCTAATGGACTAGTGTCGCGCCCTCGTACCCGTTGTGTGCTAATAAAAACCGGTTTTAGTGCCTTTTAGTTTACACGATTAAAAGTCGGATAGCATATAAATAAAATCCTTAGTATTAAAATAATGTGTTATATTGACGCTGTTTCATGAAAATCGTCTATTAATTTAAAAAAAGTAATTGTATTTATCATTTATAGACATTAATGCAATTTAAATAATTATTGAAAACACGTTGGTGCAGTGATCATACTGACAATAGATCTAACGACATAGCACTCATAACGACTGTTTGCATGGGTATTAAGATTTGTCTGTGCATTTATGTTTGTGTTGTATATGTTTCCAGACCCTTGACACAAAATTATAGCACTATTGGAGGCCACTGTATGACATTTATTATCATTTATATTAAATAAAGAAATAAATTAAAATATCGTGTCGTAAGATGTAAGTGGTTCTTACAATTTGCCCGATCACAGCTTAACTATAACCCGTTTATATACATAACAATATATCGTTTTTGTTGATGCTATGTACGTTATCAACATCGCTTTAATAATATTAATAAATCGCTATATGTCACCGTATTATTGTAATCAACCTTTTGTAAATCGTAAAATTATATATTGATACATAACATACTGTACTGTATCAGCCTGTAAACAACCCACTAATGAGCGAAAGCCTCTTCTCCATACAGAAGAAGGGTTGGATCTTAATCAAGGAGCTGCGTGGTGCTCCAGTGCGGGTTGGCAGATAAGACACCGACAGAATCGACACGGCGAGCGATGTTGAGGCGATTACTCGTACCACTACACCAGAACGGTGATACAAAATATAAATCTGTCAATATTTTTTTTTTTTTCAATTTCAGTTTGCATTAAATTAATATTATGGTATATGTATATTTATTACATAAAATAATACTGTTTTGTGAATTTTACATGGACTGTATGAATAAAATGCAGAAAAATTCGAGGCCTTGTACCCAAAGACAGTATCAAACAGCTTTTCAGGAGTATTCCAGAAGTTAAACGTGAGTAGATTAATATATAGGTATAGTACAATATATTCTGTTAATAATTTCTTTATGAGACTAGGTAAAAGCCACGGTTTCATCGTCATTTGTCAACATTATATTAATTGCGTATGTCTAGACAGCATTCACATTATTAAGCATCTTTGAGCCTTATATCTTGACCTATATGTTAATTTCTAAAAAAAAACCTATTCAAAATTCTAGTTATTTAACTTTTTACCAAATAACTATGAGAAACCTTACACTGAACGGCCTACACCAGGGGTCGGCAACCTTTTTCGGCAAAGAGCCAAATTTCACTAAAGGTCTACAAATGTTATGTAAAAGAGCCGCACTATAAAAACATAGTCCTCGTAAAGAGCCAACAAAAATCTTTAAGTAAATATTTTGATCGTATTTTTCTGCACTTTTCATGTGTTTGATAAGCAATCGTAAGCATAATCGTAATCGTAAGCATAGAACCCCAATTTTTTTTTTTTTTTTTGCAAAGAGCCACAAAAAAATGAAAAAGAGCCACAAGCGGCTCGCGAGCCACCGGTTGCCGACCCCTGGCCTACACGAATGAGAATCTTGTATCGGGACCTCAAACACAACACATGCACATACACCCAAATCAGGACACATCTGTGTGACAAACATTTGCCATGACAGGAATCGAATCCGCGAACATGAGTCTAACAGCTACAAAAAAAGATAGAGTTCACTCTAAAGTAATATGATAACATAATTAACAATAAATTATAAATAGCATTATTCATGACAATATGAATCAACAAGGGATTACTTAAAGACGTAATATAACGCGATCTCTATTCTCTGTTGAAGAATTTTAATAAGCATGCCACAGTTTGAATACTATTGCTATTAAATATTCATTTTATATTCTCTTTACTAGGTATATAGAACTTACTGACATGACATGAGAGGAGTACATAATACTAGGTATTCACAAGAGTACATAATACTGTTCTCGCTTTTTCACATACGGAAAAAGCGAGACAACTGTATAAAATTGCAAGACTGTGTCTTAAACGTTGGATGTAAGTTTGTGTAATGTGTAACAATATATTGACAAGATCAATCTATGAACAAACCCTCTATAAAAAATGAAAAAAAAATTGCCAAAAGTATTTTTTTTTCTTTATTCTACGTGTGAGTTTCGATTCATTTCAGAAAACGTAAATTTTTGCAAGCTTAGTAAGAACATTAGAATAAGTCACAATATATTAGTGCACTCATTGAGTTTGGATACTTAAAAATTAACATTTATATTTATATCGAATTATTTTTAAAATATATTACAGTGCTGCCTCGATATAACGAAACTGAAGGTAATTAGAAAATATTCGTTATACCAAGTAATTCGTTATAATGAGGTTTGTTATATAGAGGTTAGGTTGGACTATGATTCGTTTTAACAAGGTAAGAAAATGGAATTAAGTGCAAATAATTAATAGGATACGTTATATCAAGGTTCTAACTTGAAAAAATTTGTTGAATAGAGGTAAATACCTTCTACCTATTTTCTGCAATGGTTAAAAATTCGTCATAAAGAGGTTTTTGATAAATGTTATTCGTAATGTCGAGGTATATTTTGTATTAGCTCTTACGAGCGGTTCTAGGGGATTTGAAAAAATTCGTTAAATCGAGGAATTCGTTTCATTGAGGCTCGTTATATCAAGGTTGTACTGTATTAAAATTATTATCAACTTTATGCACAATTATCACTGTTTTTTTTTTTTGTTAAAAATAAAATATGCGGTTATAAAATATTTCTAGTATTAAAATGATTCAATTCTGATTCACTACTACATAAAGCATTGATTTAAGGATCCCATTCCAAGAATTTTTTATTTTATTTTTCGACCGCGATCATTGAGATTCTTCAGTCAGTGGATTTTAGAAAAAAACCTTATTGTTTTGGAGGATATCACAAAAACGCTATCACGGATAATTATTGATATGTTTTAAATGCATCATACTAACCTTTATGACTCTAGAATACACTATTTTATACACATCTGTTTTTTAGATCATTCAGTAAAGAGTTTTAGGTAGAGAGTGACTTCGATTCTTTCAGGTGATTCATCTTTGAAAAACAATTATAATTTATTTAATTTAATTTTACGTTTTCATATCTTAAGAATACTAATTTGACAGTAATTAAAAGTCGTTTCTTAGAATGATAAAGTATTTGGAACAATATATACACGGAAAAGTAAATACTGACCATTCGGGTCAACGGCTTTGATTTTAACCGACGGGCTATTTTATATAATATTATTATATTATATTACATTATGTTGTATTATATTTGTATTCATATTACATATTATATTTATATTGTATTGATATTACATTTTGTTTTTGATATTACATTGAGTTTATCGCGTACAGACGGAGAGACTAACAGACGCGGCGGAAGACTTTGTTTTATATCTAGTGACTAAGTTAACGAAGCTTAATTTTTTTTTAAATAACGAGCGATTTAGATACGGAACCAAAATTTCAATGATATTATAATTTGTTTTTATATTTCAGTGTTTAAGTGTCTCAAATGTTGCGTTTGCCAAAAGACAACTTACCATTGGAGAAACCAGGTGTTTATAAGATAGATTGTAATGGTGTTGAGTCATAGATTGGACAGACGAAACGGACAGTGTCAAGGAGAGTCGTTGAAAATATTACGCTAATAAAAAACAACAATTCTAAAAATTCGGCTATCGCTAAAAATCTGTAGAATAACTAACCACTGGATTGAACTACATAATTCCGAACCTTATACCTGGAGGAATAAATTAGTGAATGTAAAATTTTATTTCGCTGTTTTTTATTATTATTATTATTATTTTTTAAATTATATAATGTATGTAATGGATGTATATGTACATATATGCTTATAAAATCGTATTGGATGTAACTGTTACTTTTTTGATTGTAACTGATTTTATAACTGTGTCTGTCTTAAATAAATTAAATAAATAAATTAAATTAAATGCTCAAGTAATTTCAGAACAGAACAGAACGGAAATCCCAGTTTGTAAAGGAAGCCATTGAAATCACCAAATAAAAAAAATTCAACCAGGAGGATGTTTTTCTCAAAGACCCGGGAGGATGCAATTGTCAAAGAGCTGGAATCCAGTGGTTAAATTATGTCAACCAAAATTTACCAAAAAAAGCGCGCAAACACGCGGGTAAACACAGAAAGTTTCGTGTGTAGAAAAGAGTTTTATTCGAGCAAAGTAACAATAGTAGTGGTAACGAGCTTTCAAAACAAAAAAGAAAAAGGATAGACAGATCTGGCTTTTACTAAAAATGTTCAACATTACCGCACCGATATTAGTGTACCTGTGACCATGGCTGCTCTTGCAATGGTGCCGAAATATCGGAAATTCTAACCAACAACAAATAAATATATATGGTAAAAATTCCGTTTTAACACATAATATAATGATAATAGGTATTATAATTTGTGTTTCAAATAGTTATCTGACCGATGCTCTTAGAAAAATGAGTCACGTTTGTGGTGAACTGACCTTAGTGTTAGTGTGGACTCATCATTTACTTATTTAAATAAAAGTTGAAAGGAGATATTTGGGGGTTACTAACGGTTGATAATAAATTGAAAGATTGGTTGATTTTTCGTCATTTATTGTATGTTCAATCTTACGTCCATAAAATAAATTATTGTAATTTTTTTTAACGCCGTGATAGTAAGTTTTAAAAAAAAACTTTATTGCAAATGCCCATCGTCCTTTTTTTAAAATATTAATATAATTATATCTACAGGCTTACATCCGCCTATAACTTTTTTTATTTCATGTATTAGATTGTTACATAGACAGGCGTTTTTACTCAGCAAATTTAAACCAATAAGTACTTGAAAATTAGACTTAGTACATCTAGTCTTTGAGACAAGAGTCCAAACTGACTGCTTATATTCTAATATATACTTTTTTTGCCACATAATTTTGTTCAATCTCTAAAACTACATGCATTTCCTATATTTAGTTGTATTTCCTTAGTTTTGTAAGTGCTATTGTCCCTCTTTACATATATATTTAAATGATAATAACAGCCAACCCGTAACAGTAATTTGAGTGCTTTAGTTCTAACACTTCTTCATTGGAAAAAAGGCTTTTGGCCAGCAGTGGGACGTTTACAGGCTTATTTAGTTAATTATAGTAACCATTAATATACAGAAGGTCGATAGCAACAAGAAAGTATGTACTCTAGTCAATGTGAACTTGCCTTTAAGGGTAGAATATCCAAAGATACTATCGCATAATCAAAAACGTAAAAGTTGAGTTGGTAATGTAAAATATGTTAGAAAAATTGATTTATAAACACAATTTTATCGAAATCAAAATCACAATATTACACATAATTACAATATAAACTTGAAAACTTGTTATTTACAGACAGCTTTCGTCTGCCGGCCGTTCTGGTGTTTAGTGGTGTGAGTAGTCGCTTGAATACCAGCGGTCGCAGGTACCATTCCTGCTAGGTGCAGATATTTGTATTTGTGCAAATATTTGTTACCGGTCTGGGTGTATGTCCTTGTGGGTTTCCCGACCGTGCTTTGGAGAACACGTTAAGCCGTCGGTCCCGTTTGTCATCGTAGACACCTGGTAACGATCGTTACTCATGGTAGGGATATTATCCACTAATCCGCAGTGGAGTAGCGTGGTCGATTAAGCTTCAACCCTTCTCCTACATAGAGAAGAGGCCTTTGCCCAGCCGTGGGATGTTTACAGGCTGATTTAGTTCAGTTCAGTTTTGATAAAAATCATGTCCACATGGAATGGTGCCATGAATGCACTATTCTTTGCAATATTATCGTAATTATAGAATAAAGTATTACAAGTATAATAATGTAAATCTATTATCGAATTCGGAATGTGGATTCTGAGGAAATTCGGCTTGAAATTTAAAAGTAAAATTTTTAAAATTGTCAGCACAATATTTAATAATTATAATTTTAGTCATGTCCTGTATTAAGACCTGCGTTACTAAACCAATATATTTTGTGACTTATCAGCAGTATCTTATTAATATTATTTACAAAAATACTTCCTTATGGCGTATTAAAGTGGACCTTACTGTCAAAACTCCCATTTATTTTCAATAACTCACTCTTAACGATGCTGAATCAGTAATTAAGTTATCTACCTACGAGTATAAGCATACATTTTAACAAAGAGCTAGGACAAGGCTATCATGAAGGACATAATATGACTTACCTTATAATGGTCTAGTAATTTATGTAATGGTTTTTATACCAGTAACTGCTGAGTTTTTTTTCGGTTTCTTTTATTAAAATCTAAATCCTAAATCGCTGCGAGCTTCACATTAACTGATTAATCAAACTGAATTGAAAATAATTAATTTGTAAAATGACGATGTATGTGTTTTTGTGTTTTTGAAAATACTTGACTAAAAACATTTTCAATTTTGACGTGATAACGTCTTGTAAATCGATAAACGGTGGCTGCACTCACGAAAAAGCATGACTTATTGTCACGTTCCGCGAGCGAGAGCACGGCACAAGCGATAGAGAGGCACAATCGGTACAGAGGCACAATCGGCCCAAGCGTTCGGCTTCTGACGCATCTATCTCTCTTCCACTCCATCGGCAGATGCGTCCGAGTAGAAGAGAAAATATATTTGAATTAGCGAGTGCAAATAAATGTTTACCTATCGAAAAAATTGTAATTTTCAATTAACTCCTTCCTTGTACAAAATAATCATAAATCAATTCAATTCATAAAAACATGCAATATGAAAATTTTCATCAATGTTTTCTTATTACGTTATCACGTAAAGTTATCGACCAGAAAATGAACTTTACAGACAACCAATTTTTTATTTTGAATTATTATTGACACACCTACATAGAAACCCAATTCCGATGTTATACAAACCTATGAAAGTAAATAAAACAAGACTGCAATGAGTCAGCGATAGCGGCGCGTGCGCAGATGAATAATTGCGTGAGTCACTTGTCGTTATGCGACTTTTTAAATAATTGATTTCGGATAAAGGTTAAATTGTTATAAATAGCGATAGACTGTATAAGACTTTGAACTCTGGACTGTTCGACTGGTTGTAATGATTTTTTCGAAAAAAATGCGGCATTATAAAAAAGTAGGGTAAGGCTACAAAAGTACAATTATTGAACAATATAAATAAATAATATGTTTAACATACACACACGGTCGTCTGTTTCTAAAGTAGGCAACTTAATGTCTTTGTTTTAGGTAAACATATGAGTATATATATATACTATCTATGAGTAAATATATATTACAACGACTTGTCCTTTATATAATATATCATTGGTGTATGATTATTCGGGAAGTCAAAAAAACTTCATTTCATTCGCCATACCTCAGTGTCAAGTTGAAAGTCTTCGACCAATATGTGTTATCAGTTATGACATATGAATCTAAGATGTGGTCCCAGATTATGGGCCTTTTAAACAAAGTCCAAGTTGCACAGCGTGCAATGAAGACGGCTATGCTTGGTATTTCTCTGAAAGATAGAATCGGAAATGATGAGATCCGCAGACGAGCGAAAGTTGCCGATATAGCCAAACGAATTTGCAAGCTGAAGTGGCAATGGGCAGGGCACATAACTCGTAGAACGGACAGCTGATGGAACAGAAAGGTTCTCGAGAGGAGATCACGTGCCGGCAAGTGCAGCGTCAGACGGCCGTCCGCGAGATGGATAGACGACTTTAGGAGAGTCGCCAGAAGCCGGTGGATGAAGGCATTTTTTTTTTAATGTTAGTTGGATTGGCAAACTGGCAGATGTTCCACCTGATGGTAAGTGGTCGACGTCGCCTATGAACATAAACTAGTTAACCTGGAACTAACCCAGGCAACTCATTTATGTGTTGCCTATCCAGAGACATAAGTTGTTAAAGTCTCGGTGCCAGTAATTACACTGCCTGTCTTGCCCTTCTCTCCAAAACACAGCAAAGCTGTTTCACGGGAGATACAAGCAAGATGTAAGCAAGGTGGTATACATGCAGCCGGGAGTGCGGCACAGCGCATGGGGGATGACGATGGGGGAGACCCAAATTCAACAGTGGAAATCCAATGTAATTTGAAACAAAAATTATTTTTCTTTTAGTACTTTCAGAAAAAAGTGCTTCCGAACAAAACAATATTTAACTTTTTATTGTCAAATAGATATATACATATATATAATATCTTGAACACTTTCAATGGCAACAAAAAGTAATTGTTGTATGTACCAGTCAAGTCATAGTACCGATATGATACCTATAGTACCTACCTATTATCCAGCTCTATTTAACTTTTTTCAAAGCCTACATTTTAATCATTAGTTATACTAATACAATAGCTATAGAGCTTGTTTGTTTGTACACAAATAAGAAGTTACTGGCTTGATATATTATAAAAGTTAAAAAAAAAATGCAAATAAATAGTTCAATTAATTTAACAATATTACGAAATAATACATAATAACACGTTTTGAACATTATACATAAATAAAATTAAATTGCTTGAAAAATAAATTATGTTTTAATAGTTCAGTAGTCTATGGACCCCTTTCGGGTAACGTCTTCGTATAAAGATTTCTACCTTTCTTTGTCTTTAGTCATCTCAGGCTATAGCTATACTCTATATAATATTGTACATCATTTATGTGTGTATCATATGTATATATATATATATATATATATATATATATATATATATATATATATATATATATATATATATATATCAGTCGGCTGTTACCTAAAACATATGCATTAAGTATCCCACCTTAGAAACAGATGACCGTGTGTATATCTTAAGAATATTTATTTATTTATTGTTGCTGTTTTATATTATTGTAGTTAGTATTGTATAGTTGCTTATAACTTTTTTTACTCCGTACACTCTCTCCGCTTTTTCACATTATTTCCTTCACTTCACTTGTCTGGAAAAGATCGCTATTTAGCGATAAGACCGCCAGTTGTACGTAGTTATTTATTTACTACCTAAACTATATATTGGTGTGTACAATAAGGTTTAAGTAAATACATGTTTTTTAAAAGTTACATGATTTAGGGCCAGTTTCACCACTTGCTATTAAGTTCCAGATAACTAGCACTTATTTTGACAGATAACCCATACAATTACCTGTCAAAAAAGTGCCACATATACATAATTAATTAATCTATTTTATTTGACACAACTATATAGATCACTTCCCAATTTTCACGTCCCGATTTTAGTCGCGGAATCCAAAACCTGTTTACCTGCTTTCCATAGAACACAGAAACATAGAGACACGTTCAAGATTTTTAATTAAGATTAAAATGGTCGAAACAGATGAGATCGTGCGTGCGACGCCTGGAGATACACTAGATAAGCTGGCGTTCCGGCGCAGAATGAGAACATTTGTAATTATTACATATTACTTATGTTAGTATATTTTTTTTACTTCTTTCTTAGAAATATTACGAGGTTTTGTTATTTGACTTTCAACAGAAATAATGTACCTAATGTTAGATAAGGTATATGAGAACAAAAATTGGGTATTATTTAGTTTTTAATAATGCAAGATAATACGTATAATATGAAGCGGAGTAAAAGAAGTACAAAGTGTTACCTAAGACACAGTAAAACAAAATAAGGAAGATATCAGATAAGGTGAGATGGAATGAAATCGACAGCAGGGCTATAGTGAAAAAGGTTGCTCAAGACAGACAACAGAGGAGATCGTTGGAGGAGGCCATTCCTAATGGAATGACCAATGGGCATTTTGAAGTCAGAGACTTTATAGTTTGAGAATAAATATTTGGAATAAATGACTAATTATTGGTGGTTTTTAAGAACTTCATTCTGCAAAAATTGTAATTATTACTGATTATTTATATATGTTAATGGATTAATTAATCATCAAAAGAATGAATATAATATTGCATTAGAAGTATGTAAAAAAATCTATAAATATTCAAAGTATCTCATATTCGCGTCCATTTATTTATGAGCTTTTAAGCTTTTGACATTGGTTTATATAATGTGACACTGCTCCACTGCTGCAAGTTTGAGTGATTTTTCATAGCCTATATTATGTTACGTAGAATAGAGAAGAAGGTTACTACATTACAAGAACTGACCGAAATGAACAAGAAAAAGAAAACAAAATAAAACTACTATGTTAGATATATATAATAGTTTTATTTTGTTATATATATATATATATATATATATATATATATATATATATATATATATATATATATATATATATATATATATATATAATTATATAACATATCTATGATAAAAATGCCAAATGATATGTATTGATAAAAGACCACACACATACAAACACGACACTAATACACAACAACAACACTTATGACAATTAAGAGGTCTTCTTGAAAAAATAATTTAAAAAAAAATCATGAATAATTATAAAATTAAAATAGGAATAATTTTATTCTACTTAATAATAATATACAAAAAAAAATGTTCCCAAATATCACTGAACCGTGTAGACACGTCCCAATAAAAAAGATGCGTTGACGAAATCACCAGCGAGCTGTTTACATAAGTGTACCTCATTAAACATGTCCCCTGAACCTCTCCGTCGTGACACATTAAACTTTTAAACAAGTCAAATTGTATCTTGAACCCATTTTAGATAAGGTTAATAGCACATTATAAGAATTTTCTATTTGAAATTTTTTACGTATTATATATTTCTATTTGTACAAATTTTGGTTTCCGATCTGGGTGGACACAAGGATATACATACAGAGTGGGGAGACCCACAAGGACATATCCTTGTGGGTCTCCCCACCCTGCTTCGGAGAGCACGTAAAGCTGTCGATCCCGTTTGTTATAATGGACAACTGGTAATGATCGTTACTCATGCTAGGGATGTAGATGTAGGGAACCCGCAGTGGAGCAGCGTAGTGGATTAAGCTCCAACCCTTCTTCTAGAAGAGGCCTTTGCTCAGCAGTAGATTGTTTACAGGCTGATACAGTACAATACGCACAATATAATGATATACATAGACTATAACAGATTTCTAAAAATCTTCCATGTCGTTTTTAATTAAAGGTAACAATAAATACCTCACTTTTAACGGCCCCAGTAGGATGAGAATCCTGTGTCGGTAGTCCACAAGCACAAACGAAAACACCCAGACAATGAAAACGATATGGCCTCTATGGATATTTGTTCGAATGGAGATCGAATCAAAGACTGATAGTCCATAGCCAAAGGCTGTGACCACTACTTCATCCATTTTCATAAAAATGCACCGTATTTGGCTATTGCGATTGATCCTATATAAACTGAATTGAAACAATAAATTGAAGGGAATGTTTGTGAATTTTAATTGATTAATGGATGTTATTTAAGAGGTAAACGGTTTGTTTTCGCAGATTCATTGACAGGTTGTCAATATGAAATCAACTAACACATAACACAATTGAGGAATAGGTCGTTGTCACGGTAAAAGACACCGATTCAATTTTACAACAATCACAATTGTTAAATACGTTACGTTACGTTATTCATGTCACGGTGCGTTATATTATTCATGTCACGGAGATGCTTAAAAGTTTATCAGACGTCAGAATTATAATATAATTTATTTTATATCTGTACTGTACGGTATTAGCCTGTAAACAACCCATATAGAAGAAGTGTTGGAGCTTAATCTACCACGCTGCTCCAATGCGGGTTGGCAGTTAATTTCCCTATTATGAGTAACGATCGTTATCAAGTATCTATGATAACAACCGAGACCGACGGCTTAGCGTGGTCTCCGAGGCACGGTGGGGAGACCCACAAGGATATACATCCCGACCGGAAACAAATATTTATACAAATACAAATATCTGTCCCGAGTGGGAATCGAAACCGCGACCGCCGGTACGCAGCGTTGAAGCGACTACTCGCACCACTACACCAGTTCGGTCGTCACACCAGAACGGTATATTATTAACTTATAATTATACTGTAAATATTTCATTGAATTTTCTTTAAACGTATCTTGGAACATTTTGTACTGAAATATCATACTATGTGTGGTGACCTTAAGGAGCATTAGAATACAAAACACACATCTTTTGTGTATGCGCATGTGCATCTGAGCATTATTAATTCTTTTATTATATGAATATGTTTGTGTATTCATAAAGTCCGACCGGTCGGTTTTATTCATCGAAACTTGTTCTCAATCACATTTTTTTAATAAGCGTAACTATAACAAAAAATGTTCTGTATTAAAAATAAACGGGATTTATTTTTTAAATATAGAATTTAAAATTTAAAAAATATTCTCCTAATATTATTAGTGAAAACTATTGCTTCACGTTCCATATAAAAATTTAGATATTAAATTATATTAGACTGAGTCCCATTTAAAAAAAAAACCATTATATGAAAAAAAAAAATTAAAATTGTACCTAATTGTTTGTACCTAATTGTACCTATTATGTATGAATTGTCTCAAGTAAAAGTCATTAGTCCTAAGAAATGAATCATATAGAACAGCCATAGTCAACTTTTTTTTTTATCGGGGCCACAAACACGTTTCAGTCATGGTGTCGGGGGCCGCAAGAAAAAATTATTTAGGTTTCAATTAAAACGTAATTCCAAGTTAATAACGTAGTTACTGCACTCGTAGTAATGGAAAAAAAAAGTTTTGACAAAGATCTATATACATATATGTATTTTAATGCGATTTTTGTTCATGTGAAAACTTTTTAAAAACTTTTTCAAGATCTGGCTTAGCGCTACATGCTATCCTTATTATTAAAATAATCTTCAGGCGGGCTAACAACAAAAGCCCGGCGGGCCGCATGCGGCCCACGGGCCGCAGTTTGAGTGTAGCGGATATAGAACATAATAAGTATTAAGGATTAAAACTAAATACAGTTCAGATTTTTTGTCTCACAAATATCTAAATAAATATTAAAAAGTATTAAATTCTGTATTTGTAAAATTATGTATTTGACGTAAAGATAACACACATGACATTTCGGGTTATTGTTAAGTTGAATTTTAGTTATTACTAAACATTAAATCAAATGGTGACTAAATTAGCATGAAAATATCTCACAGCTGGGTAAAAGCTTCTCCTCAATGTGATAGAATGGAGGAGCATAATCCACCACGATATAATCACCACCATACAAATAGTAGGGGTATGATTGTGTTTTGAACGTACTTTAGGGAGTTTGAAAAGTCATATTAAAAATTTTTGTTTGTCTATTAATTCACTAATGTTACATGATACAAGTAACTATTAAGAACCGAACAGAGTTTATAGATAACTACTAATTAATTAACGACGAACTGTGAAGATTATTACCATCTCAGACAAAGCTTGACATCAAACAGTGTTTCAATTACCGTTCGGTGACACTTTTATGTGACATTTTGTAATACATTACAAGTTTCATTGGAACACTACTGCGAAATAATTACGACTCAATTACGCCAAATTTATTTTTTATAAACCTTATAAAGAACTTTCTTGAAACTATTATAATAGCAGAAAAAGTCTCAGTTTCTCATTTAAGCTCCAGTGTATTACTAGGTATAATATCGGTAACATAATCAGTAAGATTAAAACACGTAACAGTATTTATACGCATTGTCGGTTAAAAATTTGATCTTCCCCGAACTGGGCGCGAGTCGAGAAATTCACTTGTCACCTGGCAGTTATTACGAAACAGGTGTCCAGATAAATCAGGTTGCTATTTAGCCGCATTATAAAGCCTTATCAATTAGTTTAATTGTTCTCGCTAAGGGTGACGACAGACAGAGCTTCTTAGAGCAACTTCTTAGCCTTGCCTTCACATGACGGTAAGATACCGTGAGCAGTGGCATCCTGGCGTGGTCGATAGTTTCGTGGTAGCCAACTCCCACTAAACGTCACAGTCATGTTTTATTACGAATCGTGCAATGACGGGAGGGTGTGGAATATCCTTCCAGCATCCATATTTCCTGTGAAATATATCTTTGTTATTGGCCATATCTTCCAAATCGTCAGTGGACCAGCGTGGCGGATTAAGCTCTAACTCTCTACTATAAAGGGGAGACCTTTTCTCAGGAGTGGGACGTTTATAGGCTATTTCAGTTAGGTTCATTTCATAACTTGGGTACCTTCGAAAAAAAAAAGTTAATATATATCATTTTCTATGCTAGTTAAAATCAAGACAAGATCTTTGCTTACCATTATACAATTTTACGGTCACACGATTGTCCTTTATGTATATAAAACTCAGAATACTACAAAGAACGTGTAGGTACATGTAAAATTTTGAAAAATTATGGCAATAATTTTTTTTAAAGTATTTACAGGAATTTACCCAATTAATCCAATGAAAGCTTTAATATATTTTAATAAATTAACATAAATCTACTGATAATTTTTAAGCTTTATATAAAGTATAAATGTGAAGATTCTGTGTAAGCGAATTCAAAAAGACTTACCCAACTTCAATAAAAAAACGATATGTTTTCGTTTCATAGTGAATCTTAGTTTTGGATGTTCGCCAGCATCCCTAACCTGATCATGAGATAACTAGATTGAGATATATTCCCATCATCTTTCATATCCGAACAATTGGACAGACAGAAAATTTGATTGTTTTCGTATATTGATTTATATGTTCAGCTGCATCGTGAGTTGAAATTTAAATCTCTAAAATGTTGGCTAACTGATAAATGCTGACAAAACTTTTATCGACATACTTATATAATCGACTTTGATTGAGTCACGGGTTCGATTTCCGCTCATGACAAATAATTATATAAGCCATACATATGTTCTGATTTGCGTCGTAATGTTTTGATCCCCGACATATGATCAGCCTTTCAGTGTCGTTGTGAGACGTTTATTGATAATCTATAATATAAAAATAAGTCGGGTTTTCCTTCCTGACGCTATAATTCCAGAACGCACGAACCGATTTCCACGGTTTTGCATTCGTTGGAAAGGTCTCGGGCTCCGTGAGCTTTATAGCAAACAAAATTCAGGAAAAATTTCAACAGAAAAGCAGGAAAACAGAGAAAATTATTTTTCACATACAGTGCCATCTCTGATACATAGCATGTACTACTTCATCTTTTAATCCCCAAACGAAATGTTACAAAAAAAAGAAGCCATATGGTGGCGAAACGGAGTTCGCCGGGTTTGCTAGTAAGCTATAAAAAACGTCCATCTGCAAGCTCCCTATATTATACGAACTTAGACGGTACAAAACTGATGGCGGTCGATCCAAGAATCATTAATTACATCTTACAAATGATCCAGCGATTAACAATAGAATAATAGGTTATTGGCAGTGTACCTCAATTATTTAGATTGATTCTGTGCGCCGTCTAGGGACGGATTAAGGCCATCTCTCCACATAATGTATGGTGAGATGCATCGCTGCTTTTATCACCGTACCGTATCTTGTATACGACTGCCCTAAAGTAATATGTTTTCTTTGTGTGTTTTCTATTTTATAGGTTCTCATATCGTCCTTATAGCGATAAAATCCTTACAGGACATTATCGATCGTCGATATCGTCGAGAAATAATTTAAAAAAAATCGTTAAGCTGTAAAGTTTGTAAATAAATGCGATAAAATCCATTGTAGACTTTTAATTAAATGATTCACTTTTATCAGTTCAGGTCTAGTATAGTTGTTGGTGGTCTTTATGCTTTGGAGAGCACGTAAAGCCATTGGTCCCGCTTGTTACATAAACAACTGGCAACGATAGATACTTACAGTTTCAGTTTATTACAATTAACATATAATAAAATGTACATTATATAGAATAAAGATAAATTTCTGATATTATCGTGCGAATATTTTAGTGATGTTTATATTATCATCTTGTATTCGTATCGATATTTTTATTTATATTTTTTACCCCATATAGAATCAAGGACCTTAAGATACAGGACCCTAAAAACTTTCTTTGTGAGATAATAATTTATAATGAAGTAAAAATGCTCATTAAAAATTACGAAAGACTGTGAATTGATAATATTAATTACGTTTCCCCTTATATCTGATGAAATTTTTCAACCACCTGCATATAATGCAAATACGCCGGTCAACCTTCACAGTTACTTGTTCTGTTCGACTAAAATGCGTTTAAATTTAATCAAAATGACAAATTGTATATTCGTTTTGAATTTTCTATACATTAAATTATAATTCATTTCCTTTTTAAATCTATACTTATATAATATTATAAAGCTGAAGAGTTTGTTTGTTTGTTTGTTTGTTTGTTTGAACGCGCTAATCTCAGGAACTACTGGTTCGATTTGAATTTTTTTTTTGTGTTGGACAGCTCATTTACCGAGGAAGGCTTTAGGTTGTATAACATCACGCTACGACCAATAGAGGCTTAGCAATAATAAGAAATGTTACAAAAACGGGAAAAAATAATCTTTTTCGAGAGCTTCCGTTGCGTCCTTTATTATTTCTTTTCTCGAGACATTTTTTAACTATAGTTCCACTTTTAAAGTAAATATAACATCACTATTTTACTGCGAATATTCGAAAAATAAAAAAGCGCAATAATACGTTGAACTATCCAGAAATCAAACCTGAGACCCCTTGCTCGGCAGTAACGCTTTCGACCACTCGACCTTACTCTCCTCTCCTACTCTTAGAGTAACTGTTTAAAAATATTTAAGTACGTTTTTACTTCAAATTAACTCGGGTGAAACCGCGAGGCATAGCCTGTCATAGATATTTGTAATAATTTATACACACATTTTTGTTAAATATTTTTTGATAATTTTGTCTAGAGAGGAGTTGCAGGTGCGTTATTGGCAGGCATGATGACTGTTGTAAATATTCTCAGTGGATCTAAATAATAAATATAATAAGGCTTTCTTTATACAATGTCTACCCAGTTCATCAGTTATTTTACTGTGACACGACAATAGTTTATAATGATATGCAGAGCCGGATTAACCCTGTCAGGGACACTAGGCAATGCTATACTCGGGGCCCCTTTTTTTAAATTTTTTTTTAAATGTTAAGTGAATAGGCAAACTGGCAGACGTTCCACCTGATGGTAAGTGGTTAACGTCGCCCATGAACATAAACTAGTTTACCTGGAACTAGCCCAGGCAACTCATTTATGTGTTGCCTATCCTGAGACATATGATATTAAGTCTCGGTGCCAGTAATTACACTGCCTGTCTTGCCCTTCTCTCCGAAACACAGCAAAGCTGTTTCACGGAAGAAATAAGCAAGATGGTGGTACCCATGCAGCCGGGAGCGCGGCACAGCGCATCCCTCCCACCGGTATATATTATATTTATTCATAGTCTGTGTAATTATAGACACAATGGACATCTTAGACTTCGTTGATTACTATCATTCATTGACATTGTAATGTATACTTATATTTATTTTTTATTCAATATAAACGGACCATTATATTGTCCGTCTGTCGTCCTTAAACTAAAATGCACTTACGAGTAACTCCAAAAACATTTTTTTTGAGAAAATCATCTTAAAAGTATTAAAAGTTCATCTTAAAATCATTTTACTAATCTTTCGTTCTTTTTTTTTCTTCGAAAGCATTTTAGCGTGAATTAAATGAAAAAAATTATTACAGTTAATTACAGTGATGAAGTTTTTTTAATGATTTGTAACTTAACGAGTTTTTCAGATTAAATTTTTACACCTTAAGAACGATTTATATTTTTATAATCAAAAGGTGTTTCTTAGACAAAATTATCGAGAATTTTGAATAATATTATTTATATAATAAAACAAATACAAAATAGTCTATTTATACAAAAGTAATGTAAAAGTAATAGACATCTGAGGGTAACTTACGATTCAAAATGTTCGTCCACTATCACAAGAAAAAAAAAAAACGGCAGTCAGCCGTACGTAAATAGGAAAGTAATCGTTAAACAATGTAACCGATAGGTCAATTATAGTAAATGTGTGTTGAAAAAATAAGTAACTGTGTGCCATAATGATTGATATTAAAAACAGAAGTGTTGATCACAGTGAGAATCATCATAATCAATGTAGTCGAATTCAATTAAATACGTATTATTGGGGATAAGATAAAAACTACTTGTCAGATCTCACTCAAATTTAAATGGTACCATATGTCAAGGACCAGTTTTGGAATATAAAAATAATCATCATAATCGGCTCAGCCAGTAAAAATTTAAGAAAATCTAATTAGACACCACAATAACATCATCCTTGCACGGATTAAATAAATGTTGATCAAATATTTTAACACCACCGAAATTCTTTTACCATATTATTTATTTTTTAGTCGCTAATGATTACTGTCGACTACGTAACATAAGGTTAACAACTGACACTGTTTTGCTAAAAAAAAATCAATATTAAACTCTTAAAAAAATTAACAAAAAGAGCTCTCGGTACATTTGTCCGCGTTATCAACATTACGGAACCAATTCCGAACAAACTTGCTGGTCGTTAATTCACTAGGTTTTTAGCGAGGTAATAAACATTTAGACAAATTTACCGTAATAAAACTCTTGGCTATAATTAAAGCGCTTTCTTGCTGATAAAGGGCAGCTGTACGTTGGACACGCGAATTCTTGAAGCGATGAATTTTTGTGAAAATAATTTATCATTCTGTTTCTACTCGGGTAATTTACGTTATCTCTTTATGTTGTATCATCGAGGATCTAGCTTTTTTATAGCCTCTTGCGTGCTTAATTTTCCTTAAAACACAAAAAATTACCTAAAATAATTATTCAAATTATTTGATATGATGTATTTAATGATGTAATCAGTATTTGTAAGAAAAAGAGAAAAGGATTAATGTATTTTATGAAATCGATAAAGTGCAGTACAGAGTTTTAAATATTTATTACTAAACAACAAAAAGAAGAAGCTAAAAACTTTTCGAGTATTTTTTAGCATTTTATTTATTATATAATAGTCGTTAGCGCTCATAGTCGTACAAATTCTGTGAAATATTGAAGAGTACTATTTCAGTTCCAAAGATATCCTAGTTCATTGGTACCGTTTGGGTACGGAACTTTCAGAACAAAGTGTCAATAGACTCTAATTAGAAGTGGTTGCAGTAATATGTGTATATATACGAATGTTTCCGAAAATAAAACTAAAAATAATTAAAAATTACACTAAAAATTAAATTCCAAAATTTCAATAATAAAAATTAAAAAAAAATGATTTTTTTTTTCTATTTTCATTCCGCGGATTATACATCGCATCTTGTTTGAATTAACACGTAAATAATGTTAACAGTAAAAGAACACAAATGTAAAAAACACCTAATGAAACTAAACGAACTAATCTATTCATATTATGATCCGAACCCGACTCGACTCTAATTTGAATTGCTCCAGCCTTATTAAGGGCATCAACAAATTTAAACACGCTGATTTAATAAATTGACGTAGTTGAAAAACTAAAAATAGACGACAAATTATCCTATTGCGACATACGCCTGTGTACATAGCTATACTTGCGTTTATTATAAGGATTTTTATACAATATATACATATATGGAGAAGAGACTTTTGCCTAGCAGTGGGACGTATACGGACTGATAAATAATAATTATATTATATATTATTTTATAAATAATAATATTAATATATAATTTTAATTTTAAATAATAATTTTAATTTGCAAATAATAATTTTATATAATTATATATAATTATATAAAATTATTGACTAGCTCTAGCGATCTAATCTAGCGATCGATACTCAAGGTATGGAAATTATCCGCCAACCTACAGTGGAGCAACGTGGTAGATTAAGTTCGAATCCTTCTTCTATACGGAGAAGAGGCCTTTTCCCAGCTGTGGGTTGTTTACAGGCTGATTTAGTTCAGTTAAGATGTTTGAACACGAGAGATATTTAAGAAAAACGAATTAAAAGGTTCTGAATGAGAGCTATGGAAACCACAATAATTATTCTATCTGTTTGTATGTTTATATAACGCAAAATCTCCTGCATGAAACTGAATGAGGTGTGTGTGATCTTTCAGGTCTAAAATCTGGTGTAAGTTTCATCATGATACAACGTCTAGAAGTGGAGATATTACTCTAAAAGCAATTGTAGTGAAATCGAAACGAAGTCGTATTATTCAAACAAAATATAGCTTAACATCGACTGTTGATATTTTGACTATGAATGCACCAGCATCATTATAATAGCCGTTGTATGTCCACTGCTCCCCCATCATCTGGGGAGGGGGGGGGGGGGGGGGGTTCGCCAATACTCGTCACGCTTGGCAGGTGGGTTGGCGAGAATAGTGTACTGTGGCAGAATATGGTGATGCTGCTGCCATCACCACCCTGGTTAGTTTACAACTTTTTCGCACCATTATGGCTTAAGTCGCCTTTTACAACAACTCGGTAAGTAAAAGATCGGTACGACTATTACGTAACTTGTGCGATCGCGAGAAATCGCTGTGGTGTCGAATTTCAATACTAGCTTAGCCTCAATTAGTATTGAAATGCGACACTACAGCGATTTCTCGCGATCACGTAAGTTACGTAATATTTCCACGGGACTTTTCTGCTCTGTCGGTAACCACACTGCATGAATATGAGACAAAATATATATGACACAAAATTTACGATTAAACAAATTTGGTAAAATTATCGTCCGTAAACCGATTTTACAGACAGTTTAAAATGGCGTACTCAAGAGGTAGTACCATGAAATCAGGATATGATAGCGGAATGTCCGGGAAAGTGAAGAAACTCCCTAAAAACATACCTATTACGCGTTTTTGTATGTCACGATTTGTGTACGGTTTTTGGGCCGATTAACGTGATTAGTTTGTTTATGTTAAAATTTATAATTTTTAGATGTTATCATATATACGTGGTGAATATAAATAAATAAAAAAACAAGTTTAACATAATGTGTTTAGCAAGCGATCGTCTGTTCCTAAGGTAAGTCACATAAATGCCTGTGTTTTTGATAAAAACAGACATATAAAATCCTTTCTTTTAAACAATAAATATATATTACACCCTGACTCGCTGTGAGAATCGATCCCAGAACTCTGGAGCAGAAAGTAGAATCACGCCAACTGTGACAACATGCCTGTCTATATAATATCTGACAAACTGTGAAAATCAAAGAATTACTTTGTGTACACTAAAACATAGCAATAAAAAAAATTATTCACATCAAATCGGTCGAAAATGAACTGTACGACGTTCAAAATAATATTCCTATTTTTGTTCATAGATAGATATAACAATTATATGTATATTGTATGTCAAGTGGGCGTGCTTATATACATAGAGTCCCATATAGCGTCTACTTATTACAGTTCTAAAGGTACAGCTGTCTGCCGATGGACAGATGACAGAAAATGACGCAAACGGAATCTAATACCGTTCCGTTCCCATCCTTTTGTATGAAACCAAAAATCAAAATCGTATTAAAAACTTTTGCACTCGGATCAATGTACCACTATTTTACAACTGCTACAATTTTCGGAGAAAAATCCGTAAATTTAATTGCCGGTATCCAAACCGAAAAAGGTATCTTAAATTAAGATGCGATGCATTAATAATCCCGCAAATCACTTACTTCCTCGGCGAGACTATCAATTTAAAATTCGTACAACTTTTTATTTCTTCGGACGTGCCTCAAATCCCTGTTGGTTTTACCGATACATTATTTTTTTTTTTAAGGATACCCATAATTATGTCAATTTGTGAGACTTACTTCGACTTGATGATCTGAAAGAAGACGTTTTAAATTTATTATCGTATATGTATATTTAATACTGACCGCCGTTCTGGTGCAGTGGTACGAGTCGCCCCAATATCGGCGGTCGCGGATTTGATTCCCACTCGGGGCAAATATTTGTATTCAGTGTTTTAAGAACTTACTCTGTTATCATAGCTCTAACAAAGTATAATAATTTCTTAAAACATAGTCTATTTTTAAAAATAAACATACCAGGATATAGTTTTTTTTGACTATTTTGTTGATATTTCGGTTCAGTTACATGTTAGGTCACGACAAGACATATAAATCTGATTTTATCTTTATAAATAAACAATGTTTGAAAACTGCGAGTGTCTAGGCCCAAAAAGGCTAATTTCTTAAAATTTTCATAATATCATAGTAGAGGAATTATTATTTCTAAGTATACTGATAATTTAACAGTTCGTATTAACCGTGAGCTCTAAGTTAATCGAGTGAAATATAGCTAAGCCACTTTGTGCTATGTCCTTGCTAAACCCTGTTAAGGCTAATATGTTAAGACATTTTCAACCTTTACAAGTACCTTTGCATTATCCCTTTGTTACGGAGCTATATCCGTAACATCGATATCGAATATCCAAAATAAAAATTTATCCGAAATCGTAACCGGATCTTGTTTAATAATTTATTATTATAATTTGATTTAAAAATATCAAAATATTTCGGAAAGGAGAGTAGTAAAATAAAATTGATTTAGTGACGGCCGGCTGGTCGAGTGGTCAGGCAACTGGACACTTTACGCAGCGGTCGCGGGTTCGAATCCCGCCAGGTGCAGATAATTTGTATGACGAATATAGATGTCTGCATCGGGTCATGGATGTGTATTTATGTATATATGTAATATATGTATTTATATAAATTTCTTAAATTTCCGTTCCTAGTACCTATAACACAGGTACATACATACATGGAACCTGTCAGGCGCAGCGACGAATTGCAAATAATCAGCAGCGTAAATAGGTGAAAAATGTAAATGTAAATATCTTGTAACAGAAAACATATTACTTAATAAAAATAGATTAGCAAATTATTCATATTTCATCGTTGACAATCCTAAGCCTGTTTAAAGTGTGAAGGAAAATCGAGATAGGTAGGTATAAAAATGAACTAAGTAAAGTGCATCATTCGTCGTAACTTTAAATCACACTCCGATATCATTTACGGATATGGATTCGTTACTCGTCCACTGAACTAAATGAAGTACTGAACTAAATGAGTGGACTACTTCGTTGAGCGAAAAGATATACTTCATTCATTTCTTTTAGCTGACACATTTGGCGCATCTCTACACTAAAACACAGCGGTGCCCTCATCGTCGTAGTAGGGCGCCACGGGATCGCTTTCGCATGCAACCGTGACGCCCCGACGGTTGGCTCGACTATGCGGGCCGCCTTCGCTTATAAAGCGCTCGCAGGCATGTCTGTTCAGGCCTAGTCATTTTTCATGCATGATCAGGCCTAATCAGTTTTTATGGGGTTGTAAAATAGCACATGCCCTTCCGAGTAATCATAACAATCACCTCAGCAATTGAGAAATTGACAGATACAGATTTCCGATTTTCCGCATTTATCTATATATTAATACGTGAAGCAAAAACTTTGTACCCCCTTTTTAGGAAAATTACGCGGACGGAGAAGTATGAAATTTAAAGTTTATATGGAGAAGAAGTGCAGAATACTAATATTTTTTTATAATAATGCTCAAAAAATACATTAAATTAATTAAAAAAACACAAACAAATATACAATGTACATATATACACAAATGTTGTTTATTGTCAAAGTCTGTTGTCAACACGGTCTAGATACAGGTCTTGCAACGAATTTTTTATCGAAATTTTTTATCACACATCACCAATGACTGCTACATATGCTCACCATGTTATGCGCAATCATATTTTTATGATGTTGACAATGCTGTCAATTATAGATTAGGAATAATAATATGTATTGATCACAAAATATCATCCATAACTTTAAACACGTACAATGAACTTAGTCTTTCTAATATCTCCTGGACTAAAGCTTGGTTTACGCGGTTCCAATTAGCCCAGAGCTATTCGGACCGCAGTTGCACCTGTTATTATAATGAACCGTTGTTATCATATAACGTATACCATCCCATCCCAACTCCGATTGTTCAACTCCTAACCGAAATTGCCCGCAGCAAAGTCATCTGTACCGGTTTACGATAGACGATATATTATATTTTACTAACATCAGACCGTAATCTGGTTATTTCGGGGTCGTTTATTTAAAGAAATTGATGGTTTAAGTTTTTATTATGAATTGTGGGTGTTTAAAATTGGTTTTATTGTATTGCTTGTATATAATTTTGTACCAATTTAACAATGCAAGTCTATGATTAATATGTTAATGGTGTGATGTTATTGATACTGAACACGAATTGATATAATTGACGAAAAATATATTTTGATTAAATCTTAGAACTTATATAGCGTAAAAAATTAAGAGTCATCATGATCTTTACCTTTTTTTATTTCATTTCTTATATTTCAAGGTCAAAAAACTTATTAATTAAGTTCTTATTTATATACTTTTTAATGCAGTAAGTAATTTTATTTTGAATTTACATAAAGAACAGAATTATTGATATAAAAATCATCACTGTATGGAAATTTAGTTAGTAAACCTTATAAAAAAAATAACACAATTTTTTTTTTTTACTTTTTTAGCTGAAAACAAAATTCAATGCAGTGTAATATTATTAATATGTATATAAACAGTCAAAACATTCATTACGCGTTCCTGGTTCGTCTGATTCAAGATCGAATTAATCAGGTTCAAATTTAATCACTTTAAAGCTCCAATCGCTATTGGGTATAATTCAAAATATGTAATGTTTATCGAAAACGTTCTTGGCACGTATTTGCATCAATTGTATTTAACTTGATCTAGGTTTTGGCTACGAGCGGTATCTAGAAATAATTTATAATATTAGAGCCATTATACCATCTACTGCTATTGGTCCCTAGAATGGACTCTTGGCTATTGTAATCTGAAATTGCTCATGTATCTATTTGCCTATATTTCCTTACCATCGTCTGAATTCTAAACATCACAATTCTATATGCTTTCAAGCTGTTTTCACTCTTGTTACTAGACATATTTTAGTCTAGAATCCTGTGGCGGATTTCAGTTTGAGTTGTGCACTAAGATCGGACTGACGTCATAGTCATGACGTAGCATGTATTGTTTGGACTGTATTGTTGGTATATAGCTGCTGTTGTCCAAATACTGCCTTCCGCCTGCTTTTCAAGTGTATTAATTCAGTATGCACAAGACTCAGTGGGGTGTATATTTGAAGTATAAATTCGTTTTCGAATTTTCAAAAAAAAAAAGAATCAATTGAAATAATTTAGTAAAAATATTTTTTTAAGCATTAATACTAACATCTGATGACATACTGCTTCCTTTCAATGTGTGTACATATTTACGGTGAGAGGTTTCTTATGTATTTACTTGTTTTTGTGTGCTAATATTGTCAATTATTTCCAAAATTTCAAAGTTTTGGATACCTACGGGTTTCTATAAGGGGTTTTTGATTTATGGATGGTTCTTCTCAAACAGATTCTAAGATATTAGCTTGTCACGGGACGCCGCAATAAGCATTTACCAGAACAAATATCTTTCATTATAATACCTATAATTAATAATGCCGTAGAAGCATTAACGAAGACGTGAAACAAACAAAATAATTTATATTTTCAAACATAAACAGGGCAGTTTTAAAACTTAAAACAAATCTCACGTTCACATAAAAATGTTAAACGCCGCGCTTTTCGCACTCTCTCCGGATTTGCTCTCAGACATGCAAAATACCGCAATAAATTCGAATACACCTCAGTTCTGGCAAAAGTATAAATACAAAGAACATAAGATTGTTGGAAGAGACATCAGATGTTAGTGTTACTATGATAATGTTTAACATTCAAAAAATATATATTGGAATGTATTCTACTGATTTCGTTCAAAAAAATTATAGTTCAGTTATGAAATACGTAAAAGATGAATGAAAAATAAATAGTACATAGAAATAAATAGATAAAAACAGTATTTTTGAGAAAAAATCCGTTTTTGCGGCCTTAAGCTTCAAAGAAAAAATTTAACCTCACACAGTAATAAAATGTGAAATCAAAAATCAAAATCTAAATATTTTATTCGTTATTAGGTGATTGATTACACACACTCAACGAACGTCAAAAAAAAAAAATGTCTTGGTAGACATCTACAATTTCATCATCGGCTTTACTAAATATTACAATTATATAATAATGTTCCTAGTGTAGGCCGAGAGAAAAAAAGCCGGAGGAAAAAAAACTCTCGGTACTCTTTTTACCATATCATATTTTGTACATACAATATAAAAAATTATTCACAAAGAACGAGCAAATCATGTCACTGCCAAGCAGCCTTGTCATTTAAAAAATCTTTAATGCTATAATATGCCTTACTACATAATTTGGATTTAATGAAGTGTTTAAATTTATTTAGGGACAAGTCTTGCACATTACCAGGCAGTGTATTGTACATGCGTATACAGTTACCTACAAAAGAGTTACTTATTTTGTGGAGCCTAAAATTAGGAATTGCCAATTTATTTTTATTTCTTAAATTTATATTATGTCTATCACAGTTCTTGACAAATTTATTTTTGTTTTTATGTGTGAACTTTTAACTATTTCCATAGAGCACCAAATTTACCTTGCTTTTTTATTTCTAAGCTATTGTCTGATATAAGGAATATTTTAATTATTTTGTTATATATCAATATAATCATTTCGATCAATTATAAAAAAAGGATATAAAGTCAATATTTTATATATTTTTTTAATATACATAAAGCTTGTTTGTTTGAACGCGCTAATTGCTGGTTCGGATTGAATAATTATTTTTGTGTTGGATATTTACCGAGGATATTATATAGGTACTATACTTGGATATTTTATAGGTACCATTTTCCGAAGAAGGCTATAGGCTATATAACATCACGTTTCAACCAATAGGAGTTAAGAAATAAAAAGAAACGTTACAAAAAACGCGAAAAAATAATCTTTTTTGAGAGCTTCCGTTGCGTCTTTTATTATTCCTCTTCCTGAGATATTTTTTGCTATAGTTCCACTTTTAAAGTAAACATAACATCGCGCTTTTATTCCCCAAAGGGTTAGGCAGAGGTGCACATATTAAAATAATGTACCACTAACTTTACGCCAGTTATGAGTCCCATGCAATGGGGGTGAGCCTATTGCCAAACACCGGGCACTATTCCAGAATCTATGCTATTTACTGAAAATTTTCGAAAAAAAAAAAAACAGTAATACGTTGACCAATCCAGAAATCTAACCTGAGACCCCGTGCTCGGCAGTAGCACTTGCGACTACTGGAACAACTAGGTGGGCACTCCTACGCACTCTTAAATTAACGTGGATGAAATCGCGGAGCACAGCTCGTTATATATATTTTTAATTTAAATAAGTAATCAATGTACAAAATTATGATACGATTTATCTAGTTGTATTTGTCTCAGTGAAAATAAATTAGGACCATAAAAATTAAGGCAATACAAATTTTTAACAAAAATACATATATTAATTACAAGTTACATTTTTTGTTCTTTAGAGAAAAAAATTCAAGAGCAAATCCATGCTATTTCCACTACAATATATATTCCGTGACTAGAACTGTAGTTTTAGATTACAATGGACGGGTAACGCTATCATATAGAGATTGTTTATATTTGACTTAATGTAATTTTTCTATCATTCGATGTATTTTATTGTATAATACCCGTTTCGAGCACGTTCGGCATCTTTATCTTTACTATTATGTTAATGCAAAATATCGTTTGTTTCCGCAATTCTATGTGCAGTTTCAAAAATAACGCGATCTAATAATACTTCTAGAACAAAGCTATTCATTTTGTTTTATTTCAACGTACTAATTTCAGGACATTTTATTTTAAATAAGATAAAAAACTTTCTTCTTCTGTTAGATACTCTGTTTTTAATTATAGTCATGGGTTCAAAATCAAAATTGAAAACGCTGAGTTTTTGAGTCTTAAATTTGACTTTGAAATTCATTTCTTGTATAATGCTTGCCGTGTAGTGACCGAGAAAGAAGAATAATCACGACCTCTTTCTTGCCGAGGTGTCGTAAAAGGTGACTAAGGCCACAGTGGTGTGAACAAATATACACCAACCAGGACGGTGATAGACAGCCTCACCATGCCCAACCGCAACACACTGTGCTCGTCGACCAGCTTACCAAGCGTGATATTGACAAACCCCCCAAAGATGATGGGGGAGGCCTACGTTCAATAGTGTGAACGGCTGGTGTGAAGGTCATAGAACGATTGATTGAGAAAAACATCGTGAAAAGGTTATTTAAAAAAAAAACTCTATGATATGTATACCTGTGAACTCACAGTGGAGCTGCGTCACGGACGTAGCTTCAAGGCGTTCTTCATAGAAGAATCGATACAGTAGGACGTTTATAGGCTATTTATGTACATCAAAGAGTTTTTATGTATGTTATTTTATTAGGTTATCGTTATTGTCATCGACAGCCTATGGTCGTCCACCGCTGGACATATGTTTTCTTTATGGATTTCCAACAAACTTGGTCCTTCGTCGCCAGAACTCTTCGCGAATCACTTAAGGTCGTCTGTTCAACCGGTAAAAAACGAAGGGGTATTTCAACCCTGCATTTCCCGATACGGGGTTGTCATTCCAGCACATTGGGACCTTTATTAGGTAAGAATAATAGACATGGAGCAGTAAGCATCAACCTATGTGTTAAGGATCTTGATGTTGTATTACATTAAAAATCACTTACAAACACACATACATAGTAAAAATATGAATATATCTATTGTAAAGAAGCTGTATTTGATTGTAACTTCTTATTGACGGCGTTGTATAACGCACTCATATACATGTTGTCAGAGTGACACAAGACTTGATAAATATAGCGAATATAATTTAAATATTAAAGAAGAAAAGCCGGTGAAACCGCAAGATTCATCTAGTGCTATAAATGTATTGTGTTTACGACATAAAAGACAGCAGCTTCACATCGAACATGAATATTGAATAGGAAATTGATTGGATGTTACCTTTATTACATTCTTACTTTGTCAGAGACATTTTTATAAAATACTAAGTTATTCCAGCAACTTTGGTTGCGTTTTGTTTTAAAGAAAAAAATGTTTTATATTAATTATTAATATAAACCGTTTGAACCTTGTTGCAAAACTCCCCTCCCCTGACCATCCGTTCGCCACAAGACTCCCACTTTGAAACCTTAAGAGGTATACGCTTAAAATTGTGACATAATATATATAGCCAATAGTACTGTAACGACGAGTTGCTATACTTGAAATTCGTACCAGGTAAATCTGGAATTTCTGGTAACGAGACGGCAAATTCTTCTCCTAAAATGGCTGTTAAAACTGATTTTTTAAAACACTTTTGTAACCCTTCTTATGACTTGCGTACTTTGCATAAAACACATAGTTACAGTTCTTAAAATTCGTTCTGTAACGAATTTAAATCGGTTAAGGGAAAATTTGACGTTGCCATGCATCATGGTATACAAAGAACATCGTTGGTTCTTTTTTTATAAATATACCGACTGTTAGGTACTATCCACAATCTGCCGTTTTCGTCTTGGTCATTCGAGCGTCCCAACTAATCTGAAAAAATTTTGGGTACCAGACCATTCTCTGTGTGAATCTGAGTGTCTCGACGAAGATTCGGCATCCCATATCTTATTCAATTATCCTAAGCTTCTTTATCCTCTGTACGATGATCTTCTTTGCAAAATCTTTCGTCCTGTAAATATCGAATGTTTGTTGACACTTTTGTTTAGTCCTTTTTGTCACTTTATATTTAAATATGATTTAAATACATTAAACGTTATAAAATTAAGTTATAAATGTTCCTTATGTGCTTTTGTAAATATAAATTTGTGATTATCCGCTCCACTGCCCGTGTCATCTACTAGGTGACAAGAGTTTACAAACTAACCGCAATAACCGCAAGCGCCCGTGTCAAGTAATGGTCGCCATGGCTATATTGCCTATGTCAACTTTTTTTCGACACGGACATTAATACGCGAAGTGCACCTGTCAACTATAGGTTGATTAACGTATATTACATTACCACCAGTGCGAAATTACGTAACAAAACGTGAGAGGCCTCGGGCAGTTTTGTGCAGTTGGTAAACTAGAAGGTCCATTGCCCGGACACACAAGCGATTATATAACATCGTTGTTAATAATCTATCACTAAATTAAATTTTTGTATCGTATTAGGTGATGCGTTTTAGACTAAATTACTAGTACCTATTTGTTGTTTCCTATTGTTCTTTTTTATATTTTTTTTATTCACGAATAGTATAACATCGACCGCACGAGTTCGAGATGATGGGATAATTTTGTCTACTCACTACATATTATAAAACAAAGTCCTCCGCTGCTTCTGTCTATCTGTCTTTCTGTTCGCGATAAACTCAAAACGGATCACGGATTTTTATTCTGTTTTTACCAATAGATAGAGTGATTTATGAAGAAGGTTTAGTTAACTATACATACTCCGGGCGTAGCCGGGGCGGGTCGCTACTAAACGTATTAAAAATTCATCTGATGTTCAGCGGTGAAGAAGACATCAAGAGAAAACACACACAATTATATGTTACAGTGGATGTCCGAAATATATTTAAGATTCACAGATGTAAATATAAGTTCGATAAATGTTTTAGTGTGTGCTTACTAATAATTATGTGAGTTGAGACTCACACAAGCGACGCCTTGGTGTAACTCCATTCAGCCTCTTGAATAACAATGAAAACGAAAGGAACAAATCTTACTACATATTGTACTAATTGTCTGTGTGTGTCATTAAGTCTTCTTTGTAAAATTGAAACCGCAGAGAAGAAGCAGTTTTATTTATTGTTGCGTAGACAATTTGATTTACCTTTGACAATTTCCCTACAGCCGGCAAGACAGAATAGCGTTTGTGCGTCGTTGTTTCAAAACAAAGAGGTTGTCCACCCAGCAGAAACCCAGTGATGATGAAATAAAATCTAACTACTGAGTTATCCAAAAGTAGGTATTTGGTGTAGGTATCCTTTACTAAATATCTTCGGACATAAACCATTAAAATAGTGAAGGTACTCTGATACATTTAAGAGTCACAGTTTTGAAACAATAACATTAACACATATCCATATTTTAAGTTCCTTCTTCTTCCAATACCAAGGCATTAGACGATTATAATATGTACAATACATTACACTTCTACAACTTCTATTTACTAGGCTCTTTCAACTAGAACTACTCTTAATATATTATAATAATAAATCTATTTCTGGAAAAGTAAATTTTCATTTCAATCAGAAATTACTTATACCATTAGTGTAGCTCAAAACGGCCCTCTATAATAAAATAATGATCGATATGCAAAAACGGCGTAATGGAATCACTCAATCGAACTAATGTACCGATGAATAGTATAGTGATTTATGACGCCTTGAATAAGAAAAATGACTATAAAATACAATAGATTATTTTACAATTTACGATACGATTACGATTTGTCGTTTGTTTCACACTATGAAAAGTTTTATTCAATTAAAAATATAAGTCCTTTACATCAAAATGTATATATAGATAGATATATAGAAAATGTATGCCATAAGGTTTATATATTAGTGTTTAAAATGGCTAGGACGGAGCAAAGAATAGGAGAATATAGACGAAACACTGCCGATTTTTTGATGACACATGTGAACTAAAATCACCGGTCAACAACAATCCTGAAGTAGTGATGCGAGTAGTTGCCTCAACACTGGCGATCGAGTATTTAATTCTCGCTCGGGGAAAATATTTCTATTTGTGCAAATATTTATTTACGGTCTAGGTGTATGTCCTTGTGGATTTCCCCACCGTGTCTCGGAGAGCACGTAAAATCGCCAGTCCTAGTTGTTATCCTCCTGATACGATAGTTCACCCGATAACGATCGTTATTCATGGTCGAGAAATTATCTGCCAACCAGCAGTGGAGCAGCGTGGTGAATTAACTTCCAACCCTTCTCCTACGAGTATATAGCGAAGAGGTATTTGCCTAGGAGTTATATGTTAGTTATATTATGACGTTTACAGGCTGATTTAGCTCATTTCAAAATTTGATTACGAGTAAAGTGTATTCTAATATTGACCATATTTTTATATTTTACGCTTAAAAAAATGTCGCAGACTGTAAATAAGACATATTGATAAAAACGTAAGCTCTTTCGATGATTATTGACAAGCGTGGCTTTTCGTCTGATTTGGATTTATTTTTCCGACGAAAATTTACCGTCTTTTGTGCATTAATATAATATTAGGATTTATTGATTAAATAACGATGTTTGCTCGAAAAATTCTTATGTCTATTTTTATTTACAATGTTTACTATTTATTGGAAACAGCAATTTATAATATTTCGTAGAAATATATTTGTTTGAAAACATTTATCGCAGAATATATATTAAAGACGAGAAGTTAATTGTAATTACGAGTATCATTGATTATATTAGCCAATTTATTGAATAAGTTTATAGCTTGTAAAACATTTCAAAATTATTCCAAGTTGACGACGACCCATTGGCGCAGTTTGCAGTTACCCTGTTTTCTGCTCCAAGGGTTGTGAGTTCGATTTCTGCCCCGAGCCTGGGTGTAATATAATTATGTTTATTTATATGTATTATGTATATGTATATTTATTTAAAAAAATGTATATCAGTCGGCTGTTACCTAAAACATAGGCATTAAGTTGCCTGTCTTAGGAACAGACGACCTTGTGTGTGTGTTAAAATTATTTATTTATTTAAATAGCGGTAGCAGTGATCAGTGGGCAGTAATTATATACATATATATATTAAGCTTCTCAATTAACTAAACTTTATAGGTATTTGAATGTTTTAAGATAATAACATAATGTTAATATATTTTCTAAGATCATTATACAAATTTATATGTACTGGTATTTTTATCGTAACCGTGTAATGGAAACGGGTTAAAGGGTCGACTTCGGTAACTCGTTACCCGGATATAAACGGTTCTGGATTTAATTTCAACTGAGAAACGTTTGAGTGATTACAGAGGAAGTGAAAATGTCTTGAAACGTTCAGGATTACACTTAAATGATTTATCAATTTTAACTTTGTGAAGATTTATTTAGTTGAATTTTAATAGAAGATGAGATGCGCACTTCCTAATCGGAATCTACTTTCAAGGAATCGATTATAATTTTGTTTACTGTTCTAAAATGTTCGTCTGTAAACCACCCACTGCTGAGCGAAGGCCTCTTCTCCCTATAAAAGAAGGGTTAGAGCTTAGTCCACCACTGCAGGTGCTCCACTGTAGGTTGGCGGATAATTTTCCGACTATGAGTAACGATCGTTATCAGGTTTCTAATTCTATGATAACAACTGGGACCAACGGCTTTACGTGTTCTCCGAGGCACGGTGGGGAGACCCACAAGGGCATACACTTAGTCTGGAAACAAATATTTGTACAAATACAAATATCTGTCTCGAACAGGAATCGAACCCACGACAGCCGGCGCTCGTTTTGAGGCGACTATTCGCACTACTACACCAGAACGGTCGTTGTAGTATTCATGACTAAATAGAATTGATAATGTTTAATTGGATTGGATTAATGATGTAATTGGAAAATGCAATTTGTTTTATTATCTACTCTAATGCATTGGCCTTCCTGTAATGTGAGTGATAAGACTAATAATAATAATAAATAAATAAAAAAGGGCCATTAGCAACGCAAAACTGTATAGTAAAAAACCAATCACATTATAAGAGATCCACCCGTGGTGTTATTTTTAAAGTAGAGTATTAAATACAATTTACACACACACAAAATAACACGATTAACCTTGTCACCCACTAATAACTATAAAGTTGATAAGAATCTAATCTTTTGTATGTAAAATAAATGTTATCTAAGCAACGAACAATACATGACCTTAACATTGCTTTTGTTATAACACAATGAGTTTCGTAAACGCATATTTAATTGGAAAAGGTCAAGCGTGAGATGATCACGCGTATTAGTATAAAATATTCGAAAATACATTTATATACTATACTACTTTTGACGGCCGGCTGGTCGAGTGGTCAGGCAACTGGACACTTTACGCAGCGGTCGCGGGTTCGAATCCCGCCAGGTGCAGATAATTTGTATGACGAATATAGATGTCTGCACCGGGTCATGGATGTGTATTTATGTATATATGTATTTATTTAAATTTCTTAAATTTATTTCCGTTCCTAGTACCCGTAACACAAGTTCTTACGAACTTAGCACGGGGCTAGGTTAACGTGGTGTGATTGTTGGTTAATATTATATTATAATAAAACTATAAACTGAAGAGAATTACACTACTAACGAAATGGTGATTATAAATACTCTAAAATCGACCTCAGAAACCACAATAATTTATCTTATGAACATTTTAATTCTAACAACAATAAAGTAAGAATAACTAATATACAGACAGTTATCAGAAAATAATGTTATAATACAATATAATAAATAGCCGAAGCCGACGAAACGACCACAAATAATAACACTCTATATAAACCTAACCAGTCGTGACTTAGAGCTTATGCTAGTGATGTACGCGATGTGGTGATATCAATTATCGATATATATATTTCTTTTTAATTGGTATTTAAAAAAAAAACTCTGGAATGATTCGATTATGTGACAATAATATAAAAGTAACAATAAAAACAAGAATTTTATAAAAATTGTTAAGCGTTTAAATTAAAAATAAATTTTATTGTTTATTCGTAAGCTTTTGGTTTAATCATGAAAAGCAAAAAAAATAATTAATCATTAGCTTGTAATGCATTCAAATAATTTGCGCAATATATTTATATCGATAGTGAAACTTCAAAGTTGGTCCAACACTAAACGCCCCAAGCAATCAAATCGTGTCCATACATTAAGAGCATTCATAGGTCTGTCGCTTAATGCAATTCATTGTACAAGGATTCTTGCATCAACAAACATATCATGACCTCTTACCTCCCTCCCGTCTCCAACGAAACGGATTCAACCGGTGGCGGTACGGACAAATTCAGGGATCAACTTAAAACGGACATATATATCCCTCCTATAAACAACGACCAGCTTTACAAGGTCCCAACGTCACACACATTTTATACGGTGGAAAGGTCGCTATAAAGTCCACGGTGTATTGGAAACGTCAATCAAATGAAGCCTGTATAGTGTACGATTTGCAAACTTGAATGGATTCGTTGAGATTCAGAATTTAAAAGGTCTAAGGAACGTATTTTGAAGACTAATTCTTATATTATATTGGTAAGTACTTCTGGAACATTCCATTACATTAATAAATTCTTTACATTTCTAAAATTTTAGTCGATACTTAATTCTGTTCAAGATACCTAAATTATAGGTCAGGAGACAGTTATAATCTATCTCCATAAAATTTTTAAAATACCGTTTATTACCCGACTGCGACAGAAGGAGGGTTATGTTTTTCGAGTGTATGTATGTATATATGTATGTATGTATGTATGTATGTATGTATGTATGTATGTATGTATGTATGTATGTATGTCCATTTCTTTGGCACGCCCTACAGTCCAAACGGCTGGACGGTTTTTGACATATGAGGTGTCGTTAGATTTGTCTAAATTGTAGTAGTGACATAGGCTATATAAATTTTCAAAATGGCGCCCGTAAATGACGGATTGAGGGGGGGGGGGGGGGAGTTGAATTTTTTTTCTTACTGTAGCAATATGGGTATCAAATGAAAGCTAGTAAATTGTTTATTCTTTTTAGTTTATAATAAGAGTATTTTACGCAGTCGGGTTTTTGATTTTGTTAATTAAGCATTCTTGTTTTAATAATTTAATGAAGTTTTTTATGAAGCGCTGACAACATGCACTCATAGAAAATTATTCCAAATCCATGCAGCGCTCTTTGCTGAAAATATATAATTAAATATTATATTTATTGATTTGTCAACTTTTATTTACACATTTAAACTAAGGCCTCCGATTGGCTACCCTTTAGTCACCTTATTAATAAGTATTACAGAAAAACTAGAGACTTGGTAAACTTGTTATACCGGAAAACAATAGGGTTCCCAGGGGATAATTAGAAAACTTTTCCCGTTTCCTTTTATTTTGCGATATAAAAGTAGTAGATATATTTAAACTTATTTTTCTGGGAGCAGCATCAGAGTACAGACAAAACTGGATCTGTTCTGCAGTTGAACCCTCGTGATACCAATTCCACGGGTATTTCGTGATAATAAATAACCAATATCTTATTTCGGGTTTTCAACTAGATAAGAACCTACTCGGAGACTCAAGTCAAAGTACTCGTATATTAATAAGTAGACTGCAATAAAAAAACCATGTGTAGTGTCGAATTAGAATCTAAGTAGTTAAAAAAAAAAAATCACAAGCTCTACTCATCTAATGAAGGACGCCATGTCCTAATGAATAAATATGATACATGAATATTAACAAAAAATACGAAATATTTGTCTATGTGTGTGTGATACGTCTGCTATTTTTTTTTTAAATATTCTGTCTATCTTACTATGCCTGTTTCTCTATGTTTTCCATCTGTTTGTGGTAAATGGATATGAATACTTAAGTTGTCCAAGATAGCTTTTATAATAATACAGTGAGGAGTAAGCTCCTTTTATAGGTTATGGCATTAAAAATAAAAGAAAACATGTTTTTGCTAAATTGAACACGCAAAAAGTCACGTATACCGACTAGTGTTATAATATACATCGTCATTAATGATAACAAAAATAACTCGGAATATAAAATTTAATATATCAATCGTAAAATAAAAACGAACAGACTTAATGGCCCATTGTTCTGATGCAACATTCATTGCTTTTAAAAGTCTAAACTTATTCTATTGGCACATTCTCAGCCACAGTTGGTATAATAAGCTATCTCTAAGGAGATAAGGAACGGACTTTATTTTCATTACGAATTGTTTCTTACTTAATCTTTATCTTTTTTACTTCGCATTTTTAAACAGGAGTATGATTTTTTTATTTTTTCAACAAAAAATTTGTTTTGTTAATCAAAATAAAACAATTTTAGATGATATTTTTTTTTTCTATTAATAAAAAGTAAAATTTGGCAATTATGAATGAAAAATGGTATCTGGTAAATGTCCACCACGACCACGGTTATAGACGGTGATTCTTTTATCAAAATTTGGAATCACTTTTTGGCAAAATTGTGGATCTATTTCGTTAATCACTTCACGAATTTTGAGATTTAAAGCTGCAATCGATTCGATTGACTCCGTATAGATTTCTGTCTTTAACGCAATTTCATTAAAAACATAGCTGTGTTAAATTCATTGATCAATCTAATCAATATAATGAATATGCTTTAAATATCTTACATAATTACAGCGATTTATCCCACAAACGAAAACTAGTAAAAAAGTATCAAAAATAAAAAACGTGAAACCGCGAGAGACGTCATGTATTACAATAATTATCACCATTTCCACATCAAAGAATTGTATTAAAAAGAACTTTTTGAAATTTTCAATACGAAAAGTAAATGAAATTATTTATAAATCTAAATACCGTCTTTGTATAGTATTAAAAGTAAGCAAAGATTTCATAAAAGGAGGAGACAAATTCGCTTGAATGGAAGCAATCATTCATTTTTACCTCAGAAAATGCGAATAAAGTTACTTAATACAAAATTTTATATATTATCCGTTCAGGTGAACTTTGGTAAATAAAAAAGTTTACTGAACTAGAAAAATAAGCAATTTATTATGGATAAAAATATATTCTAGAATAAAAAATATATATTTTCATAAAAATGTTTTGAAAAAACAACGTAATTTACTTAATTATATTTTATTTTGAATTTTATGAATATAGTGCTTTATAGTATTTAGTTTCTCTTTTTAAACAAATATCTGAGACTCTGGTATATACGCTTTTGGTATGTAAATTTGTATTTTATCGAACTCCAATCATCACATCTATTTTATGATTATTTTTCTTTAAAGGTTTCAATGACCATTATAGTGTAGTGGTGCGAGTAGTCGCCTCAACGCCGGCGGTCGCGGGTACGATTCCCGCTTGGAGTAGATATTTATCTTTGTTCAAATATTTGTTTTTGGTCTGAGTTTATGTCCTTGTGAGTCTCCCCACCGTGCTCTAGAGAGCACGTTAAGTCGTCGGCCCCGGTAGTTTACAGACACCTGATAATGATCAATACCCTCAACCCTCAGCCACCACGCTGCTCTAGCGTGGTGGCTGAGGGTGGCGGTGGCTTAAGCATCAACCCTTCTGCTATATGGACAGGAGATCTTTGCCCAGCAGTGGGACGCTTACAGGCTGATTCAGTTCAGTTTAGTTCAAAGGTTTTTTGTCACGGCCGGTTATTTCGTTTAAATTTTGATTTTGTGAGGATATTCATCTTGAACTACAGCTTTTTCGGTATATAGATGAAAGGATTCGGAAGAGTAACCCTTACATGATCAGTCTAGCTCATTCGCCATGCAACCTTTGCCTTTCCCATCAAATACGAGTCATTCCACTGACGCTATCCTCAACGCGAAATATCGCCAAAAAAAATGAGATTACGGATTTTGCTCTCTTATATTTACGCGAATTTTACTCATTTAATTAAAAGTCTAGATCGGATTTTATGGATATATTTATGTAAAGTTTTTTAAACAAATAAACGCGATAAAATCCGATCTAGACTTTTAATTAAATTACGGATTTTATTAATAACCATACATACAGAAAGATAAATAAAAATCAGACTAAATGATCCTGAAATCTTTATGACTAATATTATATATGTTTATATAGTTTGTTTCCCTGTTAAATGACCAAATACGATACTATACAAAGTCAGTCAAGCGAAATTTGTTTTTGCGTTACAATAATTCCGTATTATTATATATATATTTTAATTATTGGTATCTTCTGTATACTCACGTAAATATGTCTAAAGAAGGTTTACACTTATAAAATTATCGTTGGAACGTCTTATCTTTGTGATAGAATTTTTACTACTTTGAACTATGAATATATTATAATCGCATGCTAAGTTATTTTATTGTGTTTTTTTTTTAAATTATTCTTGAGTAGGTAAATAGTAACTTTTGAAGATACGAGTATATTGACGGTCTTTTAAAGTATGTTATATCATTATCGTCAAAACGTATTAAAAAAAATCACACATACATACACATATTACTAGTTTGTCGCAAAAGAAAAATGTGTCTAGATATATGACCATGAAATAAAACCACACCGATATTTATCCATGATCACTCTTGTCACGAAAAATCTAGGCCCAGAATTTCCATAAAATAAACCACGATACCGCATTTAGTGGAACTTTATGACAATCATACACTTATATCAAAAAAATGCGTTTAGATATTTTACCACCAATCACGTTATACCAAAATTTTAATATGACACGAGATGTGAGTATCCCAGACGATCTGGACTCTGAAATAATATGTAAAATTAACGCTGCGGCGATAGGTTTCACGGCGGAAATGTCACAGAGATTCCGGATACATAAATGTTATGTTAAATTAGTGTCACGAAGATATTTTCTGCATTAGATATGTCACAGAGAATCTGGTTACAGAGATGTTATGTGAAGTTGTCGTGACGATAAACCCGTGAATGTATACCCGGCATTACGCTGCCCACGGTAGACCAGTCACGAATAATGCGTATAATATTTACCAGATTTATTCGGTCCGGTCGCAGGTCGGCTGTGGGATATCTTATTTTAGATCGTGGCTTCAGTGCGTCGGTCAGAGACCACTATATTATAACGTTAGCATAACAATTTTTTTAACAGAATCTTACTTTAAACTTATCATTGTCAGACGTATGAAGAGATTCTTCATTATGTAACGTTGGGTCAAATTTTGTGATACTTTTTTAAAGTAAAACTGCGTAGTAATTTTAAAATAGTATAGTCTTGGTATGAGTATATATGACTTGTATAGTCATTGAAGAGGTGTGACGATGAACAAACGATTTTAATTAGTAATTTTAATATGAAAATTATTTATCAAAAGATTTTGAAGATAATATTGCTTCATAAAGTTAAATTTAAATTAAAATTAGATTAAGTTTTAAGGTGTATTCAATGCGTCGACGAAATACTAACTAGGATGTAATTCGAAAATTGATGGTTGTTGGGAAACCAAGTTGATTGAATGGCAATGTATGGCGGATGAATGACGTTTAGACTCATTAGAATCCATGTGTACCTACATGCAGGATATCTTTGCCTAACTGTGTACACCATCAGCAGCTGACGATGATACTGTACACATATTAATCACTACTAAAAATAGTCGACTATTAGTTAATGTTTTCTTGGCATATTTATTCTGCTGACCGTACCCCGAAATGTTGACCGCACTTATCTACGGTGAGGTACGTGTTATTATGTGAATTTTTGCGGACGCCTCACTAACATTGGCTGTTATCGAGAAAAAACACATTTCCCCTACATATAGGTATTTCTGTTTAAAAAAGGGATCTATTTTTTTCCTTAAGTAACAATTTTTATGGTAAAGTGATTTTTAATAATTTGGCGATCTTTTCCATGTTCGAAATTTCATTTTGTGTAGATTGTTTGATGCGTATTTGTGATATTTGGATAATAAACTATTTTAAACTAGATGACAATGACTAGTGAAATTTTGACCTCTCTTATCATAACTTTTTCACATCTATGAGTCGTAACTTGTTGTTTTAGGCCATATCTTAATACTAAGCCTACGAGAGCGGTCAAATGACCGCTTTTGAGACTTTAATTAAAATTGTTAAAATCTATGTTTACATTTTGCTTAAACGTACTCTACGACTTTTATAGCTTTTATTAGCTATATATTATTAAAAAAAAATTGTGAAGAAAGTGTGTGAAGAAGAAAGTATGTTTTATACTTTATAATTATTCAGTAAATTTAGTTTTATTATACTATGTTCAATTGATTTTTTGGACAAGCCAATTTCTAGAAGTGAACGAGTATAAGAATACGAGTACAGGCTATAATACATCACGCTACCGTACCTATTAACAAAGAAGTTGCCAATATCAATTAATTTAACAGTTATGGAAATTCAACCTAATTAAGCAAACAGGGAAGCAGAGAATCAGGTCTACTTATCAACAAGCTATATATACTATCTGTAAGTTAAGAAACTTAAAAACGATTAGTGTAGCCGTTCTCTGGCATCGTAACATTTTTTATAAAAAGAATTATGACCGCTCTAATCTATTGAACTGCGGGTCAATTCGTGCGATCCTTATCTGTATCGATTGTGTATCGATTACAAAGAATCGAATCGGCCTTGATGAGGTATCGAGAGATTAATGGGTTGATTTCGATTATTTGAAATACGGAATGTATAATTTTATCGTAAAGACATTATGTTAAACGTTTCGAAATTTACTGTGAGAGAGATAAGACTTTCTATTTTGTAATGGAGCGCAATTTTACCACTTATACACCATGATCCAATGTTATGTGACTTTTTGTCATAAATTTTAGTTCCGCTTATATGCCATTGATAAATCACTATGACACAATTATGATGTGTCGAATGACGAAATGCATTTTTGTTGTAATATTACTCTCTGTAATTGATTCTTGTGCCCCATCTACTGGACCACATAACATTCCCTCACAATATTACATTCCATACTTAATTCACTTTGTACAGTTTATATAACTTGTGTTGCTTTAGAAAGGCATTTCCTATAAAGGGTTTAAGTTTAATATACCACGCTGCTTTATAACAGATTCGTGAATCCTTGTCTCAAAATTTTCACTGGAACTTACGTTATTTTCTAAGATATTTTCTGAAACATGTCACCAATATTGATTACGAGTTCTGTCTCTTTGAGTCTTATCAGGGCTTTCGATTTAGACTTTTTAATAGTGAACTAACTTTAATAAACCTTATTTTTTGGAAAACAGGATATTATAACTGATAGCAGCTATGCCCTTAGTACTATGTTTGTAGATTCGATCGGTACTCGATGCAGATTTTTTTTGAACAGTGTGTCTATTGTGCTTAGACGTACACTTGATGCTGATACCTTTGGTAATTGACCTCAATTTTTAGTAGAGAAATCCAATCCAATTAGCAATTATTACTGTTAATTAGCAACCTGTCAGATTTGGAAGAGGTTGAACTATCACGAGCTAATATGAAATGTTACATAGAGTATATGGTAAAGTTGTGAAATTATTATTTTTTTGTTTAATTATATTTCTTTTGTTTTAATCATACTAAGCAGAATATATAACGTTCTTAAAGGTGGTAATTATGAGACATTTATATCCGACAATTCATAGTAGAGCTTTTTCCTGCACAACAATAAAATTAGCATATTTCCAACGTATAACAGACTGGTACAGTACCGTAACCACTTCTACGCTTTCCATTAAATTTAACTTCATTCGATATATCGTAGTCCATTGCTGGACATAAGCCATAAGCAATTTTTATTCAGTGTTTGCTGGTGATGTGCAAATCGTCGGTCCAGTGGACAGAACAGTGGACAGGACAGAACAGCCAAGACACTATATGGACTCTACGATAAGTCTGATCCAGCAGCCACTTAGTTACCTTTAAACTAGTTAATAATTTTCCTGTAATATATTATGTGTACTATATTCATATAGATAAGTATTTAATTAAAACGTTATATTTTAACCTTAAATACTTTTAAATAATTTTTATACTATTGTTCTGGTGCAGTGGTGCGAGTAATCGCCTCAACGCTGGCTGGTATTCCTATTTCAGTTCTTGTTAAATATGTACTTCGAATAATAAAATATTCATCGTAAAAAAAATAAGTCTTGTTCTAATTTTTAACCATCAAGGAAAACGATAAGTGTGATACTTACATCATTGTCTGTCTGTGTGTTCGCATATGAGATCATAATTTTCGAAAGGATAAACTGATTTAGACTGACGAGCGTTCTGGTGTAGTGGTACGAGTAGTAGCCTCAACGCTGGTGGTCGCGGTTTCGATTCCCACTCGAAGCAGATATTTGTATTTGTACAAATATTTGTTTCCGGTCTGGGTGTATGTCCTTGTGAGTCTCCCCACTGTGCTCGAAGAGCACGTAAAGCCGTCAGTCCCAATTGTTACCATAAATAAACACCCGATAGTAATCGTTAGTCATGATAGGGAAAATTATTTTTATTAAGATTAAACTCCAACGCTTTTCCTATATTGAGAAAAGGCTTTTGCCCAGCGGTCCCACAGCCAGATTCAATCCGTCCGTACATAATTTTTATAAACAGATGTTAAAAACATGAACAATTCAAGCGTAATCATTATAATCATACTAAACTTGAAACATCTAAATACTTGTAAAGTTTATCTTAACACGAAATCAAGGCATAATCAACAATATAGATGTCGCAGTACTGGTTTTCAAATGTCTAGATCTAGGCTATAATCTAGTCCTAGTCTAAATCTGAAATAGAAAGTCTAATTTTCCGAGAACACTAATCAGATTATGTTCCCGTGATTTATTGTTGAATATGTTTATTTAATTAAATATGAGAGTTGAGATGACCGACTTGATAAATTATGGATCTCAAAGAAGGGTATTAACAATATAATATTGACAAACACACATAATAACAGTTCGCATAATTTAAAGAAAAATTTTCAGATATAACATTTATCTATAATATAAAAATAAGTCGGGTTTTCCTTCCTGACACTATAATTCCAGAACGCACCAACCGATTTCCACGGTTTTGCATTCGTTGGAAAGGTCTCGAGCTCTGTGAGGTTTATAGAAAACTAAGTTCAGGAAAATTTTCAACAGAAAAGCAGGAAAACAGGGAAAATCATTTTTCACATACAGCGCCATCACTGATACATAGCATGTACTACAAACCAATATGGTTTTGCATGGTGGTGGAGCAGATGGCGCCAGTACGTGGTGTGAGTATCCCTCACGAAAAAAAGTACATTTCATTTTTCTTCATCTTTTAATCCCCAAACGAAATGTTACAAAAAACGAAGCCATCTGGTGGCGAAACGCAGTTCGCCGGGTTTGCTAGTTAATTTTATATAACTAGTAGTCTGTAGAACGGTAGATATCTAAAGCTATTTCAAAAATAACTAAATTTTATGAAACCTGGAACGTAATTTACATATAATATGAGCCTTTAAAAATATTTAAACAAAAACAGTCCATCTTGAACAGCATTTATAAGCAATCGGTTAAAAACGTTACTTGTAACTCGAATTTACTCAGAATATGAACATTTCTTGCCTTTTGTGCTGCCATAATTTTTTCTGGAATTCCAAATGAGACGCTCCGTGTTCAAATTGTCAGACATAATGTAAAATTTGCATGAATTATGTAGTTTATAACCGAAGGTATTGTTGTTCGGACGAAAATTCGTAATACGAAAATATTTTCGGGGTATTCGAGAAAAAAATAATCATTTATATTACTTCATTTATCGAAGCCTCAAGACATTTATGAATTTGGAACTTAACGAAGTGCTTTCAAATGTATGTAATGAAGTAATTTTTTTTTATTTATTGTTAAATATTGTTATCCTCTTTCATTTACGCTTACATCTCAAGAGTGCTGTGGGTTTGATTTGGGAAAATGTTTTAATGTTTTTCGGACTTCCTAGTATTGAAAATTAAGGTTAATAATTTACTAATTTTTTTTGAGTAAGGTTATTAAAAATCACTCTCCGACTATCAGAATTACAACTGTGTCAGTAAAACAATCTGGAAAGATTACCTGATAAAATTACATAGAATTTTGTCGTTTAGAAAAGGTAATAGGTATATCAATTTGTATGTAAATATTTATTATAATGCTTAATATATTTCAAATAAAGGTAACATTTATAAGGCTATTTATTGTAAGATTGATTAAATTGATCAATCATTTACCGTATCAATCATCCGCGATAGTCTCTGAGTGTATTTCAAATGTCCAGCGTTATCTGGTTTTTATGACACTATGATGTATTTTTTTTAGGTGCTCCTCAAATTGCCGTTGCCTTGTGGTGACTGACATGACACACTTTCATACTGAGGTGTCGTAAAAGGTGACTGAGGCTATAGTGGTGCGTACACCTGTACACCAACCAGGATGGTGATGGCCAGCAGCATCCTCACATCCTGCCTTATCACACTGCGCTCGCCAACCCACCTGCCAAGTGTGTTGAATATGGGCAAAACCCCAGAGTTAATGGTGCGGTCACCAACGGCTAATGTGGTGGTTGATTTTCACAGCAGGCTGAACTAATAAAAAAAATACAAAAAAAAAACTAGTAATTAACTGACATATTTAATGTTCATAATCAATCTCATCATTGGACATGTGTAAAGAACGCACACATACTCATCCAAACTCTAGTCTATCTATTCTATACAAATAATAAATCTGTTAAAACCTCCGTTTTATTAATACACTATATATCATCAAGAATAAATTTTAATAGCGCGTATTTTTTTGTATCAGCGCCATCTCTTATCGTGTTTTTCTCTGATCACGTATCACGTAAAAAGTACAAAACCAATGTTAATAACTTTAATACATAAAAATTAGAAATAACTAACAGTATAATTTAGTTTTTGTTTCATTGTAATTAAAAATTAAATTTAAAAATAAATATTTAAGAAAATAGAAATAGGCACCTACGCCGCCAACGCCATCTGGTTTAAGGAATCTTTAAAACTCACAAAACTTATATTTGAGTTATTATTTTGTTAAACTTAAAAGTTTACTAAATATGTCGGATAGGAATAGAAATCGTTTTAATATTTTAGATAAACATCATTTTCAATTAATATACTATTATGTTAAATATTAATTATGTTAAATGTCACTAAATATAAAAACGATATTCTACAATTATACGATAGATGGCGCAGATAATTTTCTGTATCGCGCTGACCAAAACTTCGGCCAAAAGAATGACACTCACCCGTATTTAAAAATCTGTTTTTCTTTTTTGTATATAATTAAATACTTTAGGGTACTACGGTCTTGATTGTTTGTTCGTTGTTAAAATTTAAAATATTTGGTCGTTATTTGTTTGTTGATTATACAAAGTTGGATAGTTATAGCTATTTAAGTTGTAATCTATATATATATATATAAAGTCGTGTTAGTTACACCGTTTATAACTCGAGAACGAGTGGAACGATTTTTATGATTTTTGTGTTTTTGGATTTGTGTTCGTCGGGAATAATACTTATTAAAATATGGTATTCATCAATGAGAAAATAATTAATAAAAAAAAACAGTTCAAATGTTTCATCCGTACTATCTATATACATATATATGTACGTATGTATGTATGTATGTATATAGATATAATAAATCTGTCACTCAATCCGTCTATTATAAAATATTTTCCAGTATCGACGCAGGTGTAGGTGATAAAAAATATAAATGTATAATTTTTAAAATTTTAGTCAAAGACCCGTGCGAAGCCGGGGCGGGCCGCTAGTTTTACCTAAAACTCAACATGGACAACATTTAACCAGTTTAAACCACTTATATCTAGTTAATAACAAAGTTATTCCGTATAAACTAGTTTCATACAGTAAAAAATCACTTAAACTAATATATTGTGACAGTGAAATATATTTATGATATATAAAAGTATCAAAACTAAACGCGAATAATATAATTTTAATGTAATAATTTTGTTTAGTTTTCATTTTTTCACTATCAAAATTTATTTGTAACTTCAAGTACATACAAGAATTGTTTTGGATAGTGTAAGGAGAATGTGCACAAGATCTTGTTTTGTTTATTATTATTGTCTACGGGACTTCGAGTTCTAGTTAAAGAGCTTAAAATGACAAGACGCGGCGTAGGTTTTTGAAAATATTATCTAACAAATATTAGTATTGAAATATATTTATAATAAAGATAATATTAGAAATATTTTTTTGACACATCAAATAGTAAATCGATGAAATCCGGCGGCACTTCACGAAGTTTGTCACAATTCGCGAGCGAGAGCGCGGAGATACACAAGCGATAGAGAGGCACGACACGGCTTGTGACGCATCTATTTCTCTTTCACTCTATGTGCAGATGCGTCCGATTAGAGTCGTCCGTAAACCGACTTTACAGACAACTAATTTTTTTTTTAAACTTATTTACGGACAAATATAATTTTTATATTCTAAATAGTAGAATAGAGATATAACAAAATAGAATTTAAAAAAAAATTAAAATTAAATTTGTCTTCTTCTCGTTTGTTATCTGGTTTGTGAAAGTAAAAAAAACTGATTGATTCAGTCTGCAGATTTAAATGTATTTAAAACTTTGTGGCTAAAATGGAAAAAATCTACCACCACACCAGCCATTGAATGTCCACTACTGAACGTAGGCTTCCCCTATCATCTGGAGGGGGAGTGCTTAAACTCGCCACGCTTGGTAGGTGGGTTGGCGAATGCAGTGTATTGTGGCAGGATATGGTGACGCTGATGCCCATCACCATTCTGGTTGGTGTACAGTTATTCGAATACTATGGCCTTAGTCACCTTTTACAGCAACCCTGCAAGAAGAGATCTGGACTATTTTTCTCTGCTGGTATTTGTAATATTATTATGGAATTATTATTTTATATTACATTATATATCATATTTACGATACGTTAGCCCGGTATTTAACAAATAATTGTACGAGTATGTGTTAATAAGATACTTTTCATACTCTGGGTATTTATGTATGTGCTGTGTGTGTTTTTAGACACAGGAATTTATCCTACTAACGGCTGTTGAGTATAATGTGTTTATTTTAATTATATTATTTTTTCTCTTGAGCTGTCTGACAGTTACTATAGTAGATATAAGCACATTACCGGGGTCTGCGTGTTACGGTCATCTCAAGCACATGTGGCGTGTTACTTTCATATCGTGATATTAAGTCTGAATTATATAGTAATACAATTGTATATTCTTATGGGTATTTATTTTTACCCGACTGCGACAGAAGGAGGGATATGTTTTTCGAGTGTATGTATGTATGTATGTATGTATGTATGTATGTATATATGTATGTATGTATGTATGTATGTATGTATGTATGTATGTATGTATGTATGTCCATTTCTTTGGCACGCCCTACAGCCCAAACGGCTGGACGGTTTTTGACATATGAGGTGTCGTTGGATTTGTCTAAATTGTAGTAGTGACATAGGCTATATAAATTTTCAAAATGGCGCCCGCAAATGACGGAATGAGGGAGGGGAGTTGAATTTTTTTCTTCTTACTGTAGCAATATGGGTATCAAATGAAAGCTAGTAAATTGTTTTATTCTTTTTAGTTTATAATAAGAGTATTTTACGCAGTCGGGTTTTTTGATTTTTTAAATTAAGCATACTTGTTTTTATTTGGCTTAGAATACTTTTAGTTACCTATATGTGATAACTTCATTATTGATTTCAATTTACTAGAATAAAATCTGTCGATGTGTTGTCGTAGTGGTAATGGGAACTGGCTGATGTGTTAACGGTCGGGGATTTGACCTCTGCACATGACAATTTGTATAGGACATACAGACGTTTGTCTTGGCGTTATTTTTTTTTTTTTAATTAAAATAATGTGTATGTTGTCCGAACCTCCAACACAAAAGAAGAAAATGTGAAACTTGTATGTTATTGACTGGCCGGTGGCGCAGTTGGCAGTGACAGAGTTACTTTCCGCTCCAGTGTTTTACGGGCGCGATTGACGAAGTTTTGTACTTTTCGTCCTATTCACCTTGATATATCTTCACATACTAGACGTGTCCATAATAATATTATATATTCGAAACTAATTATTAATATTAATCGACCTGTATAATATATACATATATATACTAGAACATGAAATTAAATAATTAAGTATGTATTAATTGTAAATTCCCAATAGTGGGATATTTACATGCTCATCAGTACAGTTCACTTCATTATAAGCAAAAACCTATAAAAAACAAACAATAACATTTTCTTCCGGTTCACATAACATCTTTTTTATCTCATAACTTTTTAATGCTCAATAACAAAATGAAATATTTACACATAGATATGGCTATAAAGAACAGGGCTACGATAAAAGGTACTAATAATTTAAACGTCAAAAGCAAACAAGGTTAACAATTGTTAAATATAACAAAAATATCTAAATAGCATCTTGAATTCCATAAAAATTGGCCTCAACATAACCGTTAGCTATAATAATACAATAAATTTGGAGGGTTTGTTTATTTGTACGCGTTATTAGTAACAAAATAAAACCTGAATAAAACAGTCTTAGTGTTTTACAAAGAGAGAGAAGAGCAGAAAGAGAGTAGTAGTAAGAATATATACTACCATTTAAATAGGAAAGAAAAGGTCGTGTTACAATTAATAGGAGAAAATGAACATACACACACGGTCTTCTTTTTTTTTGTGTCGCAGGGGAATCCATTTACGGATGATATCCAGGATACCCGGGTATGCAGTCCTAGAACTATCTCAGAATCGGCACTTTGGGAGTGCAATACCGTACTAAGCCCCTGCGGCACCTTTCAGCCGCTTTAATTGGAGGGTTCCGGATCTGCAGGCAACAGGATCCCTCCAGCGACATGCTGGATACGGCGAAAAGGCCAGACTTCTCCTCCATGGGGACTGTCCGGCTCACCTCTGAACAGTTCCGACGACGCCGTGTCTAGCAGGACTGGATTCCCATCCCGGCCCGACACGTGCACAAGGGCGTTACTGGAGGCGCATTAAATAGAGCCTCCTACGCACCCCCATTAATCGCCCGCGGATGGAGGCCACGTCGGCAGTCTCCTCTCTCACCGTTCCTAAGGCAAGTAACCTAACGCTTATGTTTTAGGTAACAGTCGACTTATATATTTTTTTGTGGAATTAATATGCATATAAATAAATAATAACACCCTGACTCGAGCAGGAAATCGAATCCACTAATAAATGTCCAACCAATTCTTCATTTAATCAAACTTAAAGCGAGTAAAACTGCGAGAGACGACTCGTCTTAAAATATATGTAATAACAGATTTAATAGATAAAACTACACAATGAGGTATAGGTCGTAAAATCGACGACTACAGGGATTAATAATTTGGAATTTTCGTGACAGCTACAAATGCCCTTTCACACTATCTCACACATTGTTGTAATGAATTCAATGGTTTCGTCATAGAGTAAATATTATAGAAATGCCATAACATGATACGAGTAAAGTAATATCGTAAAATCCTTAAAAAACAGGGTATCAAAAGAAAATAGACAAAAATATTTAATATTTTACGAACTTGTAAATTGCAATGGGATTATATATGACAACCGTTCTGGTGTAGTGGTGCGAGTAGTCACCTCAACGACGGCAGTGGCGGATTCCATTCCATTCGGGAATTTTTTTAATAAAAAAAAAATGCTGGTGTGTACAGAGTACACATGTAAGAAGTGAAACATGTTTGGCAAACTCAATTTTAAAATTATTAATGAATAGTTAAATATTCTATTGCTTAGGTTCGCGTTGCTAGGATACGCGACATCATCGATGATATAAATTCTATATTTACTATATCATTTTTTCCTATACATTTATGTGTTTGTTTCTTTATCGTGACGCAAATTTACATCGAATTTAAAATTACAACGATTCTAAAGAAGTATTCACTTCAATATTTATTTCTGTTGAGTGAGTGTATGTCCTTGTGGGTTTCTTCACCATGCCTCGAATAGCACATAAAGCGGTCGGTCCCGGTTGCTATCATAGACACCTGATAGCGGTCATTACTCATGGTAAGGAAATTATTCGCCAACCCTTAATCGAGCAGTGTGGTAATGATTATGTTCCAAACTTTTTCTTATATTGAAACCTTTTAAGGGTTATAGAAATTTTATTTTCAATAAGAGAATACATAGTCACTTACTTGAGAACAATACTACATTGTATATTAATGTTTTTTTTTTTTTGTCGCAGGGGAATCCATTTACGGATGATATCCAGGATGCCCGGGTCGGCTGTTCTAGACCTATGTCGGACTCGGCACTTTGGGAGTGCAATACCGTACTAAAAACCTGCGGGAGCTTTCAGCCGCTTTAATTGGAGGGTCCCGGATCTGCAGGAAAAAGGATCCCTCCAGCGAGAGTGTATTAATCATACACTTACATTCGTTAGTCCACATAGTACAAAAACTCATAGACAAACAGAAACACAATTATCGAGTTATAATGTTATCCACTCAACGCATCTATTTTGAAAAACGAAATCATAAATAAATAAATTTAAATATTCTTAACATAAACACACTGTCGTCTGTACCTCAGGTAGGCAACTTAATGCCTGTATTTTAGGTAACAGTTGACTGATAATTGATATACAATTTTTTTTAAATAAATATAGAAATAAAAACATTACACCCAGACTCGTGGCGGGAATCGAACCCACAACCCTGGAGCAGAAAGCAGGGTCACTACCAACTGCGCCAACCGGCCAGTTAATTGATTTTTGATGACAGATTGGTTAGCAAGTACATATTTAGTAATCTCTGACTTAATTGCATTGAGTGATTTAACATTTTTTATCAATGAGGGTATTTTGATTATAAAATTGAAGAAATAATAGTAAACTCTGAAGTTGTAGAGACATCTGCGTAAATAATCTTTGACCGAAAAATGATTCACGTACGCCTTAAAAACGCATCCGAGTTGACATAGAACGATAAATGCCAAAAAATCGTAAATTACAACCGTATTACCGCCCTAAAAGCGACAGAGCGCAGTATGGATTGCATGAATTACCGGTTTTTTTAAATGATCGTAAAAATATTTTCGGAATGTTTTGTTCGACTTCCCTTTTCGAAAATTATTCTTCTTTGAAATACTGGATTATTGGAACGGGAAGGTGTCGCCATATGGAAAAATTGGCCATTGTATATGTTCGTTAATGTTTAATTAAAATTTTATTTATGGTTATATTGTTTGTTTGTTTGACACATAAGCGTTTTCATAATGACAAAGGATTCACGCTTTGATGTACGTTGAAAATGTTTAGATATATTTTGTTACAACATACTCAACTTCATCAACTCGAATTTCGTTTACAAGAACAAGAAGAGTAAACTTCACAAATAATTAATGTTGAGAAGGGAAACAATCTTTTGTTTTAATTTATAAATATTTCGTAACGTTTAACTTTTCACAAATCCGTTTGCGTAGTTGGCAGTGGCACCGCTTTTTGATCCGTGGTCGTGTTTTCTATACCCGCCATGAGTCTGGGTACTGTTTAAACATGAATCAGTGGAATTTCACTAATTTTCAGTGATTATTCACTTTTTATCCAAGTGAAAATCGTACCACGCAGAATTAGTGATTATTCAATTTATGAATATGTGAATATCAGAGTCCACCGATTTGATCATTGAATATGTGTATGTGTATTAGTGAGTATTCACTAACTTTTCATTGAAATTCACTGATTTGAAATGAATATAACTTCACTAACCTAACTAATGAAATTTTCACTGATTCGTGTTTAAAGAGTACAATGCATATGTAAAAATAAAATTTAAAAAAAACCTAAATGTGTGTGTATCAGTCAGCTGTATAACACAGGTATTAAGTTGCCTACCTTAGAAACAGACATTTGTGTGTATGCTAAGTATATTTATTTTATTTATAATGTTTTTTTATCATATGTGTATGAGACAGCTTAAATCCAACATACTTTTTTTTTGGTGTCGCAGGGGAATCCATTTACAGATGATATCCAGAACGCCCGGGTAGTCAGTCCTAGACCTATGTCGGACTCGGCACTTTGGGAGTGCAATACCGTACTAAACTCCTGCGGGAACTTTCACCCGCTTTAATTGGAGGGTCCCGGATCTGCAGGCAACAGGATTACTCCAGAAAAATCCAACATACCTCCCTTATTTTAAGACCGTATGTATGAATGATAGCGATCACAAAATAGTATCAGATTATATTATGAAATAAAAATAAATTACACATTAAAATATAATTAAACCGTCAGTTACCACGAGTTTTGCAAAATGCCATCATTTTATAAATATATCTTTCTAAAGATGTTACTAGTTCATAGCATTATTGGTTCATAGCTAGGACTTAATTTTTCTACTATATATACAGACAATTGCAAACAAACAAAACATTATTTAAACCTAAGACCCAATAATCTATAATAATTGTTATTCGATAACCTAGATTCGTAAACTTTGTATTATGTTTGTAGTATAAAATCACTAACTTACTCTCGAATATCTAATATCTACTCATCTTTTAATAGCTGTAATAAAAATATATTATTTACAACCAACAGAAATTAGGTGTCTCAGTTAAGGGAAAATATGCTCTATTACTAACGTCTTAGAAAGTTGCCTAGCGTTTTATTATTAATTTGAAAATGTATTTGTTATCTCAGTATAGATTATTGGGTTTAATAAATTATGTTATATATAATCGCAGGACGAAGTAAAATCAGATATTAATAAATATACATTTTAGGTATCATAAATGTTTATAAAATTAGAACAATTTTAGTGTATATAAAAGATACATACGGCGGCGTTCAAGTATTAATAACGTAACGCAATTTTTGAATATGTTTGTATAAATTTATGTACAACAATATGTATAGTATTTGTATAAATATTTGTACTTACACAAATATCTAATCTATAAATCTGTACACAATTTTAAATTATTTACTATAAATATTTGCAGCTTTAACTGTAAATATATTTATTTATGCTAATGGTCGCCCAGTGGTCGAAATTCGACCCAATCTATAATTGACAGCATTGTCAACATCATAAAAATATGATTGCGCATAACATGGTGAGCGACATATGAAGCAGTCATTGGACCTGATTTGTGATAACAAATTTCGGTAGAAAATTCGTTGCAAGACATGTACCTAAGACCCTGTTGACAACAGACTTTGACAATAAACAAAATTTGTGTACATTGTACATATGTGTCGTAGTGTGTGTAGTGTTTTTTTTTTTTAAGTTAATTTAATGTATTTTTTGAGCATTATTATAAAAAAATATTAGCATTCTGCACTTCTTCTCCATATAAACTTTAACTGTGCCAAATTTTGCCCTTCTCCATCCGCGTAATTTTCGTAAAAATGGGTACCTACAAAGCTTTTGCTTCACGTATTAATATATAGATACAAATATTAAATATCTGTGCCTATATAACATAAAGATTGAAACTTGAGGTGAGTCACCGGAAGACATTGGATGGAGGCCGGTTCGAACTGGTTGCTCTGGAGATTGAAGGAAAGGCCTACGTTCGGCAGAGAACATCCACTGGCTGATACAATGATGATAATGATAAATGTTGATATAACAAAGAATTAGTCCGCTTAATGTCTGATCTGATAAGGTATTCAAATATTTGAGGGTAGAATGGAAAAATCTACCACCACATCAGTCACCCCATCATCTCTAGGGGTGGTTTGCCAATACTCGTCACGCTTGGTTTTTTTTTTTCGCTGGGAAATGCATTTACGCATCCCGCCGCCCGAAGACGACGGGTATGTGGGACTCGCTGGCACGCAGAACGTGCCAGAATACCGCACTAAAACCCAGCGGTGCCCTCATCGTCGTAGTGGGGCGCCACGGGATCGCTCGCGCATGCAACCGTGACGCCCCGACGGTTGGCCCGCCTATGCGGGCCGCCTTCGCCTATAGAGCGCTCGCGGGCACCGGGAGCGCTCTATTGCCCTGGTGGCGAGTGGGAGGATTATAGGTGCCCCTCCCACTCTAGTGCGGAGGGTGTAGGAGCGCATAGCGGCGTCTCCTTCCCCCCGGTCGTCTCCTGCGGAGCGGGTCAGCGTTAACGTCTGCTTCACGTTCCCGCTCCGCGGCCTCCTTCAAACCCATGACCTCCTCGCAAAAGGAGGCCACGGCCGACCAGCACCTCTCGCTGCCGAGCATGCAGTGGACCACGCTCGACAACGAGAGGTCTCCGCCTATCACGGCCATCAGGGCATGGCGCTGGGGCCCCCAAGCGGCACACTCCTCGAGAGTGTGACGCGCCGTGTCCATCGGCGCGCCACACTCGTGGCAGGCAGGGGTGGCTTCCCTTCCCGCAATTTGATGAAGGTACTTACCAAAGCACCCGTGCCCGGTAAGTACCTGCGTCAGCCGAAAGGTCAGCACCCCGTGCTGCCTTCTGACCCAGCGACGAAGATGGGGACGTATAGCATCCACCGTCGCTAGGCCCGCCGCTGGGGACTCCAGGTCCTCCTTCCACCAATGGATCTGGACCCTCTGAGCCTGAGTCCTGATCTGAGCCGTCTGGTCCGCACTTGGGACTTGTCCTCTAGCTCTGAGGCTCGACCGGAAACGGTACACTTCCGCAAGCACCTCCGCCTGGAGTTCCCAGGGCGGATCGCTCGCGAGAAGTGTTGCCGCCGTCCATGACACCGTACGGTATCCACGTATCGCCCTCACCGCTATGACCCTCTGAGGCCTCCTCAAGAGGGCTTTGTTCCGAGCGGTGAGTGCGTCACACCAAATGGGTGCACCGTACAGCGCCATACTCCGTACTATGCCGACGTACAAGCGCCGGCAAAGGGAGTCCGGTCCTCCTACGTTGGGCAGGAGTCTACCCAACGCAGCGGCGGCTCTCTCGAGCCTCGGAGCGAGCTCCGCGAAATGCGGACCAAAGCTCCATCGGCCGTCCAGGGTCAGGCCCAGGTACCTCATCTGGGCCCGAACCTCCACCTCCATACCCTGGACGGCGATCCGCGCACCTCGGGGAGGGCCTCTGCGTGGGCCATGGAATAGGAGGGCCTCTGTCTTGGATACAGAGACCCTCAGGCCCAGCATCTCGATACGGTCGACCGTTATCGACGTGCCGGCTTCAGCTAGGCGGGCCGCCTCTTCGAAGCCCTTTTACGACACCTCGGCCAACAAGAGGTTGGAACTATTATTCTCTGCCGGTCACCGTACGGCTAGAAGAATAGTCCCGACTTCTAAAACGCCTTTAGGGATTTAAATATATTATAATTGTAAGCCTTTAGTAAATTATATTTATTATTCAACAATATTATTAAATGCAATATATGGATAGTTTGTCGATCAAAATTTTTACATCCACACTGTTTTCTGGAACAAATTAAAACGAAATTGAAAGCGTAATTCTGTATACATAAAAGGTCGAGTTTTAAAAAAGATTAATTGCTATCGATAACGCCAATACGCACATCCCTTTTCCGTCATCGGTTAACCGCGACGTGACAATCACACCGTTTCCGATCCAGCCAGGTGTTTTTTTATCGACGCATGCGTTAACGTTACTCATAATTAAAATGTATATTATATCGAATTAAAAATATACACGTGTAAATGTTGACGTGACTTCTAACTGATAAAAATGTTTCAACTCGTTAGATTTATTAACTTACTATTTAATTGACTTCGATTTTTTTTTTTTTGTAACATATGTCGCTAAGTAGAGTTTGAGACGTCTTGGTTACGTAAATCTTAACCACAAGGTAGCGTGTGTTAATCCTGGCTAAAATTCACGCAAGCTTTTTGTTAAAATTAATTTTCCGCTAAAATACAATAAAAAATGACGAGGAAAATTACACGTCTCTATTCTTATAGATGTTATATCCACAAAACCGCAGTGTATTGACGTGGCAAGTTAATCTCCATTCATTAAAACCGTTACAGTAACCAATAAAATAACCCCATTAATATCCAAAAAAAAAAAACATTATATATCCCAGTCCTCATTGTTAACATAGACACTTGATAGCGATGGTCACTCAGGATAAGAAAAATAATTCGACAACCGTCAGTGTATTCGTTGTGAATTGAGATCCAACCATTCTCCTTGGAGAAAAGGCCTTTGCTTCATAGTGGGATGTTTATAGGCTGATTAAGTTCACATATATACTTAGTCTTGAAGTTATAAAAACTATAAACATATGACTATAACTAATAATAATAAAAAAATATTAGTTCCGCTGAGTTTCTTCCGCCAGTTCTTCTCAGGTCAGAGGCTTCTTCTTTCCGAACTGGTAGTAGACTCATGACGTTTACTAAGAAATTGTAATAATTTTATGCTAAATAAAATATTTTTACTTTGACTTTGATTAACACAAGATGGCACAAGTCAAAGTTATTAGGAAACTAGTTGAACGCGACTGGATAAGAAGTTAGATATAAGAAGATGAGAAATTTTTACATTCGACACTTCAATAAGTTTCAATTTATTACAATTTACATGTAATGCAAAATACACGTAAATATCTTAGATTCGTGCCATAAACAAAAACTAAAAAACATTGATACCTAATTAAAACTTCTTCTATAGGCTTTACTTAAAAATTTAACCCATCTAAACTGCAAGATTATGTACAAATCTCAAGTACACTTGGATCTTAGCCGATATGTCTTGGAATGAAAATCGTATTAATACATCTTATATGTTCTCAGCAGTGTAAACTTAATTTAAAAAAAAAAAACTGCATATGTAAAAACGTCTCAAACTGAACGGCCCCAAGTAGGCTGATAATCCTATATCGGGATCCTGAAACATTCTGAACATGGGCACACGCCCACGCCCAGACCACAAACATTTGTATAATGAACTGAACTGAATCAGCCTATAAGCGTCCCACTGCTGGGCAAGTGCCTCTTCTCCATGTGGAAAAAGGGTTGGAGCTTAATCCACCACGCTACTCCACTGCCTATTGACGGATAATTTCCCTACCGTTACCAGGTGTCTATGATAAAGACCGGGACTGACGGCTATACCCGCTATCCGAGGCACGGTGGGGAAACCCACAAGGATACACACCCAGACCGGAAACAAATATCTGCACATATACAAATGTCTGCTCCGAGCGGGAATCGAACCCGCGACTGCCGGCGTTGACGACTAATCGCACCACTACACCAGAACAGTCGTAACTTCTATATAGCCTGTACAATTATTTGTCATGTGCGTGGATCGACTTGTAATATCTAGCGCAGATTTCCTACGACCATTACCCAAGACCGTTATCAGTAAAATGTTGAAAGAACTTCTCAGACACATACGAATATATTATCCGCTAACGTGGACAAGCATTGAGGATTATCAGTGAAATATTTTTACACTCTTACAGTAATAATAAAATCTATTTATTTCATACAAGGAAATCAAACAGATAATATAATTATATTGAAGTCGGGTCTGTCCTCAGTCTAACGTTACCTTATTTATTGATATTGCATTAATATGCACGACGTTCGTCTGTCGTATTTTTAAATGACATTTTGACTTATCGTCGTCTTGTCATATAATTTGACTTCTTTAACCTTTGTATTGTCGAAAAAATTCCACAATATTTGGGTTTTGATAATTGAATTTAGTTTCTATTTTGATCTCTGATATTCTAATATTTAGTAATACAAGATATTTGAAAAGTTGATTTTACTTTGGAACGCACTAGTTTTAGCATCTGTTTAAAAATTATTTTTATTTTTTTATTATCTGTTTTAAGGTTTTTTTTTTAGTACAAGAGAATACAACATTTGTTAGGCTTTAGTCTATAAAATAGCGCTACAACTACAGTGCAACCTCGATATAACGAAACTGAAGGTAATTAGAAAATATTCGTTATACCAAGTAATTCGTTATAATGAGGTTTCTTATATAGAGGTTAGGTTGGACTACGATTTGTTTTAACACGGTAAGTGGAATTAAGTGGAAATAATAATTAATATGATACGTTATGTCAAGGTTCTAAGTTGAAAAAATTGTTGAATAGAGGTAAATACCTTCTACCTATATTATTTTTATCTGTATCAGCCTGTAAATCACTCACTGCTGAGCGAAGGACACTTCTCCATATAGAAGAAGGGTATATATTATGCAATAATTAAAAAATCCTTATAAAAATGTATTTGATAAATGTTATTCGTAATAAAGAGATATAATATTTTGCATTTAATGCAAAATATGCATTTTCAAAAATCTTACTCGAGATTAGGGTAGGGGGAAAGGGTCCAGAAAAATCTCACAAAATCTCACCAAGGGAAGGGGGGGGGGGGGGGTCAAAAATCGCCAAAATTGTCTCACGTAATTTATGGACGGTCCCTTATGTGAATTTCGAAAAATTTATTAAATCGAGGAATTCGTTATATTGAGGCTCGTTATATCAAGGTTGAACTGTAATAAGAATAATTGGAATTAAGATAACATTTCCCATTCAACGGTCCTCAGTACGTGTCGCGCACGAAACATAAGCACCTAGAAAATGATAAGTATGTATGGCCTATATAAATATTCACCATGTGAGACTATCGAACCAGCTATCGCTAGCACACCAGCCAGTTGCTTGACCACTGCACCAACGCGTCGTTAACTATAGGAATTTTGTTTTATGTTCGTAAAGACAAACCAAAAAAAAAAAAAAATTATCGTGTCCAAAATATACAATTTTCACTATAACTTTCGCATTTTTTTCCACTAATAACTTTATTAGGACATTTTTTTTGTAACAAAATTGTTTTTAAAAGAAGTGACATTTCAAACTATTTTCCCTATATCTAAAATATATAGTTTAACTGGGACTATTTCGTATATTCCATAAAAAAAAAAAAAAATCAAACGTTCAACCATCACAAAACCTATACCATTAATCAAGAAAAAAATGCGGTCAACGTAACAGTTTTAAAAAAACCATTACGAATTTACCGTCGATGAAACTTCATATAAAATTTTCACTCCGTACCGACTGGTATATTGAAATTTGTAATACGTATTTCCAGCGAACGCCCGGGGCACGGCGAAACATTGAAACTATTCAAATATTCGCCCGTGAGAACTTTTAAATATTCATTTTTTTTTGTATTTTTTTCCATCGAATGTAATGTTCGATATTTTTTTAGAACGTGCGATTTGGTCACGACATTTATTTTGATGGCTTTTTGTTCTTTACGTTGTGACGTTTACGATTTGATGTCACTATTAAAACTAAAACTGAAAAAAAAAGAACTGAAAATCTAACTACGAAAAGCTATGACATGTTTTATGGTATGATAGTTCTGCAATCTTGTAATGAATGACATTATTAAATAAAAGATGCTACATAACCGGGAGAATAATAAAGTAACCACGGATCACACAAGACATCTCATTATTTCTCATCTCATTACGTTGCCAAACTATGCGAGTTCGAATGCAATAAAAGACACATGTACTGCCTCCATGACATCAGACAAACGATGGACCTGTAATTGTGTAGAAGAAAATATCTAATAGTAGAAGTATATGAAGGAACTCAAAGAAGAGTTAAGAAAACTATTTTATTATATACCAAGAAAAGACACGAGTTTTTAATTAGTTTTAAAACAGAAACTCCTAGAATTAATTGTTATTAGTATTAATAATTCTTGTCTACATTTCATAACATTTACAAATATTTGCCGTGCGGTGACCGGCAGAGAAGAATAATCTCAACCTCTTTATTGCCGAGGTTTCGTAAAAGGCGACAGTGATACAAACAAAAGCGTGGCGATTATGAAGGGAAGCCTAAGTTTAGAATTGGACATCCAATAGCTGATATACAAATTTCTTAACACCTCACAGACTTTTCATAGGATTCAAAATTGAGTATCAAGATATATGTGGGCAATAAAAAAAAAACTTGTGAAAAAATGACGAATTTAACTACGATGCAATATTTAGTGTGAGTGATCCTAATTGCACCGCTTTGGGTGCCTAAAGTTACCCATCAATATAAATTATTGTTTTTTCTCGAGTTGAATGCAACAAGATAACTTATATTACAAGTGAAACTGCGATGAACGTGTCTGCATCACTGAATTTGATTTTTATTATTTCACACTTCAAAAAATTTGCAATGAGCTGTTTCATAGGAGTCTTTGCATATCAGCATACGGTTTCCTTGTGTGTTATTTTTAGTATCTAACACAAAAATATTGTTTTAACGATATGTCGTAAAGTATGAATATTCTTATATTTCATGTTAGTACAACTCTAGCGGGATCGAGTAAGTTCAAACATTAGCTTACGGTTGAACATTATTTAATTAAAAAACTATGTAGCAATTAGGTACAGGATAAAATCGTGGTACGTACATTTTTAGTTCCTTTAGGCTTTTATATATTATGATGACCGTTCTAGTATAGTGGTGCGAGTAGTCGCCTCAACGCTGGCGGTCGCGGGTTCGATTCCCGCTCGGAGCAGATATTTGTATTTGTATAAATATTTATTACCAATCTGGGTGTATGTCCTTGTGGATTTCCCCACCATGCTTTGGAGAGCTCGTAAAGCCGTAGGTCCCGGTCGTTATCATAGACATCTGATTATGATCGTTACTCATGGTAGGAAAATTATCTGCCAACCCGCAGTGGAGCAGCGGGGCGGATTAAACTCCAACATGGAGAAGAGGCCTTTTTCGAGCAGTAGGAGGCTATAGGCTGATTGAGTTCAGTTCAATTCAGGCTTTTATAAACATTTGACTGCAAGAGTGCGTTTAAAAAACAAAGAAAGAGATAATTATAATACAATATTTTTTAAACTTTACTAGCTTCTGCCCGCGGCTTCGCTCGCGTGGATGTTGGTTATCGCGACCAAAAAAACTGTATCCTATGTTACTTCTAATACCTAGTGTACAATGTTTCATGATGATCGGTTAAGTAGTAAGTTAAAAAGTAAGTTTCTTTGTTTGTTACAAACTTACATATTTTCACATTTATAATAAGGATGTAGACTCATTTGCATGTTCTATATTGGACACTTTATGCCATGTGGAGGATGATTTTTCTTCTAGAGGAAGATTATGTACAATAAGTATCATCTTGATAATGTTACCAGTATCTTGAGATCAAGTTTTATCAACCAATTCACCAGTTACTAATAACCTATATATTATATTTAACAGGCCACCGTTGGCAGTTAGCAGTGACCCTGCTTTCCACTCCAGGCTCGTGGGTTCAATGGGCACCCTGAGTTTGGGTGTAATATAATATATATTTACAATTTTTTTATTTGTATGTATATTTATTCTAAAAAAAATGTGTACCAGTCGACTGTGACCTAAAACACAGACATTAAATTGCCTATCTTAGGAATAGACGACCATGTTTATATGTTAAATAGTATTTATTTATTTATATACTAGTGGTCGCCCAGTGGTCGAAATTCGACCTAATCTATAATTGACAGCATTGTAAACATCTTAAAAATATGATTACGCATAACATGGTGGGCGTATGCAACAGTCATTAGACCTGATCTGTGATAAAAAATTTCGATAAAAAATTCATTGCAAGACCTGTACCTATTTAAGACCGTGTTGACAACATACTTTGACAATAAACAAAATTTGTGTGTATATGTCATTGTACATATGTGTGTGTGCCGTAGTGTGTGTAGTGTTTTGTTTTTAATGAATTTAATGTATTTATTTGAGCATTATTATAAAAAATATTAGCATTCTGCACTTCTTTTCCATATAAACTTTAACTGTGCCAAACATACTTCTACGTCTGCGTTATTTTCGTGAAAAGGGGTAAAAAGTTTTGCTTAACGTATTAATATATAGATAATATTTAATAATTTTAATATTTTAATAACAGAGATATCAATTATTCTGATAATACGTGACAATTTAATACTGGCTCTGCACTGGACTCTCGTTTTAAGTAAATTCGGTATACCTAATTTTTCTAATCTCTTTTATCAGCCGTCATCTCCTCACTTTACATTCATATTATCTTGCAATCCAGTCATATTTTCTTTGATATTTCAACAAAAGGTATCAATATTCGTATCCGATATTTTCCTCGTCACATGACATAATCCTTAAAATCCGAAAAATCCATCCACGTCAGACAAAAGCTGAAACATGGTGTGACGTATATCGCGGATGGCACCTATCCTTCATCCAATACTCTAATAGAATACGTTATATGCGTCGAAACAGAACAAAGCGGAACACGAACTTAAAAATTTCCAAACCAAACAAAAGACTTTCGATCCGGGCCCATCACTAACCAATACAGACAGATTAAAATCAAAATACTACCCGACATCCCTATCCACAAAGCCGGGCTTTGTAAAAAAAAAAAAAACATACGCCAAAAAAATATTTTCTGTAGCCCAATAGGGGAAAACAAAATCCTTCCTTTGTGAGCAACATTGCCAGAAGCCCGACTGGATTTTTCCACGCATTCTGCCCTGATTTACAATTCAGTTACGGTACTACAATTACAGGTCGAAATAAATTTAACTACTAAAAGCTGTTGCGATATGTCAAGCCGTACAATTGCACGTACGAATTGAAAGATATGTGTATATATTATATATATGTATGTATATATTACAAAACATATTAATGAAGAGCAATAGTCTTTTTTTTTTTTCATCAATAACTACGACCGTTCTAGTATTTTAGATATTTGTATTTGTGCAAATATTTGGTTCCGGTCTGGGTGTATGTCCTTGTGGATTTCCCCACCATACCTCGGAGAGCAAAGCCGTCGGTCCCAGTTGTTATGGTAGGGAAATTATCTGCCGACCCGCATTGGAGCAGCGCGTGATGAATTAAGCTCCAACCCTTCTACATAGAGAAGAGGCCTTTGCCCAGCTGTGGGTTGTTTACGGGCTGATTCAGTCAGTCAGTCAGTCAATAACTACGATTTCCTCATAGTTACGCTCACAGAACATGGGTCGTATTATGGTCTCTCATAGCCTAATATTTTTTATTAAAGAGGCATTATCTTACTGTAAGAAGATTTTTTTTTTTTTTTATTCACATCTACAGGCTTACATGCGCCTATACCCTTTTCTTTACATATATTTTATTGTTATATACAGACGTTTTATAGCAAAAGTAAATAAGTACTTAACTGTAAGAAGATATTATACGTCAAACCAGAGTAGTGATTTTTGATATTAAGGTGTTGAAATAAACAATTTGTTCAGTTTAGTTTTATTATTATAGATAAAGCACGTAAAATTATTGATACAACATTTTTTTTTTTTTTTTTTTTTTGTAATTTTACCATTCAACATTTTTATTACATTCATGAATGAACCTCATATGTCTCTAACTCTTTATTTTTATTTTTAATAAAGGTAGGTACCTAAGGGATTTTTTTTCTTATGCATTTTTACATGTATACTTATGTCAATATAAGAAATCTTTATCATAATCTTCGTATCAAAATCTTCGATATTTCTATGCCGATTTGCGTTTTTTTTTTTTTTTTTTATATTTTTTATATCAAAAGTGATTCGAGATTTTTATTGCTGATAGTTGTCAGACACACGTCGACGACACGATACGACACGATAAACAATTGTATAATCTACAAAAACACCTGTCATGACCGAGAATCGCACTCGCGACTTCTAGTGTAGCATACCACTACAGATTTACTGTACTTTACTGTGACAGCCCGTGAGCGTCCCACAGTTGGTCTTGGGCCTCTGAAGAGAGTTAATGGTTGGGGATTCAATTCTTTATGCCCCTCAATTTCTCATATTAGTGTGTTATAATCTAGTAAACATGTGCCATTTTGGATTTTTTAGCAGTCTCCGAAAATTATGATTGAGCATCTAAACGATTAAAAAAAAAGGAAATTCCGTTAGCAAAAATTACAAAATTAATTAACAATAACTAAATTAATAATTAAAAATAAGGTTTAGTTTTTTGCAAATATCTCTAAAACTAATTTAGATTAAAAAAAATAAAAACAAAAAAGAAGAAATTTCCTGAAAAAAGTCTCGACTCTCGAGACTGTATGAACAATATTTATAATTTTCCCAGTGGGATAAAAATACGGCCTAAGCCTTTATTTATAAAAATTATTTTAACATGTCAAATATAAAATTTAAGAAATGAAAAAAGTCTGGGACTTACTGGATAGATAAATGAACAATAATCCGCTGAATAAAATTTAAATCACAATTTTTCAATTGGTTATGCTTGAACATGAACACAGAAAGTGTGATAATTGTTAAACTATAAATTTGCAATTTTTTTCATTTTTTGGAGCAATTTTTGAAAGGCTTCAGAATAAATCCCCGTTGGAAAAATTAAAAATAATTATTTTTCAGTTTTTGACCAAAATGGCACATGTTGACTAGACTATTAATGAATTAAAGCTGTTAATGTGAAGACATCATTCGAAATGTAGATTGTGCTGAGAAGAATCGCCAAGAAATTCAACCGTTATACTTTAAAACAAGAAACCATCAACATTGTAATTATATTATACAATATAAAACATCACGCCATTTAAATTGTAAAACTAAAATAAATAATCTGAAACATCTGATAAGATACGACAATGCAACCGGAGTTATTTAAAAAAAATAAAACAAAATCGTAAACTTATTGGCGTCATTATAACAAGACCACCAGACTTCAGCTACTTAAGTTTTGCGATTCGAACGATTCCCGAGCTAACTTGAACAAAAACTCAAACGATTCGATGAATATTCAGTGATTTAGACCTTATTGCGATAATAAAAGAGGTCATTTGAATACCCTGAGCGAGTTGAGATATAAATCAAGCAACAGTGTTGCAAAGCGACAAAACTTTGCGTGACCGCGTGGCAATCGCAAAAACCGTTGTGTATGCTGTAGTTGTATATGTATTTAGTAATTCTATAATATTTCTAGGTTTCTTTTTTTTATGTGTCCCGTAAAGGAAATCGATATGGAATTGTAAGGATTTCTTTTTAATAAATAAATTTTATCATATTTTATTTTAATGTTTTTTTTTAAACATTTTTTTTATTTATCGACGTCAACAACTACGTGGCTAGGCAACTCTGATGTCATCAGTCTTATTGCTAACAATAAATGAATAAATAAATATGTTTAAATTTCATTAAATTTTTTAAATAAATATACATATAAATAATACATACATAAATAAATACACAATACACCCAGACTCGGGGCGGGAATCGAACCCACAACCCTGGAGCAAAAAACAGGGCCACTGCCAACTGCGTCACGGGCCAGTCAGTCAACAATATTATACTCGTATATTTATAATTCAAATAAAAGTCTAAGTGGTTGATTTAAAAAATACTGTTATTTTTAAATAAGTTTCCGGACATTTTTGAGAATAAACGATATTTACACAATATCTACAACGTACATACAAAACGACGTTAATTATTTATACATGTAAAAATGGTGTTAAATTTTAATTAGAGTATTAAAAAAATTCACAAAGCTGTCACTTAAAGTAGCATAATTCGCTCCATTTGTAAATAATTACATTCCGATTGAGATATTAAGAGTAATGATTTTACTTCGCGTATTTATTTTTGGGGGTCAATTGTCGCTCGCGTCCGTAGGCTTTACCCTCGAGACCCTACACGCGACCCCTGGGTGGTGCTAAAGAGCGACATTCTTTCCGGTGGTAGGCTTCGGCCGTGGCTGGTCACCACCCTCTTGGTATAAATCAAGGTGCCAAGCGTTCGCGCGTTCCACCCTGCTAACCGTGAGTAGCCCTTTGAAAGGTGGGTCTACGTAGTTGCGCCTACCGGCGTGCCGCACCCAGGCTCACAGTGTTGCCGCCCGCGGTGCCTAGTTCTGGAGAGCAGCGGGATCCGGAGAAACGGTTTTCCGCTGGCCGCCCGCCGATAGTAGGGAGCCCAATTGCAGACTAGCCACCTGCGAAAGGCTGCTCCGCCATCGCGCGCATAATCCCAGGGTTGCTTCTGTCGGGCCGGTTGGCAACTGGATGAGAGGCCTCGACAGCCGACACTGGGGGGGTCCGGGCGTCCCCGCGGTCTCCAAACTAGGTTTTTTCCCCACCGGGCGGCAGCATTGTGACTTCTGGTGGAGTCTGGCTGGCGCCTCACGTAACTGCCACTTTTCGCCTTACCTTCCCTCTTGCACTTCAAATAAAAACTAAATGAACAAAAGAAACAGAAAGTTGAGGAATCTGCAGCGGATGCACGGCCTCTCGCTTAAAGTGCACCTCACAAATATCCGAGGTCTGCACTCTAATCTCATTCCAGTTCACCACCATCTCGAGACTGCCAAGCCGCATCTGCTCTTGCTTACGGAAACGCAAATCACAACCCCTGCCGATACGTCATACCTCCACTACCCAGGTTACATCCTGGAGCACAATTTTCGGCCCAGGGCTGGGGTTTGTTTCTTTGTGCGCGATGACATCTGCTGCAAACGTCTCCGTAACTTAGAGGATCCCTCTTGCTCATCTGTCTGGGTGCTTGTGGATACTGGCATAGAACAAATTGTCTATGTTGGTGTCTACCGTTCGCATAGCGGTGACGAGGAGACAACAAGGCTCTTCCAACATCTGAGCGAGGCCGCCGACGTGGCTCAACAAAGGTACCCCACTGCGCAAATCGTCTTTCTGGGGGACTTTAATGCCCACCATGAACAATGGCTGTTCCCGTACCAGAAAACTGACCATGCTGGTAGAGAGGCGTACAAGTTTGCCTTGTCCATGAACCTCTCCCAGCTGGTTGACCAGGCGACTCGAGTACCGGATGTTGAGAACCACACTGCAAATTGTCTGGACCTTCTGCTGACGACTGAACCGGACCGATACCAAGTGTCTGTTTCAGCCCCTCTTGGGAGTTCTGACCACTGTCTGGTGAAGTCCGTCCTTACGTGTCCTCCACCCGACTCCAACCCTAGAGGAACCAGGCGGGTGTGGCGATACAAGTCAGCGGATTGGGATGAGATGCGACATTTCCTAGCATCTTACCCTTGGCTGCTAGTCTGCTTTTCTTCAGGCGATCCGTCGAGCTGCGCTAACGCTGTTGCTGATGTTATTAAACAGGCGATGGAATATTATATCCCATTCTCCGACCGGCCCTCTGGCATTAGAGCTCAACCTTGGTTCAATGCTGTCTGCTCAAAAGCTGAGGCTGAAAAACATTCAGCATACCACGCTTGGTTAGAAGCCAGAAATCGCAAAGCTCCGGATACGCGAAAAAAGAAGAAAGCCTGTAACACAGCGGCTAAGTCCTGCAAAAAAGTGCTCAAAAAAGCGCGCTTCAACCACATAGGCCGAGTGGGAACTAAACTCGCTTCGTACCCATCGGGCAGTAAGGCCTTCTGGTCCCTGGCGAAGTGTGTTGAAGCAAACTTTTGTCGCTCCTCACTTCCTCCTCTGCAGAAACCTGACGGAACACTGGCACACACGGCTGTGGATAAGGCAAATTTATTTGCCTCTCTATTTGCCGAAAATTCTCGTCTAGATGCTGGTAATAAAATTCCACCTCAATTACCTCCTTGTGGATGCAAAATGCCTGTAATTCACATTTACCAAAAGGAGGTTCTCAAAACACTACGCAATCTGGACGTGAACAAAGCCAGTGGTCCTGATTGTATTCCTGCTATTGTATTGAGAAATTGCGCAGCCGAATTGTCTCCAGTCCTGACACGTCTGTATCGTCTTTCTTTACGATCTGGGATTGTTCCGAAGGCATGGAAGCTCGCGAACGTACAACCCGTACCCAAGAAGGGAAGCCGCACTGACCCTGCGAATTACCGCCCAATCGCGATCACCTCCATCCTATGCAAGGTAATGGAGCGTACCGTCAACAATCGCCTTCTAGCATACCTGGAAGATAATGATCTCCTCAGCGATCGGCAATACGGATTTCGCAAACGCCGCTCTACTGGGGATCTTCTCGTGTACGCTACACATCTCTGGGGGGAAGCCCTCGACAAATATGGTGAGGCCCTTGCTGTCTCACTTGACATTTCGAAAGCATTCGACAGGGTCTGGCACGATGGTCTTATAGCGAAACTTCCTGCTTATGGTATTCCCACTAGTCTATGTACTTGGATCTCTGATTTCTTGAGGGAACGGTCAATTCGTGTAGTTGTTGATGGCTGCTCGTCTGACCTATTGACTATCAATGCCGGGGTACCCCAAGGATCTGTTCTCTCCGCAACACTATTCCTGCTCCACATAAACGATCTGCTTAAACCCGGTATCTTTGGGTACGCAGATGACAGCACTGTCGCGGAGAGATACTTCTCCAGTGCAAGAACGAGTCAAACAGAAGTGAACGATCTTAGAGAAGCAATGGTCAACCGTGCCAATCTTACTCTTCAGGCTGCCTCCGATTGGGGTGATGCCAATCTAGTGAGATTCAATGCTTCTAAAACCCAGGCGTGTCTCTTCACCGCTAAAAAGAGCCCGTTTAACTTGGCTCCCACTTTCCGAAATGTACCTGTTCCAGTCACTAACCATCTTGAACTTCTCGGTATAGACTTATCGTCCAAACTCAATTTTGGAAACTATATCGAGTCCAGGGCTAAGACTGCTTCAAAAAAACTGGGCATCCTCTCCAAGGTCCGTCACTATTTCACACCGGACCAGCTGCTAAGACTTTATACAGCTCAAGTCCGCTCCTGCATGGAGTACTGTTGCCATCTGTGGGACGGTTCCGCCCGGTATCAGCTCGAAGCCCTGGAATCTATCGACAGGCGTGCCAGGAAACTCATTGGCATGTTTGCTTCAAGACGGCTCCAGAGCCTCGAACATCGCCGTCTGGTTGCTAGTCTGTGTGTCTTCTACAGGTTGCATTTCGGTGAGTGTGCACAGGAATTGCACGAATTGATTCCCCCAGCACCATACCACTATCGGACGACGCGACGTGGACGGGGATTTCATCCATACGTGGTCGACATTCCTCCGGTTCGCACCTCGCGGTTCGCATCTTCTTTCGTTATTAGAACTGCAAAGGAATGGAATTCTCTTCCTGCGTCGCTGTTTCCCGATACGTACAATTTAGGGATTTTTAAGGCAAGAGTGAACAGGCACTATTTGAGTTTGCGTGCTCCACCTTAGACTTCATCTTTGTTTACCATCAGACAAGATAGAAGTCAAACGCGCTCAAATTATTTCATAAAAAAAAAAAAAAAAAAAAAAAAAAAAATTTATTTAGTACGAAAAAAGGCACAAATCTTTTAAAATACTTAACTACATATGAATAAGTCTATTTTTATATATAGTTTATATTTTTTTTTTTTCTATAAGTATAAGATTATTTTAATACAAAAATAAAAAATGTTGTAAAAATTGTGAAACCAAAAAATCTACGTTAAAATTCTTTACTACTTTTACTATAATTTTTATTATTATATCTCACTCGCCCACATTTACGCAAAATTACTCATATTATTAAGGGCCACGGCCCAATCAACAAACATCTGTTTAATCTAGGTGTTACCGACAGCCCCCTGTGCAGAGCCTGCCTGGAGGCAGAGGAGACGGTCGCCCACATTGTTCTGGAGTGCACGGGCGTGACCACCTACCGGGTCAGACATCTGGGGTCACCGAGGACTCTCTCCGAAGTCATTGGTGACACCAGAAGTTTGATAAATTTCTTACAGGAGTTAGGGTGGCAGGACTAGCTGCCCACTTCTACACGCAAAATAGGCGCACAGTGACGTTGAGTTGCGGAAACAAGCCCGTCTTTACTTATACTTATATTATACTTTATACTATAATATTTAGCTCTCTCGGTGTAGTTATATGATGTTAAAAATTAAAAATGACTACAATAAAGATTATTTGAGGCATTTTATCGATTGCAGGGTATCACTTAGTAAAATTCTAATGCGAATGAAATGCATCCTACTTAAATACCTATTCGTATGAAGTAACAGCGCTTAAATGTTCCACTGCCTTAGGCCTCTTCGAATACCAAAGAGAACGTGGAATATACTTCGATACGCTTCTTCACTTTTTAAACAGAAAAAATAGGATCAATATTTGATATTATCGCGTTTATTCAAAACTTTACAGTTTAACAATATTTTAAATTATTTCCAGACGTTTCGGACCCTTTACAGCGTCCATGATCTCGGGGGACTGAGGTGGTGGGTGTCCGAATAATGAAATTCATTATTCGGACACCCACCACCTCAGTCCCCCGAGATCATGAAATAATTTAAAATATTGTTAAACTGTAAAGTTTTAAATAAACGCGATAAAATCCGGTATAGACTTTTAATATTATAGAATATTTTTATTTGATAGACCAATTCTATTATTTAATATAATAGAATTGGTCGATCAGGCTGTCTTTCTGGGTATAAACTTAGATTCAAAATTACAGTGGGGTCCTCATATTGGGAAGTTATCTGACAGACTCAGCTCCGCAGCTTACGCAGTAAAAAAAATACGCCAGTTGACGGATATCAAAACCGCGCGATTAGTATATTTCAGCTATTTCCACAGCATCATGACTTATGGTTAATGTATATTTATTTTGCAAAAGAGAGCTGTCAGAGCTATCTACGGTATGGGCACCCGTGAGTCTTTACGAAATAAATTTAAGGAAATAAAAACACTAACTGTTTACTCTCAATATATTTTTGAAAATTTATTATACACACATAAAAACAAAAATAAATTTGTCAAGAACTGTGATATACATAATATAAATTTAAGAAATAAAAATAAATTGGCCATTCCTAATTTTAGGCTCCACAAAATAAGTAACTCTTTTGTAGGTAACTGTATACGCATGTACAATACACTGCCTGGTAATGTGCAAGACTTGTCCCTAAATAAATTTAAACACTTCATTAAATCCAAATTATGTAGTAAGGCATATTATAGCATTAAAGATTTTTTAAATGACAAGGCTGCTTGGCAGTGACATGATTTGCTCGTTCTTTGTAAATACATTTTTTGTATCTACATAATATGATGAGTTTAATTGTTAAAAAGAGTACCGAGAGTTTTTTTTCCTCCGGCTTTTCTTCTCTCGGCCTACACTAGGAACATTATTATATTATTGTAATATTTAGTGAAGCCGATGCTGAAATAGATGATGAAATTGTAGATGTCTACAGAGACATTTTTTTTTTGACGTTTGTTGAGTGTGTGTAATCACCTTATAACGAACATTAGGGTCAATAATTATGAAAAAGAAGATAACTAATATTTACAAAATAAAACGTAAATTCTAAGAAGATTTACAACAAGAATAAACTAAATTTTTTTTTTAATCTTATAAATTTTTAATTTATTCATTAATTGACTATTAATTTTTTTAATTAATAAAACTTTTAAAATGTTATTATGTAAAGGTTTATTCTATAAAACAAGAATAACGATCAATCAAAACAACATCAGTGTTAAAACTCAAAACTAATTGATTTTATTATTGATGATTAAAGTTTTGTTATTACGGAAATTCGGAGTCGAAGCCTTTGAAATCGTCAGTAACTTATTACGCAGTTATAGTTACGGGAACTCAGTTTAAGTTCATTACAATTTCGTAACTAATGACTGTTGGGTTCAATAGTTACTCTTGCCGTCTTATATAACTATAGTATATATAGTAATATATTTTGCCATAGTAACATGCCATATATGTTTGCCATAGTGACGACCGTTCTGGTGTAGTGGTGCGAGTAGTCGCCTCAATGCCGCGCGCCGACGATCACGGGTTCGATTCCCGCTCGGAGCAGATATTAATTTGTATTTGTATATTTGTTTCCAGTTTGGGTTTATGTCCTTCTGAGTCTCCCTATCGTGCCTCGGAGAGCACGTAAAGCCATCGGTCTCGATTGTTATTATAGACAACCAATAACGATCGTTACTCATGGTAGGGAAATTATTGGCCATCCCGCAGTGGAGCAGCGTGGTAGATTAAGCTCCAACCCTTCTTCTACTTGGAAAAGAGAGGAGTGGCCTTACTGATGGATTAAACCCAATGATATTGTTTTCTAGTAATAGTCCAAATAAAGTGTTCTTTTTTTAATTGAAAATATCCCGAAATTGGAAATTATGAAAGAAATTCCGTAGTTTCTTTTTTATCTATTACATTTCACTAGGATAATATTAACACATTTTCAGATGAATAAAAATGACAGTAAAACAGATTTTGATTATACAAAAATAATGTAGTCTGTGTATACTGTAGTAGTAGTATGTCGCGAAATATAATATAAAAAAATTAAAAAAAAATAGGTCAAAACTGACCAATCGTAAGGCCTGAAATATTGCTGCGCAGAGGATCATCGCGGTGAGGGTGATCCGGGGGTACCGTACGGTATCGTGGGCTGCAGCTACTGCTCTAGCCGGCGATCCCCCGTGGGAACTCGTGGCGGAGGTTCTTGCCGAGACCTACTCTTACGTCTCGGGTAGGAGGGCTCTTGGTGAGAACCCTACGTTGGACGGAATCCTACGGGTGCGTCGGATAGGGCAGGAAGCGCTTATGCGGAGGTGGGGACCTGGCGGGGCAGCCGTACGGCACACGCGTAACGGCTGCCATTCGCCCGGTCCTTGAGCGGTGGATGCGTCGAAAACGCAAGCCCCTCACCTTCCGTCTGACGCAGGTTCTCACCGGGCACGGTTGCTTTGGTGACTACCTGTGCCGGACGGCCCAGAGGGAGCCGACGACTGAATTTCACGATTGTGGCGCGGCGGTGGACTCTGCCCAGCACACCCTCGAGGTGTTCCCGAGATGGGCGGCACTGCGTCAAGGTCTGACGTCGGTCCTCGGAGGGGACTTGTCGCTCCCGAGCATCATCACCGCGATGCTCGACGACGACGAGTCCTGGAAGGCGATGGTCTCCTTCTGCGAGACAGTAATGTCCCAGAAGGAGGCCGACGAGCGGAGGAGAGAGGAGGCCGCCGACGTGGCCTCCATCCGCGGGCGACGAATGGGGGTGCGTAGGAGGCGCTACTTAATGCGCCTCCAGTAACGCCCTTGTGCCCGTGTCGGGCCGGGATGGGAACCCGGTCCTGCTAGACACGGCGTCGTCGGGACTGTTCAGAGGTTAGCCGGACAGTCCCAATGTAGGAGAAGTCTGGCCTTTTCGCCGAGGCCAGCCTGTCGCTGGAGGGATCCTGTTGCCTGCAGATCCGGGACCCTCCAATTAAAGCGGCTGAAGGCTCCCGCAGGGGTTTAGTACGGTATTGCACTCCCAAAGTGTCGAGTCCGACATAGGTCTAGGACTGCCGACCCGGGCGTCCTGGATATCATCCGTAAATGGATTCCCCTGCGTCACAAAAAAAAAAAAATAAAAAGGCCTGAAATATTGAAGTGAACGAAGCTTTACAACGATCGCAAAATGCTTCCATTACCCTACTGCTTAACTCGATGGCACGTATAAGCTTTGAATGGAACTTTTTTCATCAAAAAGATTTTTTTATTTTTTTTTATTTCAAACATTCATTGCCTTTGATACTCGGGCAAAATGTAAAAAAAAAAAAACTTTATATGTTTTAAAAAGTTTTATTTGGTGTTTTAGTTTTAGTTTTCAATTGGTCTTGTAATTGATAGAGACATTGATTGGCCTATTGGTACAGTTGGGAATGACCCTGCTTTCCACTTCAAGGTTTTGGTTCGATTCACGCCACGAATTTGAATAAAGATGTAGAGGTATGTATATTAATAAATACTTATCCAAAACAACTATTTAGTAGCAGACCCTAGGAATAGTGATTTTGTGTGCATGTTAAACCTATTTTTTTTTTCAAAATCGACAAATGTTACAAATGTATAAAATATACGATATTTTACAACAGGAGATAAACGCTTTCAAACTAAAAAAGAAACTAATTAAAAAACTCAAACTGATTTATCTAATAAAATTAAAGCTAATTTTTATTCTATTCAATTTAACATTTTATACTAGATTACAGCCTAAAAGTGGAAGAAGTTAATAGATATCAGTCGGTCGTAAGCTCAAATCTGTTCAACACTAAGTTCTCGAGTGTAAAATTTCTTTTACAATTTATCTAGTGCTGGTAGATGGAAGAATATTTTGAGGAAACCTGCATTTTTCTAAAGAAATCACCCGTGTACCACCCAACCCGTAGTGTATTCGTGGATTTAGATTAAATCCTCGTTATAGTTTTATACGGGTAGATAATTTTACAAATATGCGTAATTATATTTCAAAAATGAATATTCAGACAAGTATATAATACACAAACACACTTCATAATGAAGAGAAAAAAAGAAAACCAGTTGCATAGTAGTGATCAAGATATTTCGCTCAGGAGCCACTTTCGCTGAGCACTTCTCATTTTCTCCTTTTTTAATATCGCTCAAAACTACCCCCCAACTCTTTGTGAAGGGGTGCATCGAATTGTTTATATTTTCATGTCTTTGAGCTTTTTAATTAGCGCGGTGTGATTTGAAATTTGCTCGTCGAGTGGTTTCAAGTTTTCTAGGGTATTCTCGTAATCTTAATGATTGTACTGGCTGTTCTACGTGTTTTTACTTGTGTGAGGCACGTTTTAAATTATCGACAAATGAGATGACGGAATGGCTCAGTAATCACAGCAACTAGCTGTTGTACTATCGTTTACGGTTTCGAATCCCGCTCGTGGCATTTTTTTTTAAATTTGTATAATTCATTAAATGTTATCATTATGATATTTTATCTCTTATATTATACGTTCTGCTTCTTGTATGTATTATTTATTAATAGAAACTTGATGGGTCTGTTTCATTTTGATTATTTATTATTTGTGTGTTATTGTATTGTTTATTACCCAAATATACATAAATAAATAAATTTAGATATTCACAAATATTTCAGTGGTTTTAGATTGAAAGAATAGCAATATCTATCCATCCATTGCAAGCTTTTTTTTAAAGTTATTAAATTCAAACTGATGATAATCGTGTTGTGGTGTAGTGGTGCGAGTAGCCTTAACGTTGGCGGTCTCTGGTTTGATTCCCGCTTGGGGCAGATATCTGTATTTGTACAAATATTCGTTTCTCGTCTGGATGTATGTCCTTGTGGGTCTTTTCATCGAGCCTCAGAGAGCACGTAAAGTTGTCGGTCTCGGTTGTTATTACATACACCTGATAGTAGTTTTTACTCATGATACGGAAATTATCCGCCAACCCTCTTTTTTTTTTTCGCAGGGGAATCCATTTACGGATGATATCCAGGATGCCCGGGTCGGCAGTCCTAGACCTATGTCGGACTCGGCACTTTGGGAGTGCAATACCGTACTAAAAACCTGCGGGAGCCTTCAGCCGCTTTAATTGGAGGGTCCCGGATCTGCAGGCAGCAGGATCCCTCCAGCGACAGGCTGGCCTCCGCCAACCCTCTGTGGAACAGCGTGATAGATTAAACTCCAAGCCTTGTCGTATAATATGAAGAAGAGACCTTTGTCCAGCAGTGGGACATTTATAGTCTGATTCAATTTAGTTCAGTTCAATAAAGTCATTATATTAATATAAATTATTTTTGATAATAAATCTTTTATAATCGTATAATTAATCATTCAACTCACAACTGCCAAAAAAAAATTAACAACCAAAAAAACAAAAAAACCCTCATAGAATATTTCAATCACGAAACATATGCAAGTTAATTCAAAGTTAATGACCATTTAAATCCTTTAAAGGTTTACTTTGAAATTCATAACTCTTGCATTTAAATAACGCGGTGGATTAAGTACAGTGTCCCACGAATATTGACTACATCAAATTCATCCCTCTCCCCATGAAAATAAGGACTACATGTTTCCGTAAAATTGCCAATGTCGCCGTGGTTACAATTTGAATATGCATCAACTTATCTCCACACATAATTTTATCTCGACAAGATTTAAGTAGGATTTATATTTTTCAATGCCCCGTCTCTTATTTTGTACGCTTTTAAATGTTGATGCTTTTCATAAATATATGATAATTAATTACGGCTTGGCACAGTGTTTACAGGAACTGGCCGTTACGCTATCGGTCATGAGATCGTACCCCATTCATTAAAAATATTTGTATAAGCCATGCAAATGTTTATCTATTCTAGGCGTTTGTCATCATCAATATCATCATCATCATATTAGACATTGGATATCCACTGCTGAACGTAAGCCTCCCCATCGACCTCCAGAGCGACAGGTTTTTGGTGTTTGTACTCGTATTGTATGTGTTTTTGGACCGCCGACACTGGATTTCATTCTACTAAGGGATTTTTGTGTGAAGCGCCACTAAAATAGTAATTATTTTACAAACATTAAGAATACCACAAAATTAATAAGTTCTGGTGTAGTGTTTGGTGAATGTTCTGTATTTTTTTTGTAAATAAAGACAAATATATCATTATAATAATAAAAAATATCAATGTGTTTACGGAAGGCTCGAAGATTGTGTCAATTTATTGCAATAATTAGTTTTTATACATTCATTTCTTTTAAAGTGGTGTCGTTTATTTCCGCAATTTTAAGTTCCTTATGATATGTAATTGAAAAAATTACATATTAAATTCTATTTTTGTTTCGTTTTTTAGATAAAAGAATTGATTACATTTTATCACCCAAAGAATTACACATTTATTACACTATATTATACATCTCTACTGTGGAAAATAGGTAGGTAAATAGGTAGTAGTAACACTGACAGCATTTCCCTGTTCAATCTCTGGGCAAAAATGAACCAGTCCTCGTATCACCAATGAAAGCCACGAGTCGTAAAGTAGATTCTTTTAAGAATATACATATATATAATTAAATTAATATTAAATAACAATATAATAATATAATTCAATATTGCGGACTGAGTACTGATATGAAATGGCGCAATGCGAGTCTGTTTTCCACGCGGTTATAATCCTGCTCGACGTCGTTGCGGCTGTGGTTCGGTTTCTGTACTGTTTTTATTCAAGAATCGTCTATATTCGCAGACTTCTGAATCCGGTTCCTGCGCGGCTCTGGCGCCGATAAAACGTAGCGATGCCGTTTTTAAATTTTAAAATAATTAATTAAATCATTATTTCATTAGTTCCTAATTAAGATAAAATTTATTCAAATAATTATTAAGTATTTTATATTTATGTTGTTCATTTAGTGTTGTTGCGTTAGTGCAATGATTCCAGCAACTGTTTGCTGTCGGATGCAGATTCATTCCCCACACGAGCTAAATATTTGTAGATTTCATACAGATGTCTTTTTTTTTTGCTGGGCGATTGTGTATGTATACTATTTGTGTTTCAATTTCAAGTCCCCGACACATGATTCAAATTCAACTTCGGTTGGCTAAAATAAATAAATGTGTTTTAACACACATATATTTTTGTTTTATTGTTCCTATTTAAAAAAAAAAAAAAAAAAAAAAAAAACATTTTAATTTTCCTGCTTATTGACAATTGCAGTAATTGAGGAACCGCAATAGCTTATTACAATAAAATAATTAAGTAAAGAGGTACTAATTTATTGTAATAATGATAACTAAAACTATTTGATAAACTAATATTATAAATATATAATATAATATTATATTAATATAATATTATAAAACTATATTGACGGCCGGCTGGTCGAGTGGTCAGGCAACTGGACACTTTACGCAGCGGTCGCGGGTTCGAATCCCGCCAGGTGCAGATAATTTGTATGACGAATATAGATGTCTGCACCGGGTCATGGATGTGTATTTATGTATATATGTATTTATATCTTAAATTTATTTCCGTTCCTAGTACCCGTAACACAAGTTCTTACGAACTTAGCACGGGGCTAGGTTAACGTGGTGTGATTGTTGGTTAATATTTATATTTATATATATTTATATTTATATTTATCAAGAAGATAGAGAGGCACTTCCAAAACGTTTCTCGAGTCATATTAAATCTATTTATTTACAAACAAAAAACATTCCCGAATGCAGCGAACAAACTACATGGAGCTACCAAGAATTAATTGCAAGAAAAAATATTACAATATGACGAGTCCATATACGATATCATCATCATATTATCAGCCATTAGATGTCCACTGCTGAACATAGGCTTATATAGGGTTGCCATCCATCTGGATTTCCCCGGATTTGTCCTAGTTTAAAAGGCGTCCGGGGAGCGTCCGGGCGAGGTTGTATTTGTAGTCCGGGTTTTGATCATAGAAAAAATAATTTTGGTTTTGATTAAAATTACGTGTGGCTCGCGACGCTCAACTCGAATCGCGCCTAAAAGATAAATAAATAAATAAATATGTTTAATAATAAAGAGTAGTATAATTTTGTTTTGTTTGTTATAAAAGTCTAATTTTTTTTTTTTTTTTTAAATAAATGTAAGAATACTGATACTCTCTAATTATTCTGTTCAAACGTTCGGGTTGTGGGCTCCGAAATCCGGGGTTTTCACGTATCTTGTCCTGGTTGACAGATTTTTGAGATGGCTACCCTAGGCTTATATAACACAGATATATCGACCTCCAGAGCGACCGGTTCAAAGCAGCCTCCATTCAAATGGCTTCCGGCGACATTCCTCAAGAAATACTGAAATTTGCTTAAAAATTATTTAATGATATATGTACAAATGTCCACGTGAATAATATGTATAAAAATTATATTAGTTCTTATTGAATTGGAATTTCATCTCATCTCATATCTGGAATGGTCGCGTACAATGTCAATTCAAAAGAATTTCCTCCCGCGATCGCTACATTTGTATAACGGACTCCCTACCGAGCCTTACCCTAGGGAATATGGAATGGGGTTCTTCAAAATGAGAGTGAATAGGATTTTAAAGGGTCAGCAATGCGCTTGTTATGCTGTCGGGGTTTCAGGCGTCCATAGGCCACGTTAAATACTTACCATCGAATGGACCTTATATACGATGACAGTATAAAAAAAACGATTTCCTGCACAAAATTTAACTTCTATCAAACAACGGTGCCACCGTTGCCACCGGCACCTAAGACTTAGATTTAAAACTTTATTTTTTAGGCTCTGATATTTCCAGGTTACGATACGATCGCAAAATGTGCAACGATATAATTTAAAATAAGGAAATCAATTATTACTAAGAAAAAGAAACTCAAAGAAGATAAATATTCGTATATATTCAGGACAATGCATGACTAAATAGTTAATAAAAGGCTTCGCATCCAAAGCATATTTATTAGCTACGTCGGAACAAATAAAAAGAAAAAGTGTGTCGCCCGAAGCGCACTCAAACCGAACGAACGTCGAAAATGTTCCACTGCTCAAAACTGTTCCTCTCTGTTTATGGACATATATTTTTGTGTGGAAACAGTAAATTAAAAATTTATAATGTAAATTACGTTTACAACAGATGAAGGATTAAAAAAAACCGAAACAATTTTAAATTAACTTTAATTATATATAAAAACTTATTACAAATTAAATCATATGAACGATGATTCCACATCGAGGTGGGAATATGGAATGATCATTCTTACAAGATAATGATTAAAAACAAGTAGTGGAAATCATGGCGTCATTCCTACATTCACAATTTAATATAATAAATATTTTATGGAAATGTAACGTCGGTATCTTCATATGACAGTTGTATGTAATTTATCTTTTGAATTACCTTTCAACTTTATTATTTTGTGTATTATCTTTGACTATCAAAATACATTATGTAGTTTTTGACAATTGTTCTGGTGTGGTGGTGCAAGTAGTCGCCTCAACGCCGGCTGACTGAGTTCGATTCTAGTTCGGGGCAGAAATTTTTTGTGCACATATTTGTTTCCTTGTGGGTTTCCCCAGCGTGTCTCGGAGAGCATGTTAAGCCGTCGGTCCCGGTTGTTATCATGGACACCTGACAACAATCGTTACTCACAGTAGGAAAATAATCCGCCAACCCGCAATGGAGCAGCATAGTGGATTAAGCTCCAACCCTTCCCTACACGAAGAAAAGGCCTTTGCCCAGCACGTGTTTAAAAGGTTTTTAAAAGCACTTTTGTTATAGTATAATAAAGAACATTGTAGTTAACAAAAATATTAATATATTAGGTCATTATTGTGTATACAGAGAAAAGTCGAGAAAATTGGTGTATATTTATTCCTCAATATATTGTAAAATCTAAAAAAAAATTAAGACAAACTTCTTCGCTCCTTCTTTTTGTATTAGAGATCAAGCTGTCAGTATTTTTCTCAAAAATCTTGCAGTAACAATAATACTCGAGATTTGCACTCCCTTCTACTTCTCAAACTACCAGTTTTTCAATAAAACATTTGATTACACAAAGTTTGAAAGTTACTATGATTATTTAATTTAGTTTTTAATGATAGAAACGAGTACATACCACGATATATTCTTTTCAAATCGAGAATAACTAGACGTAGGGTAGAGATATACTGCTCGTGACAGCTGACAGTTGACACAGCAGTCTCGTCGTGACCACGGATCACGTAACTGGTCCGAAATATCAACAAAAATCTTCAAAAAACTACATACATTGTAATATGTCCTTATTTTTATCATTAAAAAATAAACTATGTTCGAAAACCTCAAGAGGCTAAGCCTAAAAAGGTTCATGATTATTTAATATTTTTTTGAATCATAATTTTTGATTAAGATTGACGTGTTATATATATTTTTTATGTTAGTTGGATAGGCAAACTGGCAGACCTGCCACCTGATGGTAAGTGGTCGACGTCGCCCATGAACATAAACTAGTTTACCTGGAACTAGCCCAGCCAACTCATTTATGTGTTGCCTATCCTGAGACATATGATGTTAAGTCTCGGTGCCAGTAATAAGACTGCCTGTCTTGCCCTTCTGCCCTTGCAGCCGGGAGCGCGGCACAGCGCATCCCTCCTACCGGTAATCAGTCATCAAATCAGTTTCATGAATTTATTAATCCATAACCAAATCTATCTTATACATAAAATATTTTTTTTAAATACGGATCTTACATACTTTAATCTCAGTAAATTTCAAATATATTTCATAAACGCGTTAAATCCTCGATTAGACGTACGCGGGCTTACGATTCCATTTTATGAATTCGTAATTTAGTATTTTTTTTTTTTTTTATTATTATTCCGACCTCCATATGTTTACAATTAGCCCCTGTTTGGAGTCGACGATTAAATTCCAAGAGAAATATTTATCCTTTCATAGGGTACCCTTTATTGTCACTTAGGATGTTCAAAAATTACCATTTTTATAATATATAATATTTTATGTATATTAATTTTCACGACGTCAACGGTAAAAAATTGTAAATGATAATGAATAATCGTAACTTATATCGTATATGTGTGTGTGTGTATGTATTTGTGTTTGTGTGTGTGTGTGTGTGTGTTTGCGTGTTTGTGTGCGAGTGTGCGTGTGTGCGTGTGTGTGTGTGTGTGTGTGTGTGTGTGTGTGCGCGTGTGTGTGTGTGTGTGTGTGTGTGTGCGTGTGTGTGTTTGTGTGTGTGTGTGTGTATGTGTGTGTGTGTGTGTGTATGTGCGTGAAGTGAAAAACTGTTGATGTTGAGAGATGTTGAGACAAGAAAATTTGAGACTCCTCAGTCTTGAGTGGATCAACGTGGCGGTTTAATATCCAAATGTTTTTTTTTTTTCTTAAGCAAAGTAGAACCAAAAACCTAGCAGAGAGTTTAGCAGAAATTATAAATATACAGAATTTTCAGATATTAAAATCAAGATGCATTTGTGATAATATTGGTACAACAAGGAATTCGCAATACATGTGCGCAGTTATCACTCAATAATCATTCATTACCTCTTACATCTGACTTGGTAATAGTCTATTCATACATTATTTTTAATATTTTCTTTAAGAATTTCATTAAAAAACAAACTATTTATTCTTTGAGCACTACGTTTTAAACGTTCAATTCTCACCTCAATTCACAAGAGATACGAAATCGAGACAGATGAAAACGAGTCAAATTTCTAACATATTTACAAAAATAGCACAGCATAAAAGATAGCACTTTCGTTTTATGGCCATGGCTAATGCGTAATATAACTTAAAAGTTTGTAAAGAAAACCAATTTTCTCATCAATTTCCACGCGAAGGGCGTTCTGACCCGAAATTAACTTTATAATGTCACTTGTTCCAAACGCGACTTAGAATTGTGTAGACTTGGGCGTAATATTGACTTACTAGTTAAATAAGATATAACTTTCTCACGAATTGAAATATACATTACTTTTCGAAGTTAATTTTAAGGGTAGGTAGCTTGAGGGTGTCTAAAACAATTTATAATCAATAACAATGACAATTGTATGGGTAAGTGAAATATGTGACTTCTAAAGTAAGGCCTCGTTTATGTATGCATTTCGCTGACTATGCTTTATTATATGTTAGATCCTAAGACCTAAGCCTTACATATTATGTAAGGGTTTGAGATGCTTGTGTTGTATTATACAGTTATGGGGTCTTTTTTTGGGGATGGGTATTGGGTTTGGCAAAGAAGATTTTAGAAATCTGCCAAATTCTATTACAACCTTTTTTTTCTCTATTGCTGTTATGACTCAGTTTTAATTGAGACTGTGTAAAAATATTAAGTAGTTTAAAGTTAAAAAAATGATTTTCATATAGACGAAGAAACTTCATTCTTATTCATGGGTTAAGAATAAAAACTTTCCAAACGAAATAATATTAAGACCTGCAAATGAATTAATGCAACGTCAGCTTGACCTAGTTATTTTCTTTTCCACGAGTACACGACAAAAACGATCCATCCCCAGAGGTCCATTTTAAAAGGATAAGGGCTTCAATTCAACAGGGTTCGTCCCTGTACCCCGAGGCGCAACGTTACTGATATGACATATTTATACACCCTCACATCCTTCAACCCTCGCACGTGATCACCTTGTCGTTGGGTCATCTACCTAATCATATTCCACATTCATAACAAAATACGTTTCGATGTTTTATAAAAGTAAATAATTTGTAGGTACTCGTATGCTTAGGCAGAATATACTAAATAAAATATATATTTAATTTTTTTTAACCTAACTGAACTAAAATAAAACACCCAATTTACGTCTCAATGTTGAATAAAGGCTTCCCGTATTAATATATTTATAAGCATAACCATATTTTTAAAAAAATCTGATATATTACTAAAGACTGAAAGGAGATCCCCGGTTTTGGGCCTGATGTTACAAGAATGATTGAGGTACCGAAAAATTCCTTTATTTTAATTCTATAAGTAAGAATAAAATGAGCCCAGTTCGCAATGGCCAAGTTAAGATATCGCGAATCCTCAACACGCTATGTTTGTCGTAATGTCATGTCATTGTCATTCGCTTTGTGACTAGTACGTGCGAAAATAGTTTTGATTTTTGAATACAGTGTTTTTAATGCTAACCCGTGCTATTTTACCTGGACTCCGTTATCATCGCTATACTGACATAACAGTTACAATATACTTAAATAACAATATCAGATCTAGCTTAAGATATGTTTAATGAAAAAAAAAAACTCGATTTCATAAACCTAACCTATAACATAATTAGAGCGTTATTTAGAATACTTGGCCATTGCCGATCGTCGTGAAAATAGACATAGGAAATCATTATTATTAAACGTAATTACTGGCCAATTTCCAGTCGTGTAACATCAGGCCACAGATTGTATGGGACCCGGGGACCACCTTTGATATGGTTATACAATTTTATATATAATATTCTTTATTGCACTTAAAAATTGTACAGTAATTAGTGTAGCATGTTTGTTTACGAAGGTGGTGGTGAAGGTGGCTGGTTTTATATTGAAGTATAGATTTTTTTTTATTTTTATAATCCAATAAATAGTACATGATTAAGCTAGTTGAGCTTAATCATCACAGCTTAACCAAAAAATATGAAGAAGCTCGATGGAGTTTCCTCGTTTTATTAAAGAGTTGCCTATAGCCATATTTTAGCGTTTCACTATTCGGCTCCATCAGCAGATACCACACAAAATCTCATTTAGAAATAGAACCCTTGTCAGGACGTATTAAACGTGCTCAAACTCCAAGGGATTTCAATGTTTTCGTTACAGTTTCTATTTGGTATAATTCCAACTCCCTCATCAGATCATCTCATGTCAATATAACTCTATGGTCACCTAATTTACACATGGACACGAATTTTCGACTCAAACGGAAACTAGAAAGTGGACCAAAATTAAATTTCGAGATTTATTTCTTTCTATTAGACACCGATACTGATATAACTAAATAAAACTTGCAGAACAATTATATAATGGATAATTATTAATTATCGTAATGGATAATTATTTAATGTATTTTGGAACATAAAAAAATAGGTCACAGCTGTAGCCTAATTTCCTTAAATAAATTACTAAAGAAAAAAAATAAGAGAGTTTTTGTCTTTAATTATTTTAGTCAATCAATCAGTGGCTCAGAATATTCCTAAATTTTCATCTAAATAGCTAATGCCTTTTTGATTTATGATAGATTAACGTGTCTTGCAACTGGCTACGCTTGCCACTTTATGCTACCTATAAAACTAACCAAACTTTATGATATCATACGAAATCCAACTAAACTGAGTCAGCCTCAAAAAAAAAAATCACCAAAACGTCAATCGGTGAAATCTAACTACTATCTCTATAATTTACTAATAATGGTCAAACAACATATTTAAATCCGAGACTGAATACTAAGTAGTCTTTTAACAAAATAACATAAAAGTAAACCACAGTAGGGTTTAGCTGGGCTAGTAATAAAAAAAGTAAAGAATAAAAATAAGTCATGTTCAAAGTTTTCACGTTGATATCGAATAGCGTGACACGAACCCATATCTGTTCTGTCACAGATAACTTATAAATATAGGAAATTTAGTTAAACTTGTAATTTGAACATTTCGGCAATGATAGCCATAAAGTACACGACTTTGAACACATCCGCTTCGGTTATAAATAGAAGATAAAATATCCTAAATTTAGTATAAATAAATACGATAGCCTATAAAAATATTATTTCCACCATTATCAAATCTATTATCAATAAACTCAAGTATTAGAGGCTTATAACAATACTATATAATGTATAGTATCGAACTAATACATATAAATGTAAACGCAAGTGAAACCGCGGGAGATATCTAGTCCACAATAAAACGCTAAGAGCTGTTACAACCGAGACGAAAACATAAAAGTATATTACGCCAATATTCTTTAGAGAATTATTTAGTTCGGTCTTTGAATATAATCACAATTCACAGGACTCGAGTATTATATTAAGTTTCAGGGTTTGAAGCCTCACAAGAACCTTTTTGATCCCTTCAAGATAGAATTTCGTTACGCTTTGGTCCTTTCAAAGCCTTTAAGTAAATATCATTGTTGTGTAAAGTAATTTTAGTATTTTAGATTTAAAAAGCCATATTCTTTCATTTAATATAATTAAATAATATTATTTAAATAATTGTATTAAGCTTTTATATAAATATCTTTTATGATTTATTGAATTTTCACTAATTTTAAAGGTTTATTATATAATTATGAAATGTGCTTACGAAGATGCATATTTAACAATAATTAACTATCGACAGTTTGACTCTAACTGATATCACCAGCATAATTGTCAAGATAAAAGAAAACAAAATTATGAAAGAAAAGCTATTTTTGGAGCCTTGGAGTCTGAGCCTTGAGCTTTGGAGAATCCTTAAAGAAAACTTTACTTTGATATTCATAAATATTGTGTAATCTGATCTAAGCTGAACTCGACTCAGCCAAGTCTGTGTTGAGACCGAACACAAACCCTGACCTTCCGTGGAGGCCGACGGGTCGACTTACCTTAATATTCAAATATAAACTTAACATAGCACTGCTTTCAAAACAATAATTGTGTACTTACTAAGTAACTAATAAAAAACAACTTTGAAAGTAAACCATAAAATAATTTAGATTAGAAAAGCGTAATGTGATCCGTTAATCTGTATGCCTTTCCGTGATAATCTGCCACTATATATTGTAATAAACTAAATCAGCCTGTAAACGTCCTACTGCTGGACTGAGGCCTCTACTCCATATAGGTGAAGGGTTGAAGCTTAATTCAGCACGCTATTTCACTTCGGGTTTGTGAATAATTTTCCTGCCATGAGTTACAATCGCTATCAGGTGTTTATGATAACAACCGGTAGCGACAGCTTTACGTGCTCTACGGTTTACGGTGAGGAGATCCACAAGTACAAACATACACCCAGAGCATAAGCAAATATTTGCAAAAATATAAATATCTACACGAGCGGGAATCGAACCCGCAATCGCCGGTGCTACTGCATGTACAATAATAATAAGTTCTTATCTACTTGGCAAATTATTAAGTAGGTATTTCTAGAGCTTATGCTTCCCTCTTGCATGATCAACAATAACAGATAGATCTAAAATTATTACTATTGTAGGATAATCCTCATTATATTTTAATTGTTGAGAGGTGTCAATCCAATAATTTGTTAAGTTCTTTTCTGTATAAGATTTATTTCGCTTTTCGACGAACTTTAGACGTTTGGAAAGAAATTTTGCGACATATTTATTTCCACAGTGGAGTAGCACGATGGATAAAGCTCCAACCTTTTTCCTCCATAGTAGAATATAATGGTTGGCAGTGATCCTGCTTTCCGCTCCAAGGTTCAATTCTCGTCCCATAATCTGTGTGATTTTTTTTTTTATATTTGCATTATCCATATAAGTATATCGAGCGGCGATTAATTGAAACTCAGGCATTAAGTTACCTATCTTAGAAAATATATGTATATATCTGTACATCGATATTACATCGAATCAATATCGATTTACAATCTTGTTAATAATTTACATGAAAAAACTCCCTGAAATTAAGGTAAAATAATTTTAACAGCTAGTATTTAATTACTCAATTTTTAATGTTTTTCTACGAGCGTGCTCTACGCCCTACGGCCATATATGAATGTATTAAAAACGACGCAATTACGTATAATTGTTCCATCACTGATATATGAAAATCACGCGATCTCACCTATTAGTTGATTGGCAGTCACGTTATCTGTATTGTGAAAAATTACATGGTTACAGCTAAATATATGGATGGAAAATTACAATTTCGTGATTATTTTAGTGACCATTTCATATGCCTAGATTGAGTTCAAGTCTCCGTCAACAGTTTTAATTTATTGTTTTTGTTAAACAATCTTTGTAATTTGAAATGGAGAAAATAATTATTTTAATTTACTATGTGGCATATTGAATCTTTACTTCATTATTCTTAAATATAAAGATATGTTAATTTATCTACATACATAGGTCTTTATTAATATATCACCGTATTATTTTGAACATTATTCGTTTGCAGACCGCCAAATCGTGAACGGGAACAAAACTTATATGTTTAAATTGAAAAACTGATAGACGGATACAGAAATCTTAGAAGTAGGGTGTCATTGATAACTTCTTGATAATGAACACTAAACATAGTCGAAATAATAAATTATTACACCAAATTCATTCAGCAAAAGAACTTTGTAGCGAGAAAAATTGTCTTGCACAGTTCACTCTAGTTCGGGTGAATCTTAAGCCTACGAGTCAAACATTATTTATTAACTCATATAAAATTGATTAATTGTTAACACGGCACTTACTAATAATAGAAGAAAAACAATTCTTAAGCTTTTTGTCTGTTTTTTTTTTTTTTCTGGACACTACAAGATAGAAAGATTATATGGAGAACAGAACTATATGGAATAATTAGAAAAATAAATTTAAGAGAAGTAGATTTATATTGATGCCTATTAATATAATAAATGCGAAAGTTTGGTTGGATTTTTGTAGGTCTTTTACGCAAAAACTAATGAATGGGATTAGATGAAACTTTACAGTAATATAGCTTATACGTCAGAATAACACACAGGCTACAATTTATAAAGATTTTGTGTAATTTGGCCATAATATAACATAGTTTCAAAATGATCACGCGAAAACGCATAAGTTACGCCTATACTACGGTGCTTACGACCATCATTTCGCGAGAACTCACTATAGTTTCGACTGGAAGAATCTATTATTGTGCACTATGCGAGGAACGTTTTATGTATGAGAGTCTTTGTTACCGAGCTGTTAATTTGATACGGATAGTCTGAAGCCCGGGGAAGAATATTGGCTACTTTTTGGTCAATACAACCACACGGAAAAAGCCGCAACCGAACGCTAGTATATAATAAATTATAGAATTATATGGAGTAACTTAGGTTAATTTAATTTTGGAAAAATAATAATGATAGCGCGGTGAAAGTTTTAAATTATATCATTTCTCTTACGTATTACTAGTAGAATGATTTCATTCTGTAATAGTATCAATACGAGTATTACATGCATATTAAATTGATTTCATCCGATCTTAATCAAACAATAATAATTGACCCTTAACCGATACTCAATGTGTTAGAAGTTGAGATCGTAAAGTGGACGATTTATTCCAAATTGAAATATGTCACTGAATTATAAAACGATTATCTTTCTCATAGGATGTCATTGTTAATGGAATATACATTACGAATCCAATTATAGTTTGATATTAACAAAAAACAATTAAAAAATAATACCGCTAAATCAACCGTTGGATGTCCACTGTTGAATATAGGTCTCCCCATCTTTGGGGAGGGCTTTGACAATACTCACCACGCTTGGTAGGTAGGTTGGCGAGCACGATTTTTAAGATCCTGTTTCCTGAAATACACACAAAACATTACCACGATTAATTCCGCTTAGCTTGTACTATACTTTATCGTAAACGGGTATTGAAACTGCGATCATATAGAACAGCAGGATTATGAACATTGCGTCAACTCGTCGTATACGTCCTAAAACTATAAGTTCAAGTATTCAAATCGAGCCGGAACAAGTCGTAGCTTCTGTAATGCATAAATTTAGATCTACTAAGATTTCAAGGGGTCCGATTAACTTGTCTGCACGTTACGATCGTGAGTCTATCGCATGCGATCACATTGCATAAGCGGGAGCGGAAAGCAGAATAATCTGCTTAATTCAACACAAGGTAAGGCGCTTCAAGGTCTATTGAATCTATGAAACTTCAAGGTAAGGTCTAAGTTACGTAATAGTCCCACGGTTCCTACTTGTTTTATATCGCTTACGATAAACAATCACCTTATACATAGTTATTTTAAATCATCTTGGTGTGGAAGCGTTTTGATGCATATATGATGCACTTAGATACAAAATGTACATTCTGATGTTTTCAGAAAGTAAAATTGTGTAGTAAAGGAAATAAATATATATTTTACTTAGTTTTTAGTTAATACAAAATTAGAAACGTTTTTGTTTTCCACAGCAATACAAGAATTTTTTACAATTACTATTAATTTATTTTTATTATTTTTTATTAATAATCTAATTTTTATATGATAAATACTTCAATTCTATTATTCGATAATAAATTATATAAAATTAAAAATGCATAAATTTGCAATACCGACTTTCACGCAAAATATTTATAACTTTTAAAAGAATATTTCTATAATTTCTTATTTATTCTTCTCAGTAAAACCTTCTTGCCAAACTAGTGGTAGCTTCTCACAAATGATATTAGTGTAAAATGGAGATTTAAACTTCTTTTAAAAGTCTATTTTATTGAAATGATTGGCCCGTGGCGCAGTTGGCAGTGGCCCTGTTTTCTGCTCCAGGGTTGTGGGTTCGATTCCCGCCTCGAGTCTGGGTGTATTATGTATTTATTTATATATGTATTATTTATACGTATATTTGTATATCAGTCAACTGTTACATAAAACACAGGCATTAAGTTGCCTACCTTAGGAGCAGACGACCGTGTGTGTATGCTAAAAAAATAAAAATAAAATTATATATATATGATCATGCTTTCATATCACCAGCTCCATTATCCGCTGTCTCCCCATCACCGTGGTATATAAAAACGAATTTGATACAACTGACCGGTATCGTATTCACTGCGGTCGGTTTTGGGTGCATAATTAAATCAGTTGCCCGCTAATTGTTAGTGTGCACTGATTAATTCTACAACTAGTTAAATGAAACAACAGTCGAATACATTTATTTTGTATAGTTTGTTGGATGAATATGTGATGTTTTACTTTTAATATTATTAAGTTTAGGCACTCGCGGTTTTCGAACATAGTTTATTTTTATATTTAAAGATAAAGACGGGTACATACCATGGTATAGTTTTGTTTTTTTTTTGACGATTTTGTCGATATTTCGGACCAGTTATATGGTCCGTGGTTACGATGAGACTGAGTAAGAGTGTACCCGTTTTTATCTTTAAAAACAACTTTTGTTTTACTTTTAATTCGTTTAAGTACTCATTTCAGAGTCGAAAGACATAGATAATATAGCGGAATAGTCGAAAAGGTAGCTTGTATAAAAACGGAATTATACCTCTAAATCCTCAAGCGGTAAAAGATAGGTAGAGAGGAATTAGCAATCAATAAATACTAAATAAATAAGCGCCTCATACTCAAAGTACTGGACTAGGATGCCATTTCTGTGTCGATGGTCCGAAAATATACACAGCACAATCTCAAATGTTCATACCATGACACACATCTATATAGACTGTACATTTGTCATGTGCGAGTATAGAAGTAGCGATCGCTAGCGCCTCAGCCAATTGCTGCCATTACTGCGCCAACGCGCCGACATGCATATGAGTGATTTTAAGTTTAAAAACGAATAACTTTTTTTTTGCTTTTGTTTTTCGAATCCGTCGTATTCGTGGTCGTTTCGCACTAAATATATATTTTTTTAATTTTTCTTTAATTTTTAACATGAATTTAAAAAAAAGGTAAAAAAAATAAGTACCTACAACTTATATAAAAATAATCACTACGTATTATAAAACAAAGTCCTCCGCCGCGTACAGATAGCTGTCTGTGTGTCTGTTCGCGATAAACTGAAAAAGTACTGCACGGATTTTCATGCGGTTTTCACCAGTAGGTAGAGTGATTCATGAGGAAGGTTTAGGTACATATATATAACCCGGGCGCAGCCGGGGCGGGCCGCTAGTTTAACATATATATAATATCAAATAAGATTTCATAAAAATAATTTCAAATTTTCGCTCTTGTTAATATTGTAAAAGTTATTTGACTATAAGTCTTAACATGTCTTTTGCAGGAACAAGTTTTATAATCCGTTCGTTAATTTCAGATTTTATAGATTATGAAGAAAAAATATTTCTCTTTACAATATTAAATATATATTAAATAAATAAATATGTTTAAACATACACACACGGTCGTCTGTTCTTAAGGTAGGCAACTTAATGACTGTGTTTTAGGTAACAGCCGACTGATACGAGTATATTTTTTTTAAATAGATATACATATAAATAATAAATAAATATATATTACACCCAGACTCGGCGCGGGAATCGAACCCACAACCCTTCGGAGCAGAAAACAGGGTCACTGCAAACTGCGCCAACGGGTCAGTCAAATTGTAATACGTATGTGATTTTTTTATAGTTTTATAAAGATATCACGTCACTTATTTCATATCTGAATATTTTAATAGCAAGTTAAGTCTAGTCAAATCGATCCGTGGTTATTGAGTTATACGGGAACGGACAGACAACAGATTTAACGCGGTTAGCATTTTTAACGTTCCTAAAATATCTTCGGACAATTTTTTTAGGTATTCCTATTTCGTATCTGTTTAAATACTTCGAATAATAAAATATTCATGGTATTTTTTTCATTTGGTTAATTCAAAACTTAGTAGCTGGTTAATACAATTATTAATATTTAATTTTTTTATTTATTAAAACTGACCGTTTCTAATTTGTAAAATAAAATAGATCGATAACCCATTATCCAGAGAATGCGAGAACTTTAAGAAAAGGTTTTAAGTTCAGCTCCATTATAGAATTGCTTGTTTTATGTGTTAAATTTGTGGTCAAGGTGGTATGCGCCAGCGATCCCATGGCGTCATAGTATGACGATGAGTGCACCGCTGTGTTTTAGTGGATATTCTGACTTCACAGTCAGCAAGTCCCTTATACCCGTTGCCTTCGGGTGGCAAATCAAATCAAATCAAAATATTTTATTCGTTATTAGGTGATTGATTACACACACTCAACGAACGTCAAAAAAAAAATGTCTCGGTAGACATCTACAATTTCATCATCGGCTTTACTAAATATTACAATAATATAATAATGTTCCTAGTGTAGGCCGAGAGAAAAAAAGCCGGAGGAAAAAAAACTCTCGGTACTCTTTTTACCATATCATATTTTGTACATACAATATAAAAAAAAAAAATTCACAAAGAACGAGCAAATCATGTCACTGCCAAGCAGCCTTGTCATTTAAAAAATCTTTAATGCTATAATATGCCTTACTACATAATTTGGATTTAATGAAGTGTTTAAATTTATTTAGGGACAAGTCTTGCACATTACCAGGCAGTGTATTGTACATGCGTATACAGTTACCTACAAAAGAGTTACTTATTTTGTGGAGCCTAAAATTAGGAATTGCCAATTTATTTTTATTTCTTAAATTTATATTATGTCTATCACAGTTCTTGACAAATTTATTTTTGTTTTTATGTGTGTATAATAAATTTTCAAAAATATATTGAGAATAAACAGTTAGTATTTTTATTTCCTTAAATTTATTTCGTAAAGACTCACGGGTGCTCATACCGTAGATAGCTCTGACAGCTCTCTTTTGCAAAATAAATATACATTGAATATCAGCGGCGTTTCCCCACAGCAGTAAACCATAAGTCATGATGCTGTGGAAATAGCTGAAATATACTAATCGCGCGGTTTTGATATCCGTCAACTGCCGTATTTTTTTTACTGCGTAAGCTGCGGAGCTAAGTCTGCCAGATAACTTCCCAATATGAGGACCCCACTGTAATTTTGAATCTAAGGTTATACCCAGAAAGACAGCCTGATCGACCAATTCTATTTCCTTATCCCTAATCCTGATACTGGTTGTAGCCAACTTAACATTCGGTAAAGTGAATCTCACACATTTTGTTTTGGATTCATTTAATAGTAGATTATTTACATTAAACCAGTGGATAATCTTAGAGAGAGACCTGTTTACATCGTCGAGTGAATTTTGTCCACGTTTAACCTTAAACAATAAAGATGTATCATCTGCAAACAAGACTATCTCATGATCATCTCTAACAAGATGAGGGAGGTCATTAATATAAACTAGAAATAGAAAGGGACCTAAAATCGAACCTTGAGGTACTCCCATTGTTACAAGAGAGCCGGGGGACCGCTTGTCGTTGATCACCACGCTTTGGGTCCTGCCACTCAAATAAGAAGTGACAAAATCAAGAGCGGTACCCCGGATTCCATAATGATGTAGTTTCCTGATTAATGTCTGATGCTGGACACAATCAAATGCCTTAGAAAGGTCACAGAATACACCATAGGCATCGTGTCATAGACATCCATGGCGGGATGCGTAAACGCATATCACAGCGTCAAAAAACAGTGTTCAACTTGTTTAAAATTCTCCTTTGCGGTGAAATAAACATCATACATGAATCAACTCTGAACAAATTGAAACATACAACCCCAATACACAGTTGAGTTGCGTGGTAGAGTATGCCTTTGCCCAATATGTGTGGTCTGTGGATATATACAGCACAAATAAATTGTGACGTCGTCTTAATTCAAAAATAATAGTTTTTTTTTTTTTATCCTATGTAAATCAACATTTAAGTAAACATGTTATAGACAATACTTCTACATTTGTATAACTGAACAGATAACTATCTAATATTTCATTTTAGCATATTGTTGCAATTTGCAATTTCAATTTTGCAATTTCATTTTTGCATAATTCTACTATACCCGGGTAAAAACCCCTCAAATATTAATAGTACATTCGTTAACTAGCCTCAGGCTGAAGGCCTGTAATTACAATACTGTTTGCTGCCTATCAGGGCTATTACAAACTCAAATATTTATTCGCCTTCATTCAGTACTCGGTTGTGTGGAGGCTTGTTTTTTAAAGTTTATTTTGCAAACGTGGTTAGTTAGGGTTTTCAATTGTGTTACTATTATTAACTTTTGATGCAAAATGATAGGTAGCTTTGTCTATATATATATATCACTCCATATATCATGAATATTAATATTAATTTAAGTGGTTCACTCCACCCGTTCAATAATATATATAGATATACATTATTATATAATATATATAGATATTACTACTATTTTTTTCATAGTATAGGGGACAAACGGATAGTCGGCTCACCTGGTGGTAAATGAAAGCTACATCTATAGACACTTACTACATCAGAAGATTAGCAGGTTCGTTGCCGGCCTTTAGGGAGGGGACGGATGTTCCACCAGATCTGTGGAGGGAGGGGAAAGATGGGCTACCGATTCTGTCAAAAACCCAACGAAACACGACAAAGTCAAAATATTTTATTTAGCATAAAATTATTACAATTACTTACTGAGCGTCATGAGTCTACTACCAGTTCGGAAAGAAGAAGTCTCTGACCTGAGAAGAACTGGCGGAAGAAACTCAGCGGGACTAATATAATTAATTTTTTTTAACGTAATGGACAGTGCCCTCATTTCACGTCGGTGTTAAGTGAGAACGAAATACTTCCGAGGTGATCTGTGTTCCTTGGGCACGCCGGCCCATTTAGCTGCAAACAACATAGCGCTACTTCGGTAGTTTATTTATTTATTTATTTTGTTGTGTTGAATTGGAAACCATTATATTATATTATTTATTTATAAGTATTGACTATATATTATATGTATTACATAATTATATTAAATAAAATTAACAGATAGAGAAACAGATCTAATATAGGAAAATAACAATGCTATGTAGCACTCAATAATAAAACGGGGACACGAAACAATGACAACAAAAAACAACTTTACAAAATTAATTTATGAATTGGTTCAAAATTTAAATCTGTTGTATTAAATTATTTTCATTTGAAGCGTCTTGACAAGTTTGATATTATAACCTCAATAGAATTTTGAAGACCGTATAATAGTAGGTGTACGTATGTTGTGGTTTACCTTAAACGTAGAATAGCATAGTTTTTTTTTATAAAAAAAAGTTATGAATATTTATCCGTGCATTCAATTTCTATCAAACAGACTATCAACCGATTAGATTTTTTTATAGTGGTCTGATTTATAATATTATTTCTATGTTGACGAACCCTGCAAACTATGATATCTCACGCTACTTCTTGTCGTTATTTATTTTATAATATTTCAGTGATACAAATAATATTTTTATAAACATTTTAATACAAAATCTCTTTTCCAAATATGGGAATAGCTAAACTTTAGTTTCATTTCGGCTCTGGAGCAATTTACATACATTTTTGTTACGATTAATTTAATATTATAATTGCACATTGTCCACATCAATTAAGTATATCACCCCGTTAGCGCAATTGGTAGTGACCCTGTTTTTTGCTCCAGGGTTGTGGGTTTGATTCCCACTCTGATTCTGAGTGTTCTATATATTTATTTATATATGTATTCTTTATATTTATAATAATTAAAAAAATGAATTAAGTTGGCTACTTTAGGAACAGATGACCGTATGTGTATGTTAAATATATATATTTATTTATTTATCACATAGCTTCAGCATCGTGCTTTAACAGCTTATTTATGATCCAACACGATGCTCCACTGAGGATACTACCTTATATAAACTTAGGTACTGCTTTATATACTATATTTTAACGTAATCAATAAACAAACTATTTTATATATAGCAGTAAAACCAACTAATATTGATAGAATTATGATTAAGTCCAGGTGCTGTGTGGGCGTCAACGCAGCTGAATCATTGGCCATTATTTATCTAACTTGCGCAAGATTGTCGTCATACTTATAGAGAAACTAAAGACTGACATACACTTTAACCTTGGTTCTATTAAACATTTTACAGACTGACGGACGTCCGTTACTTGTTTACGGATATCTAAGTAGTCAAAGGATATAAACTTCTATTGTATTCAAAAGAGTTTACACAAGACACAGAGACTAAAAGATTTCACGTTCCATTGGTTACGAGTTAAAAAAAAAATATATATATATATATATATATATATATATATATATATATATATATATATATATATATATATATATATGTGTGTATATATATATTATTTTATTATTAGTTACATATGATTTCACAAAGTATGATATATAAAATTTTATAATAAAAAATGTAATAACTCAAATAGGGACATGCTCATAATTTCTAACTAAATGTATTTTAATATTTAGCTAAAAGCCTAAATGGCTTAATATTACACGAAAAAAATGAAAATTACACAATAATTCCCTTTTCATACCTCTGTGAGTGAAATTACGAGAGCAGCTAAATAGGTGTGTAATAATTTCTAAAGAATAAACGAAACGCACATTATACGGCTTAATTACTTAGTAAACAAATCTATTTTTAAAAATAACCCTCACTGAACCATTCACAGAATATAATTTAAAAAAAAGTTGAGTTACGTAGTCATTGTTTTCTAATCAAAAACCCAAACGAACCCAAACATTACTCGAAACGATAACGTTGCTTAAAATTGATTTTAACTTCAATTAACTTAACAAAAATACAAACTCATTTCGACGTCCATCTAAACCGAATTTCATTTAAGGGTTTCAAAGTTTCAAAAACGAAACGAAATGGTCAAAAATGTTCAAATATTTTCTAATAAAAATGATATTTAAGTTTAAGTCTGTAGTGACACTCTTTGATATTTTATAACAAGAAGTGTTTTTTTTTTTTTGTGATAGCAACAGTTTGAAAAGTTTTCCATTAAACTTCCCGCTGCTACACCGTAGGTTAACAATAATTGATTGGCCTATTGACGCAGTTGGCAGAGGCTCTATTTTCCACTCCAGGTTTAAACAATTTCCGTTTTTTTGTAAATATAAACGTTTATTTAAAAAATGTAAATATGTTTATCCATCGACTATTTTCTTGCATCTTGTCCAGGGTGTATGTTAAGCATATTTAATTTATCAAAGTTTAATCTATGTTTCCATACCCAAAGGTAGCAAATTAACCTCGATAGGGCTTCTTTATCCATCCATTAATCTGTCACCGATTTGTGTCATTTGAATCGTAATAGTTCATCTAGTACTTACATTTTTTACAGATTTCACAGATACATAGGTATAACTAGAGTCGCTTAAATGACTAATAATAAAACTAAGGTTACGAAGGTTTTTATTTTCCGCATTTTTAGCTCGACCTTAAAAATATGTTTATTTATTTATATATTCCATCATCTTACATCTAACATTACGGGATAGTTATCCCAATGAGTTAGTGTCGTTGTCGATACATGCCATATCAAATATAAAAGTACAATAATTGACATCACTTTAAATTAAATTAAGTCATTTAACAAAAGAAACTAAATTAATAGTGTGTTATTATATCGTCTATAATACGATGATACGTTTCTTCTTTTTTGTAAGTATTATTCGCACTTGGCCGGTATTTTGTTTTTTTCTTGCTCATGATTTACAAGTAGGTACATAAAATTTCATTCTACCCTTTCTTATTTATAGAAGTAGCTTCACCAGCCCTTACGGGTTTTTTTTGTCAGTTAGCACTTTACTTAGTTTTATTAACCTGTTCATGAAGATTAGATCGGTCTATCGTGATGTTCTTTTTTTGTGAAAGCAAAAATTCTAATCCAATTTTATTACTGTTTATTATTTAATTTGTAATATAATTTTAATGTCAATCAATCTAGTTATAAATCAATTTCACGGTGTTTAATGTTGAAGGTCAAACGCAATTCAAACCCATTTTTTTAACGATGGGAAATGCATTTACGCTTTCCGTCGCCCGAAAGCGCTGGGTATGTGGGACTCGCTGACTCCCCCAAAAGCCAGATTACCCACTAAATCCCATCGGCCGTCTGCGCCGTAATGGGTCGCCACGGGATCGCAAAGGCATACAACCATGACGCCTCGACGCCGGGGCCGGCGGCTCCTCCGTTTGTGATTGGAGCCGCTCGACCGGTCTACTTTGCTAATTCAGAGAAGTACCGGGAGCGGCCCCACCACCGAAGTGGAGAGAGAGAGTACCATCGATCTCTCTCCATCCTCACTACTGGGCTTTCGCGCCCACCGCTGCTGGTTTTGGTCCGCGGGGGTCCGAAGACACCTCGTACACCTCTCGTTCACCGCGTCCGAGTGGTGTACCCCGTATCCGCCACCCGGGGACGCACTCAGTTGGAGACCAGCAACCCCCGTGGGAAACCCAATTTAAACCCAAAACACATAAAAGTAGCTTAGAGTAATTTGTCATTACATTTTTGCTTTTACTAGATAGTTAACCCAGCGAAGAAACATGTGAACCATAACAGAAAAGTCATCTTTCAAATCCGGCTTAGCATCAAAAAGTTTTGAAGTGCTAAAAATGTTTTGAAAAATCATTTCGGTTTCGGTGATGAAAGATCTCTTGAGATCGAGAATATCGTAATGGAATCACTATACCAACCCATCATTCGGTGTGGTAAAGTATTTCATCCCTTATCTCACTTGAGGGAAAGCCTTTGTCCAATAATGTTGGACTCTGCATCGTTCTTCAAGGAGCATGTACAGCCATCTATCGTGGTTGTTATCATGAACATCTGATAACGATCGTGACTTTTTAACCCGTAGTGAATCACCAATCAAGCAAATTCCAACACTACTTCTATATCCTTTGCTTAGAAGTACGATGTTTATAGGCTATTTGGGTTTAGTTTAGTTCAGGAACAATTACTATTATGTTATAGTATAGAGTTCCATACATAATCGAACCAAACAATATTAAGGGCTATTCCTAAAGTACTAATTAGTTACGGGTACAGTCAAGCCTTCACCAGAACTGCACAAATGCGACCTACATCCACATCGGGACTGATAACTTTCTATACGTGATGATAACGAATACGGCGTGGCACCGTTACAGTAAAAGATAGAGGTTGAAGCGATAATTTGTAATCTGCGTATATTTTTTATATTTTATTTACAAAAAAAAAAGCATAAAAAGATGATTTTATAATTAACAAATTAATGAATTGTTTGCTTGCTTGCTCTCAAATAACACATCAGTTTAGGTATATAGTTCTTACAGTTCTTAACTATTTAAATACCACATATACATTTAGGTATATAGTTTGAAACCGAGACTGACATAAAGGCTTTTTCATCTCGAAATTTTATATTATTTGGAATTATAAAAGTAAAATCACAAGTACGTGTACATTACGATTATTTCTAAAATGGCTCTACCATTAAAAATCTAGGGTTATTTTTCGAACGATCTCTCTGGAATTTATCATTAAATTGCTTTTTTCGATTCATAGAAATTGAATTTTCAAAGTGTTTGATTTACGTACTCTGAGGTACGATTAAATCCTGAGATTAGTACGTTCAAACAAATAAGCTTTTTACTAAATTAATATAAATTCTATCGTTCCTAACTTGAGCCGTACCATGTTAAGTTACAGCTAATAATAAAATTAGACTTAGGTCTCGCAATAATGGACTCAACGCCATTTCACGTTAGGTCACTTCAAATGACTCACAAGTGTGCCACGATAATGCTTTTGTACTTACGGCTTAAACATAATCGGTAAACATTAACTTCACTAATGAAACTTTTACTTACGACATTTTGAAAACGAGTGTAGCGATGTATATTCGATGTCTATCTTATTGTTAAAAAGCATCAAGAAATATAAATTTATTATTTTTTGTAATCTGAAAACTCATATGTACTGTATCAGCCTGTAAATCACCCACTGCTGAGCGAAGGCCTCTTCCCCATATAGAAGAACCCGCAACCGCCGGCGTTGAGGCGACTACTCGTACCACTACACCGGAACGCTCGTCTACAAATGTGGATACAAAATTCGAATGTCCAAAAAGGCGTTTTGTTTACAATATTTCCACATCAACGTAACAAATATTTAATTAAGAATATCCGATTGGAGTGTGAATAAGGTATTTCATTAGACGAGACCCTTTCACTAATCTCCAAGGAGATAATTTTGTTGCCCTCGCCCAAAAGCATGAAAAAATAAAATAAAAACAGAAGCAACGCCTACAAAATCTCTCCTAATCCGCTTAGATCGGATTTTAACACGCAAGCCATGGGTTTGGGTGCTATTGAGTTTACTTTCGAATGCGAATAGGCCTTGTGTATAAAAGTAAAATTATTATTTACTTTTTTCCGTACACGTGAATTCTGATGATGCGGCTTTTCTTATTCTCTTACGGCTAATGATAATCGATGATAGAAAATAATACTTCACTTCAATTAATATAAAATAATATATCACTTCGAAATAATTTTTGTTGTGTTAAGGTATTTTACATAAAATCATACAAAAAAAATGGTTGTCTGTAAGGTTGGGCTTACGGACGATAATTTTACGTGATAACATTATAAGAAAACTAAATAAAGCATGTAGAAATATTGTATACTTTTATGATTTCAACTGAACTATTATCATTATTATACGCTTTTTATTTTGTATAATACAAAGAAGAAGTTAATTGTTTTTTTTTTTAAATTAACATTTATTTGCACTCGTTAATTCAAATATTTTTTCTCTTCTACTCGGAAGCATCTGCCGATGGAGTGGAAGAGAGATATATGCGTCTCAAGCCGAACGCTTAGGCCGATCATGCCTCTCATGAGTCATGCTTTTTCGTGAAGTACAGCCGTCTTTCATCGATTTTCTAGACGTTATCACATCAATAACATAAAATTCCGATATTTTTTTTAAAGAACTCAATAGCTATTAAAAACTACGTACCTTGTAGACTTATTATATAGATAACGGTCGCGTGTTCGGTCCCTGCTCATAGCATGTTTGTGTTGGCTATACAGATGTTTGTCGTGGCTTGGGCGTGGTTGGGCTGTGTTTGTGTTGTATGTGTTACCGGACCGAGAAACAGGATTCTCATCCCACTGGAGGCCGTTAAGAGTTAATTCAGTGATAACTACGTACCTTGAAAATATACTAGATCACTTCAATTATCATAATTTTGAATATTTCAAAAAAAAAATATTTAGATTCGATTGAGAATTTTACTAAAATGTATTTATTTTTATAATCATATAATAAACAATATTTTTTGAAAATAATAAAAATACATAAATATGTGAATTTCGTTTGTAAGTTCGATCTTTATTGTTAAATAAAATATCGACCATTTTGAAAAGAAACTTTTATGTTTTGAAAGCCTATTTATTAAGGAGTCACCGTACGGAATAAAACTTCAAAATACGATACGAAAGAGTGGAATAGTAATCTTTACATTTCACTATTTTGATAGATAATCTATAGTTTTGAAATAATAATGTGAAAAACACGAAAATAAGCGTTATAAAAGTATTTTTAGTGGCAATTAAATATGGATGCCGCTTAGAATATACCCTATAACCTTTTATACATTCTTTATATATTTTTTTCAGTACTTTTCCTTACATTTCTACAAACCAATACGTATAGTGAATAAATAAACATTTCCAAACATGTTCTGTGTAAAACGTATGCTGAAGCAAGAAAATCTAACAGCGCAGCGCAGAGAATTATAGCAAATTATTAACAAGTAATCTGTTGCAGTGAGTGACAAATGGAAAAATGCGGTGTTATATGACGCAACGCGATTATATCAAGTAGCCGTTGTATCTATATATACTTATATCTATTGTCAAGTTTAATAATTCTAGATTGTTTTGCTGTATTTCAAGTATTCAAAATATTAATTTTGAAAGTGTACTTCCACCAAACCGCAGTGGAGCAGCGTGTTCACTGCGCTCCAAGTTCCAACCCTTCTAAGAAGAAAAGGTCCAACATTTAAAGACTAATCGTACAATAGAGATAGGGTTTTCAAAAAAAACGATTTGTCAATTTTCACTAAAAATATTTAGAATTTATTTTTCAAACAAGCGACTCTTTAGTCACCGTTTTAAAAAACAATTATTCCTATTTAAACTACGACGAAAAAGAGGATATAATATTTTCACACTATATCCTGTCTTTATTTTTGTCTGTGGCATTATAACTTTCAAATTGATGAACCTGTTAGCTACGGTGTTTTGGATAATATTTTTCAATTTTATGCTGCTAGAAAATCGGTAGTATACGTTCAGCCTTACACGTCCACTCACTAACACGAAGGAAAGCAAACATGATAAATTATTCAGGACTTGGCCGCGGTCGCTTTTCACGCCATTTCACTATAATTATGTACAAATCTTACTTTAAACCTGTTTTTTATATATTTACTTCAATTATGTCTGTTTGCATATGTATACTGCTATATATAATTATTTATATACAATACAAATTTCTCGTGACTAAAATTTAAACAACGTGGGCAAATAACAGGCAAATTAAAAATGTGCTGTGGGCTTAGTAACGGTGGCTTTCAGTGAGTTTTCTTTCGGTGAGTTTCTTCCTAGTTTCTCAGCAGAACCTACATTCCAAATCGGTGGTAACTTCACTTCAAATGTAATTAATTTATTAAAAATTAATATGTATACTATAAAATGACAAATGAAATTAGAAAAATTGATGAAATTAAAAAAAACCTTTCTAAGGCTATTTTAAATTTTTTTTTCCTTTTTCTAAGATATCTGTTTCTTTTCTCTCTGGAAGCTGGTCAAGTGCTGGAATATGGGGTAATTGCTAATGTGAAACCGCTGACTAATAAGAGGTTTCCTGCTAACCTTTTTTTTTTGTTGTCGCGGGTGAATCCATTTACGGATGTTATCCAGGACGCCCGGGTGGCAGTCCTAGACCTATGTCGGACTCGGCACTTTGGGAGTGCAATACCGTAATAAACCCCTGCGGGAGCCTTCAGCCGCTTTAATTGAACGGTCCCGGATCTGCAGGCAACAGGATCCCTCCAGCGACAGGCTGGCCTCGGCGAAAAGGACAGACTTCTCCTTCATAGGGACTGTCCGGCTCACCTCTGAACAGTTCCGACAGTTTCCTGCTAACCCGGCATGGCTCCCACCAAGTGTATTATCAGTAATAGTAAATCTATAATAGTGTGTATAGAAATAGGTACTTTAATACAAGCTACTATTGATCTTTTAGTGTATACTAGTTATACTTGTGAAATCCATTAAGAATTATGGCGAAGCATTGCCTTATTCGAAGTATTGAAAGCTTTTACCGGGCTTGGTAACAAGAATCCTCGTCATATTTTTGGCTTATGGAGACTTCGCTGATTTATATATATAGTTGGATATCTTATTTTCTCTGTAAACGGTATTTGAGACTGGTTCTTGATGTAAATCAAGAACTTGATTAATCTTCTTCTAAGACTGTACACCTCAAGATACTGATCTCTCCATGACACTATCATTTGCGGCTTATAAATGATTTACTTCTTGTAATACCCAGTATTTTTGGGTATTCAGATGATAACTGTTAGAGAGAGCTATATTAAATCATAGAGCCAGCATTCTTAAGATCTTTGAGCAATGATAGGTCTTTATGAAAACACATTAAACAAATTTAAAAGTAGTGTCTGGCTAGGGTGATGCTAATTAAATCAAGTTTAACGTTAAACAAATATGTTTGTTCACTGCGAAAGAATTTCTTTTCCCCTAATTTACAAAAGTAATTCTGTTCAGATTAACTCTCTCATTGAACCAGTGGGCATTGACACTTCGTTTTTTATAATTTATAAAAACAGCGGATAAAAAACTTGATATTCCAAAGAATGTAATGCAATACTTAATTCTATATATATATAGGCATTCTCCATTCATGGAAATGCGAAAAATAACGATATCTATCTTTTAATTCATTTTCCTAGAAAATGTTTATCAATTCTTAGAGCTTGTATTGAACTGAATAAAGTATTTTCATTATTTCATAATATTTAGTAATATTATTATAATAATTTTCATTATTTTATAATATTTAGTAATATTATATATTATATCTTAATCTTAAGCCAAACAACCGATACAAACGCCAACAAATCTCAATATTGAAGTGCTGCTGTCACCTGCATGATGGATGTGCCAAACACCAGCTAGACGCATTGGAATCAGTTGATCTCCGCAACCTCAGAAATATTGGCCGTAATCACTTTAACAGACGAAACTAGTGAAATTAAACACTAATCCTATTATAAATCTTTTTATACCTTCGTATTTCGGTAGAAATCAATATATATATTACAAAATATTATGAAAAAAAAAACAGTTTATTTATTTACTTTTTGCAAGCAAATTGAAACGAAATTTAACTAAACAACGAATTGATAAATATTTTCTTGGCAAATTAATTAAAAATAGTACATAAAAAAACGTAAAATATGTTTATAATATCAGTATAGATTTACTCCGAACAACACAATCATATTTTTTTATTATAATATAATAACACAGGGCCACAAAATAAAAAAAGCCACAAAAATCGACGAAGAATAGCTATCATTAATTTTGTAGATCCATGACCTACTCAGATTTGAATTTTTTAATTGTTTTGTAGAATAATAATCTTTATCATCTACAAAAATATAGTTTTTTAATGATAATATTCTTTGTCTATAAGACATTTTAAAAGAAGATTAAACGTTACGGCGAGTATGAAAGAAGCTGCGATATTTCATTATAGGATCGATCTATTGACCAAGAAGGAATAATTGACTTTGAAAATTCCATATCACAATAAGTTACCTTCTAATTTCCTGTCACTATTCTTATCAAAATATTGTTATAACAAACAAAAACTACAATTGATCTAAATGAGTACATAATAAAGATATGAATGGTCATCATTAGTCGCATTTGCCATATTTTATAAATCAACTAATTACTGTTTATAAACAGCGAACGTTTACACAACGATCGATTTAATATTGCTCTTTCGTTTATGAGCATATAATAGAAATACAATGCTTGGGTTAACTGCGTAGAATTAATGGTTGTTGTAAAACTTTGAAATTACTTTGGATACTCACTTTAAACTCGCTCCTATAACTCATTTTACATTGCTCAATTATACTATTTTAGGCTTAAAAAACAGTTCGATACATGTGTGGCTCGTGTGATGTAGTCTCACAATCTCATAAAAAAATTGGCACAAAACAGCTGCGTTTCATTTGGTCAATGAGACAGCTGGAAGTGAACATACCACTTTAGCGTGAATGAAATTCATTTTATTCAATGACAAGCAAAATTAGTAAAGAAATAAGAAAGAGATAGAAGTTTGGAATCCACTTCTACTGCGGGTTAATGTTAATTTCTTTACCAGGACCAATCGTAATCAGGTATGATAACAATCTTTATTCATGTTATCGAATCAACAGGATCAATGGATTTACCTGCTTTCCATGGCAAGGTAGCAACATTCAATCTAAAGCAACATTGAAACTTCTAACTTTGTCGAGCATGAAAATTTCGTCACATCTACATTTAAACGGCCTTCAATCCATTTGAGACTCGACGATATAAACCATGTGAGGTCTAGTTCAAATAGATAAATTTCTTGTGTAGTTAGTAAGTTAAAGCGTAGTCACTAGAATGAATAAAATTTCAATAGTAAGGGCTTAGAATAGAGAATTAGTTTTATTCTAGTGTATTGATAGTTTCTTAACAATAATAATCGATTGTGTTCGTTTGTTTGATTTACGTTTTTGCGTCGTATCTCAGGAACTTTTATACGTTTTGTTTTGACATGTTTCCTGAGAGGCTTTGTAGAAATTGTTATTATTTTTACGCGATTTCTATTTGCTGATATTTTTATAAGCTTCTTACAAATTATTATAGCTTCTGCCGCGACTTCGATCATGTTCAAGAAAATAGATATAAACTCTATGTTATAAATGATAAACAATTAAGTTTAAGGTGTTAATTATCTCAATAAACACCTTTTTAATCTCTTCGTAGTTATTTTAATTGAAACGGGCAAGGTGCGGGCTATATTTGCGAACATTTTAAGTATTTTAATATTGAATCAAATTAATATTCTTTTAATGTTTTACTTTTATCATAATTTTGTTTTATTTTTCGTTGAAACAGACATAGTTATGTTATATACATATATCTGTAACCATTTCACTTAGTGAGTTTTTAAAGACAGTCCTGCGACAGATAAAAAGATCGACGGGATTTTAGGGTACTAACTTGTGGTTTGTATTATTAAAACGTTATATTTTTTAAACAGTAGAAATTGTATTAAAAGTTCTACGTAACAAAAAAAAATGTCGTCGGGAAATTAAATATCTACATAAAAATTATATACCGTTGACGTTACAAAGTTAGAATGTTACTTCTAATGATGAAGTCTTTTAAATAACTTTTCATGTTTTATTTTCTCGTTGTCCTTGTTTTGAGAGTACAGTTCATACATAAAATCGCAATTCTGTTTTTTTTTTTTTAATTTTGAAACTTATTGTTAGAAAAACCAATAAATTACACTGCTTCTACCTATTAATACCTACATATCGGGAATGATGTGATCGCCGCCAGACTATTTCAACTTATAGAGAATTATTGTTAGTTTCAATTATTTTTGGAAAAAAAACATTACGTTAAAAAAATATTAGTCCCGCTGAGTTTCTTTCGCCAGTTCTTCTCAGGTCAGAGGCTTCTTCTTTCCGAACTGGTAGTAGACTCATGACGTTCAGTAAATAATTGTAATAATTTTCAGCTGAATAAAATATTTTGAATTTGACTTTGACCATACTTTTTTCGATTTTTTTACTACACTAATACCAAAAATGTACATATTTAAAATGTTTTACATTCTTACTGTAGAATCACCGATGGAATTTCGTAAATGATTTTGCATTAGGTAATACGTCATGGAGACTTAAAGCTATAAAACATCATGCTAATGACTCATTATCATCTGATATTATCGAAAATCAAACTAGATCAAACTACGATCAACAATTAGTTGATAGAATCCAAGGATGGTTTTATTGTATTATTAGAAAATGTTCGATATACGGCAGAGAAGAATAGTCCAGACCTCTTTCTTGCCAGGCCAAAGTGGTGCGAACAACTGTACACCAATCTGGATGGTGATAGGCAGCAGCGTTTTCATATCCTGCCAAAACACACTACGCTCGCAAACCCGTCTGCCAAGACTGCAATGAGTATTGGCAAACCTCCCACAGATATTATGGGGAAGGCCTAAGTTTAGCAGTGGACATTCAACCGCTGATGTGGTGTTTGAATTGATTGTAATGTGGTGATGGTGTTTCTATATTGGTTGTAGAACCGCCCTTAAAACCATTACTCACACTGTGCAGTATTTCATGTCAATTAATCACTAAACGCATCTTTATAGATCATTTATTAGAACACCGCATACAATTATCTAATAAAATATTCATTTAAATCACACGTACCTCTACAAAATGAACTGTTATTACGCTAATGACTTATTGTATTTTCTATTTTTAAATATATTCTATTGGGCTAACTCAGTTGATATCAAGGAATTTATATACAAACTGGAATGCGCACGTTAACTCAAAAAATGCTCCTAAGAGAGGGATTTCATCTCTTTCTACCATGGATTCAAGGCAACTCGTAAGAAAGAGACAAAATACCACAAGTAAAAAAAATCTCTCAACGATTGTTTCACTTTACATGTTGGAAACAAATGTCAACCTTATGTTAGTAATTTCAAGGTGCATATTTGAATATACAATTATATTAACTGAGCGTTCCAGTTATGATATAAATTCCATGGTTGACATTAATGGTTTGTGTTGTTCTAAAATAACTTGTAGTGTGATAATAAGTACGCTATCTAAAACTAAAACTATCAATACTAAACAATCTAACAAGTATATATATATAAAAGGGTTGAAAATACTTAACGTATGTTATCATCATCATCATCATATTAGCCATTGGATCACTCCACTGTTTAACGTAGGCTTTCCCCATGTTATCTATATATCTATAGTCAATTATTGTCTACATTTAGATCTTTGATATCCATCTTTGAGAGTCTATGAACAGGCGTGTTTGTGGCTCCCTCTTTGTTTTAGGCTCCAACGATTACAAGAGTTTAACAAGTGTCAATGTGAATTTTGTGATTCGCATTTAAAGCAGCCGTGATCTATTTGGAATATTTCACGTTTGAAATGGAGAATAAAATAAAATAAAAAATGTTATTGAAGATAGTATTCCACAAACACATCAACTCACAAAATTCTCACTTTTCTTCTTATTCTCTGTTTTCTTTTTATTCTCTCGTTAATATAAGTACTGGTTGGTAACAGTTTATCAAAGATTTGCTGAGACAAACCCTCTTTTCCTATGAAGCATAACAACATTTGGGAGTGCAGATGCACTCAAAAAAAAAATTATAAATCAGCCTGAGCTGAATGATCTGAAGTTAATTTTGTTTGTCTATTTGTCTTGGCCATGCATCACGCCAAAGCTACTCAATGAATTTGGATGTAACTTGGCATGATTTGTGCACATACTATGAGCTAGGATTCTATTTACCAGGAAATTCAATAGGGTGGATGTCCTGGAAAAAGGAGATGAAAAGCAATATGTATAATCGCGGAAGTAGTCTCGAGTACATTTTGTAATATAATAAATTCGTTATTTGAACATTTCGATCCATAGTTTATATGACTGACCCGCCGGTGCAGATGGCAGTGACCCTGCTTTCTGCTGCAGGGTTGTGGGTTTGATTCCCGCCTCTAATCTGGGTGTAATATATATTTACTTATATATGTATTATTTGTATGTACCTATATATATATTGCAAAAAAAAGTATATCAGTCGTCTGTTACCTAAAACACAGGCATTAAGTTGCCTACCTTAGGGACAGACGACCGTGTGTGTATGTTAAACATATTTATTTATAAAAAATATTTATTTATAGACTTAAAACTATGTTCATCAATAACATTTGTATCAATTTTGAATCTTACGTCCTTTGTTGGTATTTAATAACTAGAAGCTATTTGATACTGTCACTGTAACTGCTAAGTTATGACGAGAGATTCATTTTCAAGACAGATTTAGAACTTTCCTGGTCCGAATTTAAAGCCGTGACCATCTATAGATCCACGTGCTATAACTACAGGCGTTATATTTGTATATTTTAATAACTAACGCGATTCAGAGGGGAAAACGGTGATTAATTTCATACACAGGAAAGGAGGGGGAGTTGTGTGTTTGATTGATTGGTTAAAGACGTTTTAGTTATATTTATGATGAAGTTATTTGAGTAGAATTTTTAAGTTTTAAAATACTTTTATTGATGGAGTTATTAAGTGATTATCTGCTGTTTATGGAGTTCACATTTGACTTTGGGTAATGGGCATTTTTAGTTTCGGCACGGAAATTGAGAGAAATTTCGATTAAAATTTAAGACATTAGATGGTGGAGAAACCCACGCGGTTTCACTGATTTATTTTCGGTACTTTGTTTGCTAACTTTTTTTTTTGTTAGTTTATCCTGTGGCTCATAAATAAATAAATATGCTTAATATACCGACAAGGTCGCCTGTTCCTAATGTACAAATTTTTTTAGGTATCAGCTGACTGATATACTTTTTTTATTTTTTATAATAAATATACGTAGATAAATAATTATATATTACACCCAGACTCGGGGCGAAAATCAAACCCACAAGCACCTGAAGCAAAAACGAAGGTCACTGCCAACTAAGTCAGTGGGCAAGTCAAATGTCACCAAGTCATTCATGAGCAGGAGTTTTCTGTCACCATCCAGTATTAGTCTATCAAACGCAACAAAACCTTCGAACACTCTAGATTCTAGAAGATAGTAAGTATTATTACGTTCAAGTAAACAGAAAAACTTTTTCACTTCATTGTATTAATATAGAAAGTCGCGAGACTCCTTCAACTTCGATATTTACTCGTAACTTAGCAAACCCGCATGTTTTGGAAGAAATCTTGAGATATTTGTAATCGCCCATCCGTAGAGTCATATAGTGACGGTATAGCATTTACTCTATCGTAATAAAACAGCTCTACGAAAGCTGTATTAAGTAATTTGAGGTTTTGTCATACTGATTTTTTGGTCTGGGCGCTTACCCTTGTGTAGTGTGTGTTTTCAGACCCCCACAGGATTTACATCCTTCTGGGTGCCGTTGAATTTGCGACGTTTATTCATATATTTATTTTTTTACAAGGAGCATTATAATGTAACTCATAAATTATTTGTGCCATACAATTTTGTTATTTTAAGATTATATTTAATTAAAAATAGTTTCCACGATAATTCTTTTTGATAACGTTTTTTTTTTGTGTTAAAAAAATCAATATCCAAAATGTTATATTTTTTCATAGTAAATGCGTACTTTGTATGTGTGTGTGTGTGTGTGTGTGTGTGTGTGTGTTTGTGTCTATGTGTGTGAGTGTATGCGTGTGTGTACATACTTATTTAATAATGTTTTTGGCGTAAATCCTGTCTTTTGTGAAATCATTATATATTTAAGTATATTTTAAAATATGGTATTAAAATAATAATTAAACGAAAATCGACTTCAAAAGTACTCTGTTTATTTAACTTTAAAATTTTGTAATCAAATTAACAATCACGAGCTAATGGTACACACTAAAAAAAAGAAAAGTCTATAACTGAAAAAAAGTATGTAACAAATAAAAATAAAATAAAAAACCAGTCGCATTGACAATTTTTAGTGAGGTCGGGTAAAAAGCGTTATCAAAACTAACATGTCTAATTAAGGCATCAAAAAATAATACAACTTAATTGATAGTTTAACAAAACTGTGTGAAACGTAACAGCCTTCGATGTACTAAATGTCGTGACATAGATATGAATAATTTCTGTTGGAAAATTGTACACGTAATCAGCACTTCGAATTTAACAAGAAATATCTATTTACTTTCATATTACAGTTTTGTTATTTACAAACTGTAATATACTTATGGTCTGCGTTCGGCTTGAATGAAACCAATAACGCAGATTGGAGGATCGTATTGATAAATATCACACATGTATATAAATTGTAAATAAATTATTAATAGCACATTGTTACTTGTAATTAATTTATAAAATTTAAGTAATAAAATATTTGAAGTAAGGAGTGCAAATAAATGTTAATTTATCGAAAAAAAATTGTAATTAAAAGAATTAACTCATTCTTTATATTATACAAAATAATGATAACTCAGTGATAATAATTTTATTCAATTCAATTCATAAAAGTATGCAATTTTTTTATCAGTGTTTTCTTATGACGTTATCACGCAAAATTATCGTCCGTAAGCCGACAGACAACCATTTTTTTTTTCTGTTCTGTATACCTATACCATCCATGTATATACCACCTCCTCTATCCTAAGGTGGTCTGGAAGAGATCGTTCTTTAGCGATAAGGCCGCCTTTTGTACTTATTTACTTTTTTTGTACTATAGATTATTCTTGGTGTACAGTAATTGACATAGAGTATTATCGGCCCTCTTTGGCTGCGTATGGGTATATACCTAAACCTTCCTCATGAATCACTCTATCTATTGGTGAAAATAGCATGAAAATCCGTGCAGTGGTTTTTGAGTTTATCGCTAACAGACAGACAGACAGAAGATGCGGCGGAAGACTTTGTTTTATAATATGTAGTGATAGTGAAGTCTACTTTGACTATTTAAATCGGAATACCAACTGTTTACTTCAGTGGATATGTGAAGTCAAGTGTCCGCTGTACACCAATTGACCGTACTAACATAAACCATTAAACCACTCGACACTCAAAACACGAGATCAAAAGACTTTTCAACAGAAAAAAAACTAAAGGGTCCAATATAAGCTGGCGAGAGCTTGCTTTGACGATTTACAACCCACTTCGATTTTCTTTTACTAGCTGTACCGAAATTTACGCTTGCAATAAATCAACACTGCTGTGTCGTTTATTCGAAAAAATCCGTACCCCATGATTTTATGACTAAAGAGGTCTTAAGGCTTTTATATGATAGATCAGAACTATGGGTATAGATGTGTCTTGTAAACTTTTTACCACTCGTTCTCCTTTTCCACAACTTAAGAGAATCAATTTGAATACAAATTTTAGCTCTTGAAAACGTCGAGCTGACCATTTCAGATTTAAGCTATATGGTTTAAGATATTGATTTACATTTCTCTCAAGATTACATTCAATCACTTAGGAGAAATACACTATTTACTAAATATTAAAATAATTTTATTCGTTTCGGTCGAAAAACGTTAAATAAGATGTGGGTAGTTTATTAATTCTTAACTTACAGATAGCATGCATGTAATTTTTTGTGAGTTTAGTAACTAAGAATAAGGGCATTTACACTCGAGTGTACAATATTTTGTAACTAACAAATAAATAATTAATTTCGTAGATTTTCGGAAATAATAAGTGTTAGACTAAGAGCAACCTACGAGTATACACAAATTGATTATTTAAAAGTGTTACTGCTTGGTCGGTCGCACCGTACACTACTAGGGACTGTTCTTCTAAGATCAAGCTTTAACATTATGTAATAAAATACTGAGTGATTATTGTTAATTTATAATACTCCTTTTTTATTTGAACCAACAATTCCCGTATAACGCTCACTATATGAATCACAATAACGCAAAGGAAATTAATAGTAAAAATAAATAAATATCTTTTACTTTCTCCCCTTTAACCGATATGCTTTATAGGTTTTTTCTTAAAAGCCTGTAAAGATTCAAAAGCTCTCCAGCTATTACTGAGCTTTGTTTTATGTTTGCGGCATTTTTGAACATTGCCACTACTTTATCGTTCTTTTATGGCATCCGTCAGAGGTGTGATGGGTGTACGGTGTATTTTACACCTTTATCTCTATTATATTACACCAAATTATGGGAATCATAAATAATAACGAAACTTCGTCATGGCGATCGTAATGTATACAAAGTGTCATGTTACATGAGGTAATAACCTTAAAATACAGTAAACATCTCCTGCAGTTTTACCCATGTTACTTGTAAGACACGTGAACAATACCCCTAAATTTTATCTCCACATTTAAAGTAGGTAAGTTTTTGAAGTTCATTCAATAAAGACTAGTTATTCTAATAGTAGTAATACGTATAAACATAACCCTTTTTCTCACGCAGTCGGGTATAAAGGCATTTTACAAATATTTTCATGACCTCCATGACAAAAAAAAAAACAGTAATGAATGACTTAAGATATCAACATATCATTCGAAAAGATTCTTGTAATAGACGAGCTACAGACGGAAGACCGAAAAAACAAATACTAATTTTAATATAAGTTATTTAATTAAAAAATTACAATTAAAACTTATCATTTAATGATTATTAAGTATGAATACTTTTTTAATATTTTTAAATTTTTTTTGACTGAAAAATGACTTAATCGATGTAAAGTTATTTCTTTTTTTTTATGACAAATAGACAGGCATTTGACCGCTATAATTTAAGTTCCGTTAATGAATACAATTCAAAAACTGCAAGTCTGTATTTCCGTCCCGATGACTAGAATGAAGTTTTATTCCTATCAACAGTCCTCCATGTGTGTAGGTACGCTATTAATAGGAACTAACGCTTTATTTATAACCTTGTAAATAATAATATGATATGAAAATAAAAAGTTATTTTTTATTATTATAATATTTATACTATACATAAAAGTGTATGGCATCTGTGTTATTGGCAGGCTGTTTACACAACACTTAAAATGATTAAGTAAATAACTGACAGGTCGACTTCCTTATTTAATATTGAACATATATAATTTACGGTTAGGCCGATAGTAAAAAAATTGAATTAATGTTAAATTTAATTCTTAAAGATTCGTGAAGATTTATCGCTCAACTCGAAGGTACTGGATTCAAATCTGGGCTATCAACGCTGAAATCAAAAACTATAGTAAGTTTGTTTAGTTCATGCTCACCAGTAACTTTTTTAAGGTTACCTGCATGTCTCGAAATATTTTCTGAGACATGTATATTTATCAATCAGTAGTGGAACAGCATTGGTTGATTTACGCCAAGTTCCACGAAACAAATTTTAAATTTAAGTGTTTATTAAACTAATTTAATCACAAGAATCGTGATTATCTGTTGCACGAAACCTACATCTGATTAAGTTAACAAAAAAATTTGGTTTAATTAAAGACCTATCTAACGGATGATTAATTCCAACAGCTTTAAATTAATCATGAGATCAACTAATTTTAAGATTAATTGCAACTTAACTAACGGAAAGTTAGTGACGGTTTCGTGCAACTCGCCGTTAGTTCACAAATCTTTTTCCATAATATCAGACGTGACGTCTGACGTTCGACCAGCAATGAGACTCTTCTCTTATCAATCTTTTGTACAATTGTTGATCGAACATCGAAGAAATCAAAAATTCCTTTTGCATAAAAAATTAAGGGAAACAATAATTATGAATGGAGGTTTGATGTTGCAAATTGCATCACAGCCCCTTCCTGCACAAAGAAAATGTATTATAATATAATTATACCGTAACAACCTATATGACCATTTATCAATATGACAATATCTTATTTAAATGAATAATTTATTTATTATGTACTGTACTGTATTAGTCTGTATATGTAAACAACCCACTGCTGAGCGAAGGCCTCTCTCTATATAGAAGAATTACATTATATTTCTCTAATATTATTTTTAAATATAGAGAGTTAAGGTCATTGAAATCATGAAATTTTAACATAAAGCCTTGAATAGTGTATTTATAATAGATAGTAGGTATAACCCATTTGTAGATAAAGTTACCCTTTATTTCTTGTCTAAACATGGTCGAGGGTAGAGGGTAAATAGTACACGGGTTCGAAATTGATTTAATTTCGTATGAATACAGTGGCCAACGTTAATTTATATATAAACTAGCCATATGTATTTGCTTTCGTTCGGATAATATAATAATATACATTATTATGTAATAGCTGCTGCCCGCGACGTCGTCTGCGTGAACGCTATTAGATTACACGTTGTTACAAAATGCGTTGAAGAAATAAAAGTTCACTGCTCGTTCCCCGTAGGTGATAGCGTGATAATATGTAGCCTATACGACTTTTAATTATATTCGTGCCAAATTTGAAGTAAATCCATCGAGTACTTTTTGAGTTTATCCCGGACATACATACAGACAAACAGACAAAAATTCTAAAAACTATATTTTTGGCTTCGGTATCGATTGTAGATCACATCCCAAGTATTCTTTTAAAAAAATATTCAATGTACAGTTTTGACTTTCCTACCATTTTATTATATGTATATAGATAAGATTTTTCAACTCAGCCCTGTGAATAAAACATGAGAATTGAAACCATACGATTTTGGATTTAGATCCGACATGAAATCGAATATTTAGAACTAGTTTTAAATTCATCTCGTTCTGAGGAAAGATATATTGAAACATGTTTATTCGCTATTCTATGTCAAAGGAGCAAAAATCATTTACGTTTTGTATCTACATAGATATCTTCAAGGGTTTCAGAGCGACTTTCGTAAATATTTGTTTAAAAATGTATACTATTTGAGTGGTCCTGTTGAAAGTCGTGATGATGAGATAAAAAAAACTCTTAAGACATGCGATAGAACTCCTAAACTAGATATTACTATAGTATATAATATATATTCTCACGAATTTTTATCTATATAAACACAACTTCAATAGTACTTGTATGAATAACCGGCAAAAATAAAATCAAAATTATTTTGTATTTTGCTGGGATATATTTTATAGAAGATAGGTTATTTAAAAATCCTTTTTTATTGATAAAAATACTGACATACAACTTATGTTAGATACACTATTAGATAAATAGTAATTTAAGCTTCTGCACTATATGAATTTAAAAATTAGTCATACATATTTAATATGCTAATTAATGTTTACAATTTACAATTTATTATTTGTCTATGGAACTTATATTACCACTACTGTTGGATATTCATTGCTGAACGTAGGCCTTCTCCATCATCCTGAGATAATTTGCCGATTCTTACCGCTCTTGTCTTTAACTTATATAATTCTAATTAATTCAAAATATATTCAAGAGCTAGTTCTAAATTAAAATCTAGAATATATTTGAGACAGTAAGTACGTTACAGTGCATCAGGCGTCATGACAGCAATATTCAATTACCCTCACTGAGATTAAATTCAGTCTGTTAAATTCACTTCTAATGTTCCTGTCGCATTTGCGTAAGCATTGTGAAATTGTTAATTAAATGTATGCAAGAGACGGATGAGGAAGTCCTCAAGATGTGGTGGGAATTTTAGATGTGTGAATATTAGAGACCAAAATAAGCTTCAGTATGAATACGATATGATATTTAACTTAGAAAATTGTAAATATAGAAAGAGAATAAAATTTGTTTTGAAACGAGGTTTTATTAAAAGAAGACTTGAAAAGTACTAAAGTTTTTGTAAAGACGTAAAATACGAGAGAATTTTTAAGTGTGGTTTAAAAATACCTTCTTACATTCATCATCAAATTAGATCAGCATTCTTAGAGTTTGCATAGAATTTGCATCACACTGGGGGCCAAGAGGAGTTTATTAAAAAAAAATATTATGGTGTATAAAATAAATTCATGTAATTTTGAGTATTGTTATTTCTTCCTCTGAAAGTTCCACAAAATTACACTAATTATGTAAATATTTTAACACACAAAATGAAAGCCTAAATTAAAACTTGTTAATCAATAGGATCCCCTACAACAGTTACAGAAACCTATGTTATGGCCTATTGTCATTTCATTTGTTATTTGTCTAAAGACATAACTTCAAGATTTCTCCTTAATCAAATTACATTTTTCGTTTCATTGAAAAGTCATTACCAAATGAATGAATGAATGATTTTTCCTTAAGAACTGTAAGTTTATACATATATACTCGTATATACTATCTGTTTATGTTTAATATATACTACAACCTAAGAATTTATATACAAACCGGAATGCGCTCGTCCACTGAAAAAACATTCCTAAGAGAGGGATTGCATCTCTTTCTACCATGGATTCAAGGCAACTCATAAGAAAGAGACAAAATGCCAGTAGTCAACGAAATGCTCAAAACGATTTTTTTTCAGTTATTTCAAGATGCATATTTAAATATACAATTTAATTAAATAAGCGTTCCAGTTATATTATAAATTCTTTGGTAACCACAAAATATCTGAACCTATTTGAACTAAAACAGTATGTAAGCAACTTTTCTCCAATATAATGGAAGACCCTTAACCAGTAGTGGAAATTTTACAGGTTGTGTCAGTTCCGTCAATTCAGTTATTATTTTTGTGCGTAACTTCAATTCTATATCACAAATTAACAGAGTTTATTTCTTTGTCAGAACATGCCAAACTCAAATTAGATAAATACTAATATAATGTAATAAAAAAAAAGTTAAATAATATGAGGACCTTGCAGCAAAATAAAAGCAGATCCAAAGTTTTACCGTTAATGTATTTCTCACCCACAATTTGAACAAAAAATAAGGCTATCGTTTCATGGATAACAGAATCAAATCCAACGGAAAACAAGCGCACTACAGCAATATTTGGATGTGTCCCCAAGGTTTGTTAGGCAATTGTTTTTTTCGTTTTTTATTGTTTGATTTGTTTATTTTGGTTTGCTTTAATTTAAATATAAATTCATTTCATCATTTCTGGGCTTATTAATAGTAGTATTTAAAATACAAAATTTATAGTACATTTATGTGTAGTATTAACCGTCGAAAAAAAAGTAGCACATTTTTGATATTTTGATGCAAAAGGGTAAATCCAAACTTTGCCATATTCTGGCACAACACACTGCGCTCGCCAACCCGCCTGCCAATCAATCAATCAATCACTTAGTGAATATTTAAAATTTAAGGCAGGTGATTCCACAAGGCACGACTTATATTATAGTATATATTTATATGTATATATGCGTAAACATAATTATTAAATTCGAGCAGGTCAAAAGCAATTTCTCTATACTAATTGTTCATAAGACAAAGGCATTCCGCTGTAAACCGTATTGTTTTACGCGTCCCGTGTCTAAGCCTGTGCGAAACTATGGTGAATGGAATGAGAGGTAGCGATTTAATATTGAAATCAATTTAAATATAATATAAATAGCAGCTCTATTGATTTTTTAATCCTTTTGAATATTCGAAATTGTTGTAGCTTTGTTAAAATTATAATAAAAGGTGATTTATTATATACATATTATATACTATATAGCAACGTAGTAATTAATATGTATTTATATATACCTAGACAGTCATGGACTAACTGTAACACATATCTAATTGCAAAGAGAACTATTTTAAAATATTTTTGAAGGAATTAAATAAATTTTAATTATCTGTTCAAGTTATGAACGCACTCACAAAAAATACGATCAAATCACCCGCTAATCATACTCCGCTACCGCTCATAGCTAGTACTCTACACCAATACGGGTTCATTACAATTTCATGGCATGTGTTGGCATGAATGTTTCAGTTTGATTAATTTGCACGGCTACGATGCTTGGTAATACAGCATCGTCGCTTTATTAGCAACTGAGCGCTTTGTTAAATGTAATACCGGTATTTAATATACGCACCTGGCATGCACTTGGCACTTGGCACGGATTTCACGTTCATGATTAATTCAGTTTATCTATATATTCTACGATTAAAATGTCACAGGTTACTGTATTATGTTATAACGTGTTCTGTTACATGACGTCTGACGTTGGAACTGCAGAACTTATGCTACGAAATTCGATACGTAGATAGCTGGAGATGCAGATTAATGCAAGACTACTTTTGTCACAAAACTCGTTAGAGATCGAACATTAAACGAGTAAAACCACGACAAAAGGCTAGTTAATAGAATTTAAAGTAAATAATATAGATAGGTTGATGATCTGGATTGTTTATTAAAAGTAGAATGTACCTAAGTCTTAAACCAATATTTTACGAAAACACACACACACACACACACACACGTGCACAAACACATGTGTTATTAATAATATTCTCATAAACTATTTAAAGTGCACAACAAAACTATTCATCAAAAACATTGACGACGCGTTGGCGAAGCTGTCACACATTTGCTAATACACTAACAGTCGCAGGTTCGATTACCGCAATGACTTTCATACTTGTATAGGCAATACAGATGTTTGTTGTGTTCTGGGCATGTGTGTTTCCGGATTCCCGACACACATTTTTTTTAACAAAAATGTGAATATAATTTTATAAGTATTCTTAAATAGAAAAGGAAATAAATTTCATTAAAAAACAATTTTTTTTTTTTCGAAGTCCTTTGGAATCATGACTTTACAATAATGTAAAGTCATGATACGTTTATATTCTAGTTGATGAAAATCTACCAGCGCTTCAGATAGATTCTGTTAAGAAAAACCGACAAAAAAACTCTCCAGTATTAACCGAATCATGTTCTTAATTTAAAACTTTAATTTATTTCTCAAAATGTTAACAAGAAAAATAAACTGGAAGCAACAGCCCTAAAATTCGAACCTTTTTAATATATTACATAATAATTTTCTGTGAATTTTTCCCTAACCTGTCTTCAAAGCCATCCTCATAAATTAACCGGGATGAAAGGAGTTCGTCATGATTTCCTTGTATTTTTCCTCAACGTTTACAGATGCTCCAAAGGGCTGGGATAAAGGGGTTTTAGGTTCAAATGAATGGATAATAATGACACGCGATAAAGCCAACAAGTCATTGTTGTAATCGAAATTGTTTATTGATACAAACAGAGAAAGAAAAATGTTTTTTGACGTTTATGTTTACATTTGAGATATAAGACGTAACATACTCTCTAAAGATGAATCAGTGGAATCTCATTAATTTGAAGTGACTATTCACTTTTTATCGATGTGTGAATCGTACCTCGCAGAATCAGTGATTATTCAATCTATAAATATATGAATATCAGAGTCAACTGATTTAATCATTGAATATTTGTATGTTTACTACTGAGTATTCATTTTTTATTGCTTCACTAACGTAATTAATGAAAATCCTACTGATTCGTGTTTAGGGAGTAAGTTAAAAATTTATGATTCCTTGAATAGAAAACGTTGATTTTATTAAAACAAATTATAATTTTGTTTTATTCAAGTAGGCGGTAAAAGCACCTTTGAATTGCAACTGTATAAAATGATAATGTCATCGATGATGATTGCACAATAAAGAATTATACAAAAGGCGGGATTAATGCTAAAAACATTCTCTACCAACCAACCTTAGATTGCACAAGTACGGACGTCTATAGTGTGCAAAATTGAGGATTGGAAATCACTTTTTTTTTAAAGGCAAAATAAGATAACATTATAAATATAAATATAAATATGTTTTAACACACACACAAGGTCGTCTGTTCCTAAGGTAGGCAACTTAATGACTGTGTTTTAGGTAACAGTCGACTTATATACATTTTTTTTAATAAATATACCTACATATAAATAATACATGTATAAAGAAACATATATTACACCCAGACTCGGGGCGGGAATCGAACCCACAACCCTTGGAGCGGAAAACAGGGTCACTGCAAACTGCGCCAACGGGTCAGTAGAAACATTAGTAATATTACGTAACGTCTGTTGAGTAGAACCGCCAGAGTAGTAGACTCTGTTAAGTAGAAACGGCAAGAACCTTAATATTTACTCTTTAAAAACAGTCAATACACCGTTTCTTAGATATATGTAAATTTAGTCATATACTGACAGCGTATTATCCAGTTGTTGCGACCATAGCGCCGTCAAACTATAAAATAAGAATTAAAGTTTAAATATTGCGAAAAAACTAACTACTACTCCTGTCACCAGTGGAGGCTATGAGACGTGGGGTTAATTCTTTTAGATTTTTTTTTTGCACTGCTACTCCAAGGTCCAAGTGTTTCGACTGGAAACTGCACAAAAACATAACTTTGGATAAGTGACGAATATTTGTGCCGTTTAGTCATTTCAACCTTCTCCGCAGCGGCTCCCACTCTTCAAGCCGTTTCCCTGACATGATTCGTCAAATTGTACTAGACAAGCTTAAAGATTTGCGAAGAGGTTTATGCTAAGTAGTAGGACGTTTCCAAGCTATTACAACACAGTATAGATGAATTGAATTTTGGTAGATTATTTATTATACCAATGTAAGCTACAGTCAGGTTTGAATTTCAATATTCAATTTAAGTTAAAATAATTGAGATTCTTTGGCTCCGATAAAGACCTTGTTTGAGTTTCCGATTTTACATAATAATTGTTTAGTAAAATGGCTTACGAGTTTCAATAATCTTTATCTGATTTTACCTACAATAGAAGGAAACTGACTAAACTTCCGGTATAGCGATGCGAGTAGTCATCTTAACGACGCGCTTGTAGGTTCGGTTCTCGCTCGGAGAAGATATTTTATTAAATAGTTGTTTCTAGGCTGACTGTAGGTCAGTATTCTTGTAGGTCTCTCCATCGTACCTCGGAGAGAACGTAAGGCTGTCAGTCCCGGTTCATATTACTGACATCTGCTAACGAAAGCTACTAATGGTAGATAAATTGTCTGATAACCCACAATGGAGCAGTGTTGTGGATTAATCTCCAACTCTTCTATATGGAGACGAGGTCTTTGTCCAGCAGTGAGACGTTTACAGGTTGATGAAGTTTAGTTCAGAAATTTGACACAATGCACACAACACAAGCTTATGTCTAAATTCACGCCTATTCAAAGATCTTCTGTACTAGCAGTTTTCGAGAGAGAGTGAGAGATTTCTTTGTATGTAGTCAAGAAACTATGAAAATAGTTATATTTTTGATTTTTGAATGATGTTAGTCGTGTTTTGAGCATATGTTAGTGTTGTATTCATTTCCGGATCCCCGACACAGAATTTTCTACCTACTAATTGTCCGCTGAATTTGGGTCGCTTATTATTTATAGGTACTTTGTTTCGTTTTTTTTAACGTTATAAAATTATCTTAATTCATTAACCAGTTATCAGTTAAATTTACATAATCTACTTTAAAAAAGGATATATTTTAATCAAATAAAAACTTCCGTAATTATAATTTAACTAAATAAATTTAATCTAGATCCACCTCTAGTGAAAACTAAGTATAGCAATTTAAAACATATAATTAAGTGCACTTAAAAGCTCTTACAAAATATCAAGTAAACGAATAAAAATCGTATAAAAACACTTAGAGCTTTTAAATTCGTTTCAATGTCGCATCCATTAGTTCCTTAAGCGATTTAAAGAGAAACTCCGATATTAAGCTTGCATTAATTGTGAATTAGTGTAGCGGAATTACCGCTATTCGTTACAGTAGTTTAGGAGATTTGTTGCTGTGTTTGTTGTCTTCAATTAGCCTAACTCTGTTTCCGCAACGTCATCTGTAAACTTCCAATAACGTTTTGCTAATGACTTAGCAACGAATAAATGGTATTTAGTGAAGGGACATTAAGAACTAAGGATTTACTATTTAAATTGATCAAACTTTGGTTCAGTGGTTACTGCCGCTGGCTGATGCGCTTGCAGTCGCGTGGTCGATCCCCGCACGTGACAAATGTTTAGGTCATATAAAAGTTTGTGTGTTACCAGACCCCTAACTGAGGGCTCTCATCTTGCTGAGGACCGTTGAGAAAAAACTTCTGTTAATTCAAGTGAAAACTTCTTTGGCTGTGTTGGCCGATTTTTAGTAAGGAAAAAACTTATGGGTTCGCGTCATCGATGACCTCGACATGCTCGTGACCTATTGCGCTTGCGCCAGACTAGCGACATGCAGTATAGCGGTCTGTGTACATGTATACGCTTATATACATTAACACATTGTATGTACTCGACTTTATTATATTATTTATTTATTATGCGTGTTTGACTTTTTGGGTGAGTAAAATCTTGTGAATTCGCGTCACCGACTTTCTGTAATAGCAGTTTTTTTTTTTTGCGCAAGGGAATCCATTAACGGATGATATCCAGACACCCGGATAGCAGTCCTAGACCTATGTCGGACTCGGCACTTTGGGAGTGCAATATCATACTAATCCCCTGCGGGAGCCTTCAGCCGCTTTAATTGGAGGGTCCCGGATCTGCAGGCAACAGGATCCCTCCAGCGACAGGCTGGCCTCGGCGAAAAGGCCAGACTTCTTCTTCATGGAGACTGTCCGGCTCATCTCTGAACAGTCCCGACGACGCCGTGTCTAGCAGGACCGGGTTTCCATCCCGGCCCGACACGACTGTAATAGCAGTGAGTGAAGCTATGTTGACCGCTTGATAAGTTTATTTTGTGTGTGCGCATTGTTTTAACTGTATTATCGATAGTCATTATTCGTATCGATTAATTGTAGAATCACTGTGTAGTACAATAGTAAGTACCTACTCAATATAATTATATGTTTTTGTAGAAATATAAATGATAATAAAAACAAAGTATTTACTATCGAATATTTCCAATATTATTATTGATATTTACTTTGAAATATTTAATATTATTTTTCCATTGTTTTAAGTTTTCACTTCTGTCGGCAGTCCTTATAACTGCCTTTATTATATATATAAAAATTGTATATAAAGTATAAATATAATAAAATTTTAAATATAATAACATTTATTAGATGTATACTACTTTTTGCGTACCGTACGGAGAGCGACAGAGAAGAATACTTCCAAACTCCTTCTTGTTGAGATGTCGTAAAATGCGTCTAAGGCCATAGTGGTGCAAACAAATGTATTCCAACCAAGATAGTGACGAGCAGCAGCGTCACCATACCTTGCCGTAACGTACTGCGCTCACCGATTCCCCTGCCAAGCGTGGCGAGAATTGGCAAACTCTTTAAAAAAAACCAGAAATACAGAGCCCAAGCGGTCGCTCTGAAGGCCAGTCACAGTCAGCAGGACATCAGCATGGACATCCAATGGCTCATATAATTATGATGATACTTTTGTGTCAGATTAAGCGAGTTCAGAATCCGAAAGGACTTGAATAGGTACTTAGTCACAGATTATAGTTATATGCAGGAAAAAAATTTGTATGAGTGGTCACGAATCTTTCCAAAGACTGACAACAAAACTCTTTTACTATGACTGCGCTATCCATCAATCAGTTTTTCCCTTTTTGTGACAATCTATCCGTCGTTAAGTTGACTATATTCTTAAAATCGTAAAAAGTAAATACTTCGAAATTTCAGTCTTCTTTACAATAACGTGTTTTATCAAATTGCAAACTGAACAACTACGTACTGTTTGAACAAATTGCAAACTGAACAACTGCGTACTATTTGAACAGTGGTTTCGAAATCTGCGAAATTAGTAAGGCGCAAAACAATATGTACTGTGTGCACATATTGTTTTGTTGAATGATAGTGTATCAAGGTTCGAAATAAAATAACATTCCTCGAATTTACTTATTTAGTATGTAAAGTGATTATTAAAGAAATTAGTACTTTACGCACACATTATATGAATCACTCTAAACAAATTCATTAAGAAGATGTCTGAAAAATCAGCTGTATATTTTTAATCTGATTTTCCTTAGTAACTTTCGTGTTCTTGGGAAACAGACATCGTTGTATAAATATCACACGCTAGATTAGCTCGTAGAACTGACGGGCGATTGAGCAGAAAGGTTCTCCAGTGGAGGCTACTTACAAAGACAAGCACTCCGTCGACAGACTTCCCACCTTATGCGAGTCGCGGTAAGTCACTGGTTTCTGGTTTCTGAGATAGGACCGCAAAATTTTGAATTTCATAAAGATAACCTATGTCCAGCTGAGCCACGGCTGAGTGTGATGATTATGATGACGATGGTCTTCATTTTTATGATTTACGAAAAATACATACTGGTACAAGATAAGATATTTAAAAATAGATTAAATAAAACGAACTAATTTCATTTCATTTTGTTTATAAGAATTTACGTTTTTTTTTTTTCATGTTTTATAAGAGCTGTTTACGTACTAGAGGGAGTTAATGTAATTTATTATGAATGTTGAGAATTTTATGGACCACTGGGGAAAATTAAACGCGTCTCGACTGCGTCAGGCGAACACGGTACTTCTTGTTTTAGTTACGTTACGAAAATATTGTACTTTTGAAATGTAACATGATATTTTAGTAACGAAACGAAGGACGAGTTTGTTGAGTAAAAATTGAAATTAATTTTTTACCTTATGTCAGATGCAGTTTTGTATGCAGTATGTTTTGAAAGTAAAAATCAATAAATATTTATCAGAATGAAGTTAACTGAACTGAATCAGCCTGTAAACGTCCCACTGCTGGGAAAAAGCCTCTTTTCGATGAATAAGAAGCAATTAGCAGATAATCAGAAGTAACTATCGTTACCAGGTGTCCATGATAACAACAGGGACCGACTGCTTGCTATCTAAGGCTAGGGAAACCCACAAGGAGATACACCCAGACCAAAAAAAAATATTTGCGCAAATACAAATATCTGCCCCGAGCGGGAATCGAACCCACAACCGCCGACTTTGAGGCAACTACTCGCACCACTACACCAGATCCAATAATAGTACAAGTATTATCATATAATTTCTTAATAGAATAATTAGAATTTTATGTTGAATCGCTAAACTCGACTGTGTATACGTACGTTTTGATGATTGTTTGTTTTTTCTTGAAAAACAATTGATAACACATCCAGATTATGCTGTTACATATCAAGAATATCGTTTTGAACAGTACATAGAATAGTATATGATGATAATTAATAAATAAAATATTAAAATATTAATTCTTAAGTAATAATTTTGAAAATAATGATGTCATTCATATAGTGCAATTCTGAAAGAATGTACATATAATAATATCAGTCTCCTCATAATAGTTTCGTTAATATCCGAGTCAACATATTTTCATCTGTTTTTCTTTATTAATATAATATACATACACATAGAATTGACTCTTCCAGCACACACACACACACACACACAGAGGATCATTATTAAACATTGTAGCTACGATATTCACGATACCACAAACTAGAATGTACTATTTCTTCGACTAATAAATGTATACGGGAATAATCCAGTAGATGTATCTAGTTATTTTTTATACACTAATATAAAATAATACATATGTAATGTAACGGAGGTTTAATTTAATTGTCAATGTTTTAACAATTTATATATTCATATTATACCCATTATAAAAATGAAAACAAAACTCCGTGTCTTATATTTTTAATTTAAGAATATTAATACTAAATATGACACAACTTTATCTGTTTAACGCCTTGTAATTAACGAATTATCAATGTGTGTTTTATAACATATAATATTTAAGAATATTAATACTAAATACGACACAACTTTATCTGTTAAACGCCTTGTAATTATCAATGTGTGTGATATTTTTAGACATAATTCTCATACATCACCATAAATAAATGCGTACACACACAACTACTAAGAAATGATTGATAATCTATTAACGGCTAATGAGACACGCGTCTCATTAGCCGTTACTTTAATTGCCAAACGTCCCATAATTACTATTCTTGTGTTTGTAATTTTTCATACACATATTCCCAACATTATTCCCCAATGTCACCACAAATCAAAACGTACACACACAACATCTCAGACTAATAAACGGGTAGAATTATCACGATGCAATCCAACAGAAGTATGCACTCGTTTACAAGTTAAATCGACGGGGAACGGTCTGGGTAATTAATTGGGGAGTCGGGAATTTCCGGGACAACACTACTGTCGCGGCTGGGGTATGGATTGACAAGGGATGGATCTGGCATATTATTATTAAATCTTAAATTGTTACTCGATAATTGAATTAAATCAAGATGATCCTGTGATACAGGACACGAGAAATACCGAAGGCCGTGTTTGGTAATGCTTAATGATATAGGGAAATATTGTGAGCATTTGCAAGTGTTGGAAATAATATCTGTGATATTATGTACTATGATAGTGGCCTAACGTAAGAAATTACTCTTGAATAATTCTTCTTTATATAGAAGTAAAGGCGGGCCATAATAGAGTGAGACAAAAATCATATGCATCAAAAATATCATGTGGGGATAAAATATATTTTTCAAATTCCGTACATATAGACAATGTTGTAAAGTAATATAGACAATGTTTCAAGACCGTTCTAGTGTAGTTGTGCGAGTAGTTGCCACAGCCCATAATGCCGCGAGCCGGGGCAGTTGGGGGTCCGATTCCCGCACGGGACAGACATTTGTATTTGTACAAATATTTGTTTCCGGACTGGGTGTATGTCCTTGTGGGTCTCCCCACCACGCCTTGGAGAGCACGTAAAGCTATCGCTCCCAGTTGTTATCATAGACACCTGATAACGATCGTTACCCATTATAGAGAAATTATCCGCCTACCATCAGTGGAGCAGTGTGGTGGATTAAGATCCAACCCTTCTATAATTATGGAGAAGAGATTTTCGCTCAGCACTGAGTGGTTTACAGGCTAATACAGTACAGACAATATTTATTTAAAACAAAAATCAATTATGTTATTTTGAATACTATATCAGCCGGATGTCTACTGCCGAACATAGGCCTTCTCCATGATCTCCGGGGTAGTTTGCTAATACTCGCAACGCTTGGCAGGCGTAGTGTATTATGGCAGAATATCTTGACGCTGCTAGCCATCACCACTCTAGTTGGTGTACAGTTGTTTGCGCCACTATGGCCTTAATAGCCTTTTACGACACCTCGGCAAGAAAGAGGTCGGGCCTATTCTTCTCTGCGTGTCACCGCACGGCCATAGCCATAGCTGTTAAGTATCGATATATTTAAATTTTCATTAACTTTTTCGTTTTATTTTTATTAAATTCACTCAAAACAAATAGTTTTAATTACTAAGTCAAGCCAAGTCACAGAATATAAATTATATATTGCAAAATTTAATTGCCGTATCCTATTAAATAATTCACATAGCAACTTCGCGTAAGCGATGTCTCGAGTAAAACTATACTCCGAGCGCGCTTGTTCAGTACGTCTGTACGTTTGTACGCTTATACGTACGTGTTTACGTACGTACGAACACAGCTCAAACCGTATTAGCTCAACCACCTTAATTTATTGTCATCTTATGCAACTGCATCCGACGTTTCATTGGATCTGCGAGATAACATGTTTTTACAACTTTGATCTACGTTAAACTGGGGTTATTAAAGTCTGAATTTGATTATTCAATTCATTAGTTCAGTGAAATATTGAATAGAAACGTCCCTAACGTTTTCACCCACGTTGATGTTTATGACCAGTGTTCTACTGATATGAGACGTAGTGTTATTTTATGGCCTATTTCACGCCTGGGTTATGTAGCTTTAGGTTTAGTTATTTCTGAGTTATATTGACTTTATCAAGTACAATATGTGACTATTTGCAAATTCACTAAGGTAATTTATCCTTTGAACGTTAACTTTTATGTTATATTTTACAAAAACCTTTATACAAAGGTCAATAAACTCAAAGAAAACATAATCAAAGATTATGGCTCCATACTTAATTACAATTTATAATAAGTCACTGTAATTACCGTGCGGTGACCGTCAGAGAAGAATATTCCCGACCTCTTTCTTGCCGAGGTATCGTAAAAGGTGACTAAGGATGGCGAAGAAAGAGTGGTGCGAACAAATGATGTGAGGGGCAGCATAGCGTCACCCTATCCTGCCACAACACGCTGCGCTCGCCAAAACATCTGATGTGGTGTTGAACTTTTACATTCTACCCTCAATTGTTTAAATACATTTACACCATCAGGTTGAATCAATCAATCAGTCATTGTAATTAGAGAACTTAGTAATAATAATAGTATTTATAACACGTTTAAGCAGTAATATATTAATAAAATTATTCAATGAAATTAGATAATAATTAAATTTTTCGTCTAATAGATACTGAACGTTTTTCTTTTTTCTTAAATCACACACATTTCGACGTATTTTATTTAAAATAATAAGGTCCAGAATAGAATGGGTGACAAAGGACATGGAAACGAATTATTTGTTAAATTATTATTTATTTATTTGGTTTACATACACTAAAACTTATAACTAAATGTCACAATTATTTATAGGAATAACCGCATGCAAAGTAAATATATACTAGTTTGTAGTTATCAATTTTAGTTAAGGATATCGTTTGTAAATTTCGACAAGATGTTGTGGTTCTCTCTATCGAGTCATAATATTGAATTATTTTGTGTGTAACTTACAATTTATATTATGTTTACACCGATCTTATATTAACATAACATCTAAATTGAAATCGTCTCCTTCAAACTCAAATTAAATAAATAATGTAAAATGATTGATTAAATGAAGTTACTTCTTTTACAGACATTGAGTGTGGGTATGTGGTGGGGTGTGGGGTACGAATATGTGGTTCATTAAAACAGTATCAGCTATTCACCATATTGTTTCGTAGTTATCGATTCAAATATCTTGATAGTTCTTCACTTCAGTAGTATTAAAATAATAATAGTAAATAAACACCTCACACTTAAAAATATATAAAGGGGTTATTATTTGTTGAATAAATTTTGCAAAGAAAAACAAAAGTGATTCAACTGGTCACTTTAAAATCAATATAAAAATATTCAAACCAACTTCTTGTCCATTTCAGCTGAAACAGGATTTTTTTTATAATGAACGTTACAGTTTCATCAAGGATCACTTAACAGCAGAGGCGAAAAGCTCTTAATCTCATTGCTTCATACTTAACTGGGCGAATTCAACGTGTTTTAATAAATGGAATAAAGTCTTCTGATTCAGTTCTTAAGACGGACATTTCACATGGCTTAATTTTGGGTCCTCCTCTATTTTTATTTTCTATTAATGATCATTAGATATTACAAATGTTTGAAATATAGTATATAGTATTTATTACTACAAATAACTTATTTATAAGCGCTAAAAAATGAAATCATTTACCCAATGTCAATGAACAAAGTTACAGTCTAATAAAAAAACAATGTCAGTCTTGATCCTATGATCAACGACATATTTTTAGAAATTACGTTAGATTTAATTCACTTAACTTTATCAATATTCTTCTTTCTTATCAGTTACTAGACTCAGCTCTGCACAATATGCAGTTAGAAGAGTTCGACAAATAAATACTGTTTGCTTATTAATACATTTTAGAGATTTTTATAACGTGGTACATATCTTACGGACTGCTACTTATATTTGATACTTTATTTATTTTTAGTAACAGCGTATCAATATTTATAACCTTAGGTGTCAAGAATTTGAGATTAGTTTTTAGTCCTTAAAATTATATACTACTTTAAACAGAAGTAAGATATAAATAATTTTAAATTAATTTTTGTCTTCAAAAAGTCATTTTTTTAATGAGATAGGAATATACAGTCAAACCTGGGTAAGTGAGAACTGGATAAGTGAGAAAACTCTATAAGTGAGAGTAATAGGACCCGTCATTTTAAGCTCCCAAAACCTCTATTAGCGAGAAACAGAAACCTCTGTAAGAGAGAGTCGTTTTTCCCTCATGGACCTCCGTAAGTGAGACTGCTACTTATCTATACCTCTACAAGCGACAGTTTATACATATACATACCAGCTTTATTTATTTATATTATTTAGGAGGAACTATAGCTACAATAAAAAAAATACATACCTACATAAAAGATACACACATATAGTAGTAAGCTTGTGTCTCACCAATCCAATATGTTAATGCCGAGCTTCGAAGATTTTGTTCAAATTGACGACGACGTAACTACCGCTGGAGAACAAACCGACGACGATATCGTTAAGAATTGTGTAAACACCTGTATTGCTAGAAATGACAGTGAAGACGAGGCACAGATTCCGGAAACAGAAATAAAGATCATTCCAATGAAGCTAGCTTTAAATGCATTGGAGACAGTCCATCAGTACTTTTAATACGTGGCGGTTGTTGATCAAGCAATATTCTACAAAATTTATGGTATAGAGAAAAACATTCAAAATACAAAAACAGAAACCCAAATAAAATTGATGGATTTTTTAAAGTGTAAATAAGCTCTAAATAAAATAAAATAAAATTACATAGTGCATGAATTTTTGTTTTGTTTTCGTAAGCATCTTGATACCTACCCTTATAAAGTACTTATATTATGTCTAAATCTAATGAACGTAACATATACACAGACACTATTAAAAATATATATGGACATAGTATATTATGTTGTGCATATTATGCACATAATGTTATCATATTACATATTTACTACATTCGTACTTGCTGTGACTTGTTATTGCTGCGTACCTCTACAAGAGAGAAACGCTACCCATGTACCTGCATTAGCGAGAAACTCGGGTTAGTGAGAAACCTCTATAAGCGAGAATGAGATTGTGCTCCCTTGAACTCTCGCTTATCCTGGTTTGACTGTAGATTGATGTATCTTATTATTTTGAGAACTATATTGACAAGATCCTAATTTTTATTCTGTGAATAATAACTTAGATGATAATGATAGTTTAAGTGTTTAATAATCTTTTAATGTAATACATGTTATCTAAGCAGCTTCGTAATTTTTACTATTGAGGTTCTTAGTTTCTTACCATCTTTTCTCAATACAATGCATTTGGAGGCAGTAACTGATGCTCTGAAAATTGTATCAAAAGTCTACTCGAATTAAAAAGAATATATCCATCATTTACGAACTATGATAATTCCTATTTATAAAAAAAATATTCAAACTCATAAGTGTCGATTATCATAGTAATTTTCATTGCAAGCATCAAGTTTAGTAACTGCGGTAGTTCGAAATCAATAGAGTACAATTATTTTGGCTCTACCTAGTATAATAACATTTCCATAATTATGCATTTATATTAATACGCACTTAAACTAATAACCAGTTGTGTCAGTAAGATCATTACGTTAATTTCAAATCTTGACGAAGCAGCAGCGAATAGTGAGTTTCAGCTTACAAACCTTATCTTAGTAAGGTGGTATGTATACTAAATTTAGTGACAAAATCATGAAGAAATTTACTATATATTTTTCTTTTTTATAATACATATATATTGACTATTTAAGGTACTGATACGAATTGCTTATAATTCCAACAAAGTTTGAAATACATATGTCCCATATATCAACAGGGAAAAAAAAAGTTTACTTTAATACAAAATACCATTTAGAACGTAATTAAGCCAAGCGATAACGTTTCGTTAACCCAATCAATCTTAACTAAATAGAATTCAACGAATTCTAAAAGCATTAACTTGGTTTAATTTTATTCCGATCAACCCTTTTATTTTTATGAACACGCCAGTCCATCGAGAGAAAACTAACCTAGCTTCGATACGAGTTTGTGTTGTGTTGTTCAGACAAAAAACGTCCTTATTTACTTTAGTGTAAAACTGACTTTCGCAGTAATAAGGATTGTCGAACTGTTCATACAACAGATGTTCCATTCGCTACTATACGTAGTAGACTCCAGTCGAAGAAGTTGAAACTTTGGCAGTTGCCGATCGTGAGATGAAATTTTATTTGGTAAACCTTTTTTGAATATTCTAAGTTTTGGTATCAGTGGCTAGAAGTGAGGGCTGATAGGCAACTTTTTGTTGGATTTATTGATATGAAACGAGAGAATGATGAAAAATTATAACCGTTTGATAAGTTTTATGGCATTTCTTTTGAAATATGTTTTCGATTGAGTTTATCAAGATCTTGTTAATCTTTCCGTGATGTCGTCAGTGAGGTTTTTTTTTTCGTATAAAATCTTTTACTTATTTAAGTTGATGTAACTTGAAATACGTTGCCTGTGTTATTAAATATGTTTAATGCTGGCTTGTCTTCGGAACATTAGCACATTCAAAGACTTCTAGTAGTATACATATTACATAGAAGTCTTCGAGCACATTACACAAAAATACCTATGAATTTGGAGATAAGTATAAATCATTAGAATTCTTAATTGTATTGTCTGTTGAATGTTGATACACGCATTACACAAAGTATATCAAATAACTTTTATAAAGGAAAAAAGTAGATAATATCAAAAAAAGTTTAGTAATTTTATAGGTACAATGATTTAAAGAAAAATTTAATGAAGTATTTTAATGAATACATTTAAGGACACAACAAAATTAATTTACTTTCAAGTTTCAACATGATATCAAAACTTGTCTATGAAAACTGGCTAGTTGTGTATGTTTACTGAGGATGAAAGGTGCCCGTATTGATTTATGCGTACCCTTAAACGCTATAGATAATTTTATTGATGATAATACTTCCAGTGCCTTTTTTTTGCTTTTCCGAACAATTCCGAGTGTAAAAGACATTTTCAAAAATAGACTTTACATTCATAAAAATAAGAACGATTGTCAATTTCTACTAAGGAAGTAACAAAAACATTAAAGTTTTTACATACCCAAAAAAATCTTTTGTAAAGCAGCAGGTAGTTTCTAAGAATTTTAATGCAACTTCTTCGAATTTTTTCTGCAACGGAATATCCTTGCTTGGTTGGTTATTTTTTGGTAAGTTATCGAATTTCTATCATCTCTGATTAGACATACAGTTATAAATGTATGTTTTTTTTAAATATATTTTATATTATTAGCCAATTTTTTGAACGCTTATTTTTTTTTTTTTTTTGTTCAGTAAGGCTGTTTATTGATGAAGACTACGAAATAAAAAAAAATCACGCTTATATCAATTGCGCTGGGTGTGAAGCCCTAAATGTCAAACAGTCTTAATATGAATAAGACACACATCTGTTATATGCTATTAAGATATAGGATCATCCATTAATTATAAATGAGGGTTTGGTATTTTAATATTAAATGTTTAGAGATTTAAGTAAATATATTTTAGTCTGAAATTAAGGTAATTTATATTCTAAGTTATAAATACGATGAATTTCATAAGTAATATTTTTAAAGAATAAAAGATTTATAAATTTTTTAACAGTTTGATATCACGTGTCGTGATACTATTTATATATAGTGTCACAATCAGAGGGAGATATTTTCATTTATATGTATATATGTACATGTTTTATAATTTTATTGTGTAGTTTATGTGTCGTATATTGTGCGATGACTGGCAGAGAAAAATAACCTCGAGCTCTTTCTTAGGTGTGTGCCGAGGTGTCGTAAAAGACGACTAAGGACATAGTGGTATGAACAACTATACACCAACCAGGATGGAGATCACCAGGTGGTCACCATATCCTACCAGAACACACTGCGCTCGCTAATCCGCCTGCCAAGCGTGACGATAATTAGCAAACACAAAAAACTAGCGTATTTTGAGTAACAAACATCGACATAATAATTAACAAACTGTAGCGACATCTACCTCGCCACATACGAACTAAAAAACTGAAGTATCCTACATCGCGCTATTAAAGTTATCCGAGCGACTTAACAAACCCGACAACAACCGTCGGGATAGTAGTCCACCAGACGCAACACTCGTCTGGTCGGAGGATACTCCCTTCTCAATGGTGGGAGAGGAACTTTACACGCTGTTCCTCACTCCCCTAAACTGGTGACCCGGACGTGATTTGAACACGCAACCCTCTGATTATACCCCCTGTTTCACCCCCCAAACTGGTGACCGCGATGTAGGATACGTCAGTTCGTATGTGGCGAGATAGATATCACTACAAAATCAACAAAATTTTCTTATATAAAATACGACTACAGTTAAATATTTTCGCTGTATTTAACATCAATAGAAATAACGCGAACAACAAGAAACATTTCTATTGTATTTACTACTATGTAACTGTTTATACGAGGGTCAGAGCTTTAATTCTATAGTAACAATACCTTACTCTATTTAAAGCTTACGTGACACAATTAAAATTTCAAATTTCATTCACACACTCAATAAGTGTCTAACAGATTGGAAACTGAAGGTATTTCAATTTACTATAACAAATATCATTTGTAATTATAATTCGAATATGAAACGTTGCTTAAAATTTAACATTACCCGTAACAACTGAGACGAAACCAAATGTTTGCCCTAAATTATCACTGCTTCCTTCGCCCTTACTACAAACAGCTGATGTGTTATCACAAACACGATTCACAATATTAAATGAATTTACACCTTATTTACAATATTATTTAGGTTTAAAATTATCTGTGTCACTAATAAAAGTAGTCGTAAATTATACCTAAAGTTTACATTGCTTCACGTGCACGTTTGAATGTGTTTTTTGGTCCTTCGAGTCCCCCAGAAAGGGTCATTTTACAAATAGTAAAACAGATCTTCGGTTAGGTTTAGTTATTGTTTTGATCTGTTAGCTTATATCTCCCACCAATCCATCTTCATTTTTTACGGTCGATGTTGTCTATTCAATTATGATAAGGGTCGGAATTTGAAGAATTACATTATGTTATAACACCGCCTTTTTTATTTCATTTTATTTATTTTATATTATTCAATTCTTTATTAGATGGTTACTTTGATTATTTGTCTTGTATTTTCGGAGACGAATTTGTTTTCGGATTATTTTGTTTTATTTATTTGTCAATATAATATGTCTTTATTAAAATCGTAAATAATAAATCGTAATTGATTTATTTTTATACAGAGCGTTATTTTAAAAAATTTTCTTGTCAGTTAATAATAACGAAGATTTAAAAATTTGCATTGCTTTTACTTGTCAAAACTATAAAAGTACTTTGAAATCACATATTACACATTAAAAATCTGATAAGAACATAATATGTAAAAATATTTTTTCATGAATAAATTACAAGTGCTAAAACTATGACAAAATGAAAACATTCTTTTATATTTAAACTACGAAGAATATAACTTATATATTCTAGTACGCTATCCTCTCTGACTTCATTATTTTAAATTAAGGTTCCATCCGAGATCTTTTCAAATGCAAATGTTGTGCACAAGCCTTTAACTTTCCTCAATTAATGGCCCATCTGACGTAAAAGAACTTTTAATAACAGTCTCGTAATTTCTAAAATGAAAAGTATAACAAACTTAGGTCTCTATCTATTACATGATTTCTCTTCACTTCAATTGCGATCCTACTTGTAATACTTCTTGTGACAAAATTAAGTTCTCCGCTCTTGAAAATAGTCCACTGTGATTTATGTTATTTAAGTGTATCATCAATTAATTGACATTTTATTTATAAAATAAGTAATAACTCGACTTACGTTACCCGTCTAATAACAATCTGGACCTACGTTGTTTTCAAATCAATATATTTGTTTATATTCATTGTATTTTTATTACAGACCAAAGACACAAAATTCTAAATAATTGTTCAAAATTTGGTAAAAAAAATACTTAAAGCACGAAACCGTATCGTGTTTCCATATATCACGATATACTTGCTTGAAGAATTTCAGCATGTACCAGGTCATATTTGAAAATTTTCGATTTCATTCAGTTCAATTATTCTCAAAATATTTCAAACAATCAGACAATTTCATAATAATTTCATCTACTAAAACTGTCACATTCTTTAATCAAAACTTCATTACATTTCAAGGAGACAGCATAATCTCGTTCTGTAAAACTTTTATTCACTTTAAAATTCGTTTCTTCGGTAAATTATAAATGTATTTCTTTTAACTTCTAACAAGATCGTTTTTAGGTTTTATCAACCTTATCAACATAGATATAAAGATCATTTCTCTATAACCATCTTCGAAAGCCACAAAAAATTCTACATACCTGTTTCATTTTGTCTTGAGCTTGTAAGGAGTTGCTTCACGTTAATAATGAATTAAACACGTTCTTCTATCTGATTTTATTTTTTCCTATTGTATTTTTTTTTATCCAATTACGCCATTAAAGGACGTATATTATTTGTAATGTAACACATCGGAAATGCATTTTCAATCGTTAATTGTCGGAAACTAAAGACCTCTTTTTTATATGTGAACTTTTTTAACATAACTTTTATCATTAGAAATATCAAAACCATAATTTAATGTTTTCGGTGATGACGTGGCCAAGTTCAAGAGGTCAAGAAAAGCAGCTAAAGGCCACAAAGGACGGGATTCACTACCACGGGGAGTCTGCAGAGAAGATTCCAGGGAACGACAGAAAAACTAAACTTATTGGAGTTTATTGAAAAATTGGAATCAAGTGATCTGTATCCAAAAAAGAAAAGCTAGCTCTACAATAAGATAATTTATACTTCCTGGCAAGCTGTTAAACATTTTGGTTCTAATAATTGAATTTTTAATAATTAATAATATTCTAAAAGAAATAACAAAATTTAAAATTCAAAACATATCATAGTCTTTTCTCACTAATAACATTTCCATAACTAACCAATGAAATTTAAATTTACAATACTCAATACTATTAATTATTAATAATAATCAATATCGCGTATTATAATATATAATCCTATAATCAAGGAAAAAAAACCTACAATTTATACACAATCAATTCGATACGATACGAATGATAGCTCGTAAAATATGTCCTGTCAAGGAGAAACGACTGTTACCGAAACTTTTTTTTTCTCCTGACTGATTGATAATACTCAGGAGACAACAGACATGATTTATTATACGCTATTACTACAGAAATCTTTATTATTATCGACTTTGACAGTTACTTAATCAGTATAAGAATAATCTGTCAACTTTTACAGATGCTTAATATTTTTTATGGGCTCGAATTCGATTCAATGACTTGTTAAAATATAATAATCAAGTAATTTTTTGAGTGTCGATATCTAAAAATGTTTTTTATTTTCAATTTACAATTCAATAAAAATAAAAATAAATATTTTATTCAATTTTACTTTTGTAAGTAATATTTTGTCGTAAAAAAGAATATTAAGATTAATAAAGTTGTCTAAAAGCCAGGCTTATGATGCCATCTTATTTCAAATTATCTTTAAAAGTCCATGATATATAAGTATGTATACAATTACCATAAGTATAGCTTATCATTATTTATTAAGGTTTGCTTAAAGTTGATAGATTTCTAATTATATAAGATTTTGTTTTTACATAATTTTATATACAACTATACTAAAGCAAACGTGACATGCTTCAATATTATATTTTCATTTTAAATAAATAAATATAAATATTAACCAACAATTCACACCACGTTAACCTAGCCCCGTGCTAAGTTCGTAAGAACTTGTGTTACAGGTACTAGGAACGGAAATAAATTTAAGAAAATTATATAAATACATATATACATAAATATACATCCATGACCCGGTGTAGACATCTATATTTGTCATACAAATTATCTGCACCTGGTGGGATTCGAACCCGCGACCGCTTTGTAAAGTGTCCAGTTGCCTGACCACCCGACCAGCCGGCCGTCATTCTTTTATCTAATTAAAATAAAATATAAATACATATATCATGTATAAGAAAACAAGCACGAGAATGAAATAATACATAATAACCATTGGGTATTTTATAGATCAATGATAAGAATTATATCTTAGATATCATCAAAAATCAATATCCTGGAGCACGTGGTCTAAAAATTTACACAAATCGAAATGACACGCAAAAGCATCTCTGAAGGCACACGATAACATCGACTTGTATAAATAAAATTTAAATTGAATATGAATAGAGATGTTCGAATTGGTTGTTTTAACTGATCTAACCACTAAACTCTCCTAACATTATAAAAATATTATGATTCTACTTCCTTTATATGAACAGGGATAATTAAATTAACTTACAACGTAATCACCGTAATTAAACGTTAAAGGCCAATAATTTTTTCACGAAATAAAATAAAAACGTATAATATAAATCATATGAATGCTTAATATTACAATATTTTATAATTACAAAATACGAAACGGTATATATTTAACTTATCTTCGATCGTAATATTATAAATTCCTACACTTTATGCCCTGAAATAACATTTATTATAATACTTACGAGTAAACTTCTACTTTGTTAAAAACCGGAATCACGCACATAAACAAAAATATAAAGAAAAAACATTAAAAACACGTGTAAAACAATAAAATTTACCTAATGTGAACCAACGATGCTAAATCGAAAGACTTACGCGCAGGATGCGTTGGTGTGGGTTTCGGTGTGTGCGTGAGTCAGGTAGCATCAGCTGTTCCCGTCCCATATGACTTCAAGGACGGATCGTGGAGGCGTTCTTTAAAAAAAAAAAGCTTTTCGAAAGTTCGTTTGTAATAGCGTAACGAAGCTATTTTATTTTTAATATAGGAGTCGAAGGAATGTTTTTTTTTTTGTTTTTTTGTTTTTGACCGGCCATGTGAGAGTTATTGTACTACCCACGTTTTTTAACGTTTATTTTTGGATTTCAATTATTTCTAAAGTCAAAGTATGTGACTGTAACCAATTTAATTGTTTTATAATTTTGAAATTTGATTTTAATATCTTTAATATTAAAATACTACACACTTTAAAAAAATATATTACGATCTTCTTCGATAACGATATTTTGAATGATCATTATGTTACATACTTATATATAATTTTTGTTGTTTTAAAGTTAATATTACGATTTATTGGAACTTTAATCTAAACTAGCTGACCTAGCTTTTAAGCTTTAGGTCTAAATATACAAATATTCATTATTATTTAAAATAACTGAAGCAACAAAACAGTATATAACATGTAATTAATCTTATAATTATCAATTTAGAAAAAAAATAGTATATATTTGTAATTTATTTTATATATAAACCTTCATTGAAAATTCTAGTAGAAAGTCCAATAATTAATATATAGTGTAAGCCGTTCAAAATGATTTATACTACACGTAATCGGGACAAGTTACAACAAGGTCTACAACTTAAATTGGTCGTGTAACATCTACGCAAATAACTTTATTAATACAATAAATAACGGATAACAACCCACATATTATAATAAACATAACTGGTACAACATAAAATCTCAGAAACTGTCGACAGATTATATCTTTACAAACAGTAAATGCAGAACTTTATTACAAAATCTATGACTTGTGTACTTTAAAGTATTTATAGATTGTTCGTTTCTCTTATTTGTGTTAAATTCTATTTTTAAACGCAAAAAAAAAATCGTTCTGGGTGTCACGTGTGTATGTATACAAGCATGTGTATGTAGTGACCTTCTCGAATAGTGTAATGTCAAATTCGATTTTCAAATTGAATTTTATCCTGTTAAGGTTTTCGTGTATGAATATATTGTAAGTTGAATGTAAATTATGTACGAGTCAGTCATCTTTTAATTAATCAGTGATGTGTTTGATCGATTTCGATTATTTTAAAGATATCGTACCAAAGCCAATTACTAAGACTTCAAAATCTTCAAGAATTTCTCTTTTCTTTCTTCGTTAACTATATCTTTGGAACCGTATGGAGTAGATACTTTAATTATTTTTAGAATTTATATTCTTATGGTCGCTTTAATATAGAAAGTTTAAATAAAATAAAGTTAAAAATGAAGGGCCATAGAAGAAACTATACAAGAAGCGTATTTCGAACTTTTCAGCTTAATCTTGACCAATTGATATTACAAATTTAATATATATAACGAGCTATTTGTATGTTAACATAGTTTTAAATATGTGTAAAAAAGCACAGAATATATGTCTGCCTATATCTGCATAAAGTAATAAATTTTAATTACCTAAAGTAAATTCTTATTATTATCTGGGTGTTATATTAAATGTTTTAATTGGATTTAAATTCCCGGTGAAATATGAAAAATTTCACTTAAAATACTTTCTCACATAGTATTTCATAATAAAACGTTAAGACTTATTGTACCGTTACCCTTTTGAACACACGTGTGAAACCACTCAATATAACAAATGAATTTTCAACAAACAAAGTCGCGTAAAACATTATGTATAAAATAATAACCACTTGGTAACAAAAATAATTTGCATACAATAAAAAAGCCTTTTAAAATCGCCTCACGTCCGACCCATACATCAAACTTGAACTTATTACGCACACATACACACGTGTACGATCAGCTGACTACGCACACATGTATGTAAATAAACAAGCCGTGTTCACATTGTGCTTGTACCTATAGGATGTTGACTGTTCCTAACGTAATGAGAGGGTTTCGAAAAAAGTACAAGAGGTACCTTTATTAATAAAACAGCTTATATAAAATTGAAACGTATTCGAAATTAATATTTATTTCTTAGAATAAACGGTTGAATTTCGAATGAAGGAAGCGTCAAAATACGTCGGTTATGTAAACGAAAATATCGGCATAGTGTGAGTAGAACAACAATAATCGAAGCTCTATGATGTATGCATGTGGAAAAGAGAGAGACAATGTTTTATTTTGTATCGTCAACGCGTTCCTTTTTCAAAAGCTCACTGGGAGGCAAGGTGCTCGGTTTTAATTGTGACCTGACTGATGTGTGACGTTTAGTCCTGCGTTTTGTTCGATGCATGAATTCTATAGACCTTTCCGGATACTCAACTAGATCTATATCAGCCGAAATACTTACTAGCGTCCTGCCCTGACTTTGCACATATTTTATACTATCTCATATATAATTATTCAGTCCAAGAACTATGAAAATGTCGGTACCACAGAAATGGTATTATTACTATTTCTGTGGTCGGTACATTTTGAATAAGTTTCTTTATGGTACAGACTTACATATAATATTAATATAATAATTATTATCTAAATACACGAGCTTTATATATCGTTGTCTTTGCGCGAAGTAACAACATCTTTACGATTCATCCTTTTTCCTCCACAAACTTTCTCGTTCATAACATGAGCAGAATAATTATTATAATCTGCAGCTATTACACATCCATCATCATGTTCATGGTGTCATTCAGTCTAGACAGTAATGATAATGACAGTCTGATGAAGTGGTTTGGACTTGGCTCTAACATCTGTCATCAGGTTTGATTTTTTCATATGATCTATTGGTACTGGTTATGAGGTGCCATGTTATGACTATAATTGACCTTTTATAGAAGAAGAAACGTTATTCATATAGATTAATGTATTTTTATTTGTAATTTGTGTTTGACTGTCTGTTTGTTGATTTATGAAAGAAATTATTTTAATAAAAACAGTTCAGATTACTGGACTTTATAATTTACTTTGACAACCTTTAATAACTAAATACATCTTTCTAAAGTCGTATCATTAATTATTTGAATAATATTTATATACTATTTTAAGTAAATAGTTGTTTATTTGTGTATTATATATGAATGTATATATTTTTATGCATATTCTTATGTAAATGTGTTTATGTGTATGGTTATTTATACGTGTATATAGTTTTTGGTGTCCTCGTATTTATAAGATTTTATAAGACCACCTTCGCACTCTATTTAGTATGTTTTTTTTTTTGTTTCTTCTTTAACGTATATGAAGAATAAATACATAAATAAGTAAAGTAGTACATATATGTTTATAAATATGAAATAGATTTATATAACTAAGATAAATAGAATAATAATACAGGTAAGTATTGACCTTGATCATCTAAAACGTTTGATGTATAAATACAATTAATTATACATAGTAAAAAGTATCAAGCCTAAGAAAAGGTTTTAAGAAAAAATATATGAATTTTTTGTACTATACAAACAAGGTTAAAGATCTGAAAATTAGTACCTTAATCTAAAAGTGTTTTATGAACTAAAAATACTAATAAAAGTATGGCATCTGAAATAAGTTTACTTAAAATGTGTACGAGCATAAACAGCGAATACAAACATATTTTAATTAAAACTCTGTAATATACTATGAAATACAAATAAAATAAAAAGAAATATATAGATGAAATTTATATACTATAGGTACGTATCTAAATGTTCAATGAATATAACCTTTAATGCCTTGATAATAAGATTCAAAATTTATTCAAAATCGAAGTCGTAATTTAAAAATATAATTTTAAATATATCTATTAATAAAAGTTAATTTTCGTAAGCTTTACTTTTTGAAAATTATAAATAATATATTTATTATATTACAACCTTTATATTATTAGAGTCTACATGCAGTAGTAATAATAATAATTATTTCAACGAGAAAAAACCTCAATGCAAAAATAATCTTAGCGGCATCACCAACTCATACTAGCAGTTTTTCAATTCCTAGAACATCCACTTACAATGCAATAAAATACTATTAATTCCCATAAATCTCCATGGTTATTCCAACGTCGCACAGCTGTCGTATCAGCTGATCACGCACACATGTACAGAAACGAGTTACATGCACACAAATAAAACCCGAGGCCGAAGAGCAAAAAAGGGACTCGTCAAACTGGCTCCGGTTTGAACGCCATCCTATAAGGGCAAAGATTATGTAAATATTCAGAACTATTCCTGTATTATTTGTTAAGAATTATGAAAATAAAATAAATATTGACTACTGAGCTATATAAAATGTTTAATTGAAAACCATTTAAAGAGAAAATATTTAAACTTGCAAATATTCAAACTTGAAAATATTTAGGCTTGTGTAGAACTTGAGCAATTCATAATAGTGTGCGTATACAGGCTAGACGTGTGCGCCGCGCCGGCCCGCCGCCGCCGCCGATTTAAATTTGGCGCCGCCGCCGCCGATTGGCTGACCGGCTCATAATCGGCGCGCGAATACACCAATGACCAATCACTTATTAAGTTGTGTGTTGCGTTTTTGTTGTTTTGTTATAAGTAATATAAAGGACGATAAAACTGAATTAGACAAAATTAATTTAAAATATTACAGCCATGGCAACAGATTTTTGGCAAGATCAATACCGTCGTTGCTACATTACCTACACGCTCCAATTTCTAGCTCATGACAGTGATGATATACAAAATTATACTCTAGCTACAAGGGTTTTTGAAGTTAAAAGACCGGAGAAGCTTTGAGCGCCTATACACAAAATATTATTGCCTCATTTGGTCTCGAAGAAAAGAGATTGACGTTGGTATCAGATTCTGAAACAATTGTAAGACGTAATTCGCAGATTATACCAGGGTTAAAAAACCCTCTCTGCCTAGGTCATGGTCTTCACAACTTGGTTTCAGTAGATGGTATCGAAAGAACCCCACAGATAAAAGAACAGGTATTGAAATTCAAAAAAGCAGTGTGAAAGATTTAGTATATCGTTTACCAGAAATTGAAGAAGAGGCCGATAAAGAGCATCGGTGAATATTGACCGAGATACCTAGATGATATTCATGACTATCTTGATGATGACGAAAATTACCGGCTACTGTGTTTGAAATTTTGAATCCAGAGTCTGCAGATATAACCCTTGTGCCACCAGATGGAGGTGGCGAGGTTTCTAATATAAACGCAGAGTCCTCCAAGAGAGGAGAGTACCTCCAAGTATCCCGCAGCCTCAACAATAAAAACTGGAGACAATAAATATTGGAGATGTTGGAAAGCATAAGCAGCAAATTCTGGATAGCGAGAAATTGATCATGCTGCATATGAAAAGAAATAAAAAAGGTCAAACCTTACCATCACTGGCACTTATACTTGTCTGTCGTTTTGCAAATTAAAAGAAATTGACAATTACCTCGAATCCATCCTAAATACCAGGGTTACATTTTTGATAGACTACGTTATAGAAGTCTTGCCGGCAAGTGAATTGGAGAACCACGAGCGAATACGATCTTGCTATGAAGGTGGGCAAAATTCCTACCTTTTACAACTAACCCAAAAACATGCTGATACTTGCGCTTCTGATGACTCTGAGCATATTGAAAAAGAATGCTTAAAATATCTGGTATCATGTGACGCATTATATTTATCACACGGTAGCCTGATAAAGCTCTGGCAAGAGAGACGAGCAATGTGTGCCTGCTACTAGTACGCCAAGTGAGCATGTATTTTCTGTTGCGGGGCTAACAGTTACGGCAAAACGGTCTCGGCTTCACACGTGAATAAAATAATTTTTGTCCATGACAATTACCTACTCAAGATGTAAAAAATATATTAAATAATAAAATGTTTTGTTGAGTACGAATTTTAGTTTTATGTGTGGTTTTCATAATTTCTATTGAAAATAATTGTTTTTTTATTAAAATAAAAAGAAAATATTGATAAAACTCCCATAGACACTTTTTTCCCTAAAACTAAGGATCGCGCCGATTTTCAGCCGAAAACACGCCGCCGCCGCCGATTTTAGACCGGCAGCCGCCGCCGATACTTTGTGGATCGGCGCACATGTCCAATACAGGCCTGGTTCCTCTGATTATTTTAAATTTGAGGAAGTTCTTGATCAAGCCTTAAGCAAATTGTCAAAATCTAATAAACATTTGATTGTATGTGGCGATTTCAACGTCGATATTCTTATTAATTGTTCACAGACTTACAACATCCTAAATTTATTTAAATCATATAACTTGTTTAACTTATTTTTGGAGCCAACTAGATATTGCAATACAATCTCAACATGCTTAGATAATAATTATATACTGTAACATTAATCCTGATAGTAAGATAATATTCAATAAATTAGATTCAGACCATTGTGGTCAACTAGCAAGTTTTAGTGTAGAAAAAAAAAGGATCAAGAAACGAAAAATAGTATGTAGGCCAATGACAGCAAGTCGCCTGAATTGTATGAGAGTTAATTTGTGTAATAAGCTTCCTTTCTTGAGTAATGACATGGACCCCAATTTAATGTATAAAATATTTTTTGAGACATTTTTAAATGAATTTAACTCCATATATAAATCCAAGGAGATTACAGTTTGTGACGCCCCAATATTTAGTGAGTGGGCTACTGTAGGTATATATAAGAGTAGACAGAGATTGTATGAGTTGTACGCAGAAAGACAGTTTAACACAACGGAAAAATTTCAAAATTATGTTAAATTATACTCAAAAACATTCAAAGTAGTCTGTCAAATTGCAAAGAAGAAATATATTAGTGATAAAATATTAAATAGTGTCGACAAAGTGAAATCTACTTGGAAAATTATAAATGCGGAAACGGGTAAATTAAAAAGTAATGAGAGTGACTATAAAATTAATATTAATGGCAAAATCATTACTGAAGACCTAGAAATTGCCAACGAATTTGAAAAATTCTTCACTCGCATACCGGTAGAATTAACTAAAACCCTGAACTCATCTACTCCCATTGCAGAATCATTGTTGAAATCTAACGTACCTACATATGTGTAATGTAGAATTTAAATTTACTCATGTGAATAAGTATTTTATTTTAAAGGCTTTTAAATTGTTAAATATAAAAAGAACACCAGATATCTGGAGCATTTCTGTACATCTTATAAATTCCCTAATTGAAATAGTTGCTCCAGAACTGGCTTTAATTTTTAATAATTGTATTGATAGTGGTGTGTTTCCTGACTTGATGAAATTTAGCAAGTTAATGCCTTTATTTAAATCTGGAAGTACCGCAGATCCTTTTAACTTTCGTCCAATATCGGTACTTCCCACTTTCAGTAAAATCTTTGAAAAAATTGTCTTAAATCAACTTCAAAAACATTTTGAAAGTAATGAACTCTTACAAAATAAACAATTTGGTTTTACTCGCGGCGGTCTACTACTGATGCTGGAATAAAACTTTTAGAGAATATTTATGAGGCCTGGGATCAGTCACACGATGCCTATGGTGTATTCTGTGACCTTTCTAAGGCATTTGATTGTGTCCAGCATCAGACATTAATCAGGAAACTACATCATTATGGAATCCGGGGTACCGCTCTTGATTTTGTCACTTCTTATTTGAGTGGCAGGACCCAAAGCGTGGTGATCAACGACAAGCGGTCCCCCGGCTCTCTTGTAACAATGGGAGTACCTCAAGGTTCGATTTTAGGTCCCTTTCTATTTCTGGTTTATATTAATGACCTCCCTCATCTTGTTAGAGATGATCATGAGATAGTCTTGTTTGCAGATGATACATCTTTACTGTTTAAGGTTAAACGTGGACAAAATTCACTCGACGATGTAAACAGGGCTCTCTCTAAGATTATCCATTGGTTTAATGTAAATAATCTACTATTAAATGAATCCAAAACAAAATGTGTGAGATTCACTTTACCGAATGTTAAGTTGGCTACAACCAGTATCAGGATTAGGGATAAGGAAATAGAATTGGTCGATCAGGCTGTCTTTCTGGGTATAACCTTAGATTCAAAATTACAGTGGGGTCCTCATATTGGAAAGTTATCTGGCAGACTCAGCTCCGCAGCTTACGCAGTAAAAAAAATACGCCAGTTGACGGATATCAAAACCGCGCGATTAGTATATTTCAGCTATTTCCACAGCATCATGACTTATGGTTTACTGCTGTGGGGAAACGCTGCTGATATTCAATGTATATTTATTTTGCAAAAGAGAGCTGTCAGAGCTATCTACGGTATGGGTACCCGTGAGTCTTTACGAAATAAATTTAAGGAAATAAAAATACTAACTGTTTATTCTCAATATATTTTTGAAAATTTATTATACACACATAAAAACAAAAATAAATTTGTCAAGAACTGTGATAGACATAATATAAATTTAAGAAATAAAAATAAATTGGCAATTCCTAATTTTAGGCTCCATAAAATAAGTAACTCTTTTGTAGGTAACTGTATACGCATGTACAATACACTGCCTGGTAATGTGCAAGACTTGTCCCTAAATAAATTTAAACACTTCATTAAATCCAAATTATGTAGTAAGGCATATTATAGCATTAAAGATTTTTTAAATGACAAGGCTGCTTGGCAGTGACATGATTTGCTCGTTCTCTGTGAATAATTTTTTTATATTGTATGTACAAAATATGATATGGTAAAAAGAGTACCGAGAGTTTTTTTTCCTCCGGCTTTTTTTCTCTCGGCCTACACTAGGAACATTATTATATTATTGTAATATTTAGTAAAGCCGATGATGAAATTGTAGATGTCTACCGAGACATTTTTTTTTTTTTGACGTTCGTTGAGTGTGTGTAATCAATCACCTAATAACGAATAAAATATTTTGATTTTGATTTTGATTTTAAAAAATAAATACTGAATTCGACATATTTACTTAGAGCAGCTTTGACATGATGGTCATTGATTTTTATATATTAAATTTACAACAATTAATATATTTAATATATACCTAAATATAAATATTCGTTCGCATAATATATATCGTTAATATAAACACAAACTTTAAAATGGTATGTATATGAATTATCAATTTTGGTCAAGAATTTAAAAAGATCTAGGCTCTCCAGGAAAAAACAAATTTTAGATATAATGTTTAAATTACAAGTCAAATTTTCCTTTATTTATATATTATAAAGTTTACGAGACTTTTTTAAGCAACCTATCCAATCAACGATAAATATATCTTTAATTAATCTTATATTAAACAGATATGTCACCATCCATTAACATTGACACCGTAACCGTTGTGTATGACTAATTCTGTACCTATAAAAAATTGTAGCACCTGTAGAGTAAACAATTTTTTTTAACTCGACTGAAAATCATTAACGATATATAGTTGACGATATCGTTGACATGTTACTTCATATTGCTAAGTGAGCGACGACAAGTTGGGGTTGGTGCAATTGGTTTTTGTGTAAAATGTTTTGTATAGCTCATACATTTCAATTTCACGGTTGTGTGATTTATGTTGCCATATGGAGAAGAAACCTTCGCTTAGTAGGGGTTGTTTATAGGCTGATACAGTATAGTACATGTTATTTTTAAAGACAAAAAAGTGACATACCTACCATGATATAGTTTTTGGTTACAAAGTCCGTGTTCACGATGAGATTTATGACTATATCGCCCGTATCCTTAAAAATAAACTATGTTTGAAATTCGCGAATTCTAAGCGTAAAAAGGTTAAATTTCATTAGTATTTCTCGATCTGCTGGATTTTAATCGTATTTCAGAATAAATCGGACATATTTTTTGTGTTATATCTGCATTTCTTAGTCTATGATAAAACCGAGTGATTTGATTTTAGACTCTGTGTGAATACTTCCAACGTCATATCCGACGCTCGCACAGATTTCCTTTCAAGTAAAGCTACCTGATCTGATATTTTATACATCTATTGTAATCTTATGGTTACCTCATACCTCAATGAGCTTAAACGGTCCTTTTGTCTTTTTTTCGAAATGCACCGGTTTTACGTGGTATTTCATTTAAAACCACTTTTATATGTAGTTTGTGGAATCGGAATTTTTACTTCTATTTTAGTACATTCAATAAAATAATTTATCTGAAAAATGTATTTGGAGTGCACTAACCCCATGAATAATCAGATTAATTGGAAATTTATTTCAGCTTTTGACAGCCCTTCCAATAGACGTAGACTGTAAGATATCACGAATGAAATTCACACAAACTGTAGTTAAGTATTAAAATGGTGTTAAAGCACTGGGTTACAAGAAATTTGTCTATTAATAGTAATTATTTTAACCTTAACATGAAATAGGATATGGTCTTTTGACCTCACTATACATCTATCTTCTAGGTATTGTTCTCTTATATTTACGCGAATTTTATTAATTTAATTAAAAGTCTGAAAACGGATTTAACGCGTTTATTTAAAGTTGCTGTTTAACAATATTTCATTTAAATTATTTCCCGACGTTTATATAATCCCGAATAATTATATTAAATATTGTTAAACAGTAACTTTAAATAAACGCGATAAAATCCGTTTTTAGACTTTTAATTAAATATCTTCTAGGTATCTATAAAACAATTTTATTAGATAGATTCAAACCAAAAAACGTAATCGAACCTATTTTAACATCGTTTGCAGTCGGTAATAAAAATAAAGTAGGGATTATAGTAGACACTATGTAAGCACCTAACAGAGATAAGATATTAATAAAATTTTAGAACATCAATACACAAAACTCAAATGATAACACTAGTAATTCTATATTGTAATCTACCACATCCACCACGTCAGCTGTTGGATGTCCACTATTGAACTTAAGCCTCCTCCATCTTCTCTAGAGGGGTCGCTTTGACGAGCGCAGTGCGTTGGGGCAGGATATAGTGACTTTGCTGCCCATTGCCGTCGTAGTTGATGTACAGTTGTTCGCACCACTATGGCCTTATTCGCCTCTTTCGGCACCTCGGTAAGAAAGAGATCGGTAGGACTATCACGTAACTTGCAAATAGCGAAGCAGGTAGCACTGTCTCGAGCTCAGTTTTTAGTATCGAAATGTGATTAGATTGACTGGGATTTTTCGCGATCATTCTCTATTTCTAAGTTACGTAATAATCCCACGGGCCTATTCTTCTTTAGCAGTCACCGCACGATAAGTCTATAATTACAATAAAACTGTAATAAAACCAATTCTGGACGCCTAATAAATTTGGAAGCATAATTAATTTTATTATTAGAGGATATTTTATAAACGATACTGAAATCGAAACTAGATTTTTTTTTTCTTTTCCGGCCTCTACCTGCCTGTATCTTCACCGCGCATTACAGAAAATTCTGAATAGGTTTGAATAAAACTTGGCATCAGTTAAATAATCGCTCGACTGGTGACCTTCTAGTGTATCTGACACATCGATGGGCTTCAGCCATCGAGAGTCAAGGTGAGGCATTAGCAGTTAGCCTAGATATGGCGAAGGTGTTCGATCGGGTCTGGCACCGGGGTCTTCTCTCGAAGTTGCCATCGTACGGACTACCCGAGGGTTTGTGCAAATGGATTGCCAGTTTTTTGTCTGGTCGATGCATACGAGCCGTTGTAGATGGCTGCTGCTCCGCAAAACTAGACTTAAACGCTGGCGTCCCGCAAGGTTCTGTGCTGTCTCCAACGCTGTTTCTCCTGCATATCAATGACTTACTGTCTATTGATGGCATTCATTGCTATGCGGACGATAGCACTGGAGACGCGTTCTACACAGGCCGTGCAAACATCCCTCGTTCCGCTGTGGTAGAAAGTCGCGAACAACTTGTGTCTCAAATCGAGAGTAGTCTTTCCAAAGTCTCCGATTGGGGTCGAGACAATTTAGTCCAATTCAACCCCTCCAAGACACAAGTTTGTGCGTTCACCGCTAAGAAAACCCCATTCACTGTGGCCCCTCAATTCCAGGACACAACCGTTACCATCTCTAACAGTATTGGTATCCTTGGTGTCGACATATCCAGCGACGTCCAGTTCCGATGTCACCTGGAGGACAAGGTCAAGATGGCATCTAAAAAACTCGGTGTGCTTAACAGAGCGAAGCGGTACTTCACGCCGGGGCAAAGACTGCTTCTGTATAAATCGCAAGTCCGCCCCCATATGGAGTACTGCTCTCATCTCTGGGCGGGAGCACCGGCATACCAGCTTGGCCCTCTTGACTCGGTTCAAAGGAGAGCTGTGAGAATTGTCGACGATCCAATATTGACGAGCGATATCGAGCCCTTAAGTCTTAGAAGAGATGTTGCATCCCTATGCGTGCTCTATCGTTTGTATAATGGGTTGTGTTCCGAAGAATTGTTCGAAATGGTGCCAACGGCCACTTTTTATCATCGCACCGCTCGCCATCGACAGGGAATTCATGCTCACACATTGAAGCCCAAATGGTCCCGTACAGTTCGGTATCAGAGGAATTTCCTCCCACGGACCATTCGGCTGTGGAATGAACTCCCTGCCGAGGTTTTCTCACAGGACTACAGTATGGGGTCCTTCAAGAGGGGAGTAAATAGGTTTTTAAAGGGTCGGCAACGCGCATGTGATGCCCCTGGTGTTGCAGGCGTCCATAGGCTACGGTAACCGCTTACCATCAGGCGGGCCGTATGCTTGATAGCCACCGTCGTGGTATAAAAAAAAAAAATCTATACTACGAACTATGATACTGGATACTTTTTGTCCCAAAATTCAATACGGTTCTCTGGGGAGAGGGGATGAAAGTCAAAATCTATAATCTCGAACGACATCAAGGGTATGATTTAATAAAAGTAGATTTTTTTACGATTACAAACCCAAAAGGCGCCCAAAGTGCCCTCATAGTAAAATCTTGCGATCTGTCCGACCATATCCAAATAGAGCTATTTACCATTGGAACTATAACAGGTTTGCCTTTGATATTTTCATAACATACTATAGTCGCTTTTGTGACAAATAATATGATTTAAAATTTTTAACAAAACAAAAATCGACTCCAACACGCATTATTGTGTAAACAGTGCATATAGATCGCTAGTGACTATTAACATCGTCGGAACTGCAAAATCGATTTTTTTTTTTATTGATTTCATAAAACGTTCCTTAATAACCAAGTCTAACATCAGTTCAAAGAAAAAAATTATTTTATGCATAGTTTTTTAATAACTTACTCGTAATTTATAAATGTCGGTATTAAAAAAAATATGTAAAAAGACGCATGCAATTTACACTTTGCATCGCTCTCCTGTAAAGTTATTTTTTTTATATCCGACATTTTTAATAGTCATAGGCGAGATGTGATTGCAGCAATTACGGCAGATTTGCTTTCATTTATTGAAGAGTTCCGTTACATGTCTCCAAAAATCTTGATTAGAACATCACCAAACTATAAAGGGACCACAAGATGCTCATCCAAACCATCCTATACAGATTTTTTTTTTTTTACATCGACAAATGATAGAATGAGAACATCTTCAACGTAGTCGAAGTCAATTAAATACACATTATTAGCGATCATTCAAAAACTTCTGGTCTAACCTCACTCAAATTTAAATGAAAACACATAACAATCACCAGCTTTTGAATATAAAAAGAATCACCAAAATCGGTGGATCCAGTAAAAAGTAATAAAGTAACACATAAAAAAATACAGTCGAATTGAGAACATTCTCCTTTTTTTAACGCCGGATAAAAAGAGGCAGTTTCCAAATTTTACCAAAACTTTCTAAAACTTTTTATATTTCACGTATTATAAACTTGCATATACGTCACGTACATGAATAAATAATTAACCTAACGGTAACCACATATTAGACACCATACCATCTTTAGACACATCTGGATCCCATACACTACACCAAATAAAATACACTACATCACATAAAAATAACTATACTAAATTCACTTTCATTTTAAACTTTACGTTTCCTTACCTAAAATTAAAAACAATAAAATATAAATAAATACATACCTATATATACATATATATCACTCAATACCATGTGGTTCAAAATAAGTGAAAGCGGTGGTTTATGAAAAATCAATTAGTTTTCATTAACCGACCAATCGTCGATCAATAAACAAGAAACATTTGCAATTCAATTAATTAAAAATTTCGATTAATCGAAATTATTATAAAATGTGAAAGTATGTTCTGGTCCACATCGATAACATTTAAACGTACATCTTTAATCATGAATTAACTTTTACTAACGAGTGTGGAATCATTGAAGATGCAGTTTAAATTATGGTGGAGTGTGTCCGAAATGAAGATATCAGAAATGACATGCTCCAAATAACCCAAAATTTTAAAGAACTTGGAGGTTGTAATTCAATTTTGGCTTATCCTCTCTCAGAACCTGCTAAATTATTGTATAAGATTGTAATCATTGGTATGCCACGACAATTTCAATAATTTTATTGTATGTAGCATGTGTGATGTTCTTATGAAGTGTCATAGTCCTCATGGACTGAAACTCCTTAAATAAAGAAAAAAAAAATTAACTTTTACTAGTTACTTTATATTTTATTTTCTTTCTTAAACTAAAATATATTTGGAACATCTTAGCATGGATTAATACTCTAAGTTGAACTGAGCTAAATCAGCCTGTGAAGTCAAACAACTGGGCAATTCTCTTCTCTCCATATAGAAGAAAAGTTCTAACCTCATCCACCACACTGCTTCACTGCAAGTTGGCGGGTAATTTTCCTACCATGAATAACGATTATTATTAGATGTCTATGATAACAAATTGGACCGACGACTTTACGTGCTCTCCGAGGCACGGTTTGTAGACTCACGGGGATATACACCCAGATCAATAAGAAATATTTGTACGAATACAAATATCTGCCTCGAGTGGGAATAAAACCCGCGACCGCCGGCGTTTAAGCGACTACACCACTACATCAGAACGCTTGTCGTAAGTTAAACTGTTGAAAAATTATAAATAACTTTATTAATTTAGCGAATTAAATACTATTTAATACCACCAATCAAAGAAAAAGACTAATATTTGAATGAAATCAAATTATATCAAAATAAACATTACTCCCAGAGTTTTCATAACCATTAAAATGTATCGTCGCCTAGCATTATATAATCTATGTTATTTCTCTATTATTTAGCTACCAAAAAGTGATAGGATTATTAAAATCGACTCAGTAATATCAAACTTTATCGACAACGAACAAACAAACAAATCCATCGCCGAAATTATAATACTGTAAAAGTAATTCCTTGAACATGACACTGTGTTAGAAACACGTTTTTATTTTATTTTGTCCTGTACATACTCCATGTAATTTAAAACACAAAAAGATATGTATTTCTAGGAAAATATGTAAGATTCCTTTGAGTTTTTATTTAAACTATGTTGTGTCCCTTCAGTAGCAGTAGTGACACCTATTATTTATGAAAACATTTGACACTTCGTTGTAGTCAATTATAAAAGAAATACTTTATTTTGGATTATTTAAAGGAATCGGATAATAAACTTTAATGGTCATTTCTTTATTTTTTCAGGTAGGTTTTTCCCACTATGGGGATTTTATGTTAGTGTAAAGAAAAATTGAAAAATGAAAACTTTTTTTTTTCAGAGCAACACATAGTTTGGTTTGCTGGTTCCAACTCTAAGCAATAATTAAAATAATTGTGATATTTAAAATATACTCTTTTTTACAAATTCACTATTAACTCTTATATTGATATATTATGTATTATAATAATCTTATAACATAAGCAATTAAGCAAATCATAACGCCATCTAGTGAAGAAAGATGGCATTCTACCTATAGAAAAAATTCAATAGGTACTGTACTACAGTATCGTCGAAGCCTATAAATATCCTACTCTTGCGCTTTTTTTTTATATAAATAAGAAGGGTTAAGGCTATCCGCCGCACTGTTCTACGACGAGATAGTGGATATACTTGTCTCAGAATTACTTCCGAAAGATGAAAGTTTTCTTCAAAGTTCACCAAGGACGATATGAACTATAATGATAAATTGAGTTTTTAAATGTCAGGGACACTATACTGTATGACGGTATTTGCGTTTCTCTGGTAGTGATTCTCGTCTACTAAGCTTGTTTTATTAGAATTACACTGGACTATTTTAGCTGCGTTGATAATTAAGGCTATTTTCTAAGTTTAAGTTTTTCTGAATAACTATTAAAATCGATTAAATAGTTTAGAGTTTATGGATCATACACTTAAACAAAAACAATACTTTCTTGTCTTTTTAAATATATTTTTTATTTGATTTCGCATTACTAAGAGTACACTTGAAGGTTCTCGATTTTTGAATCAAGCCTGAAACCAAGCAACCAATTCGTGTAATAAAATTTAAAAGTAATTTTTTATACATGTACACAAGTCGCTTAAAATAAAGTGTAATGAAGAGCATATCAAGTTTTGTAAATTAAACTAAAGACCTACGTATACACGTGTCATGTAATATAATATTAATTAAATTTATAAAATTATTTTATTCACTTTAACACGCTGATTGCACCATACTATATCATCATAGTTACCAGTAGGGTATGAAATGACATTTTTGTGTTAAGCAGTCTTTACGCTGAGAAAGACTATAGTACTTATATTACTAATAATTTGATTGCGAAAGTGAGTAAGAATATATGTATGGATGTTTGTTACTTTTTCATACAACTACTTAACCTATTCCAATGAAATTTAATAAGTATATATATCATTATCACCATAATGTCAGCCATTGAATGTCCGCTGTTGAATATAAGCCCTCCCCATCGATCTCCAGAACGACTGGTTCGAAGCAGCCTCCATCCAGTGGCTTCCGGCGACTATCATTAAGTCGTCTGTCCATCTCACAGACGGACATCCGACGCTGCTCTTGCCGGTACGTGGTCTCTACTCGAGAACCTCCATCAGCCGTCAGTTCTACGAGCTATATGCCAACTGCCACTTCAACTTGCAAATTCGTTGGGCTATGTCGGCAACCTTCATTCGTCTAAAAATCTCATAATTTCTGATTCGATCTTGCAGAGAAATACTTAGCATAGCCCATTAGTAGATATATATAGAAATAGAATAATACATAGGCTACTTCTATCTAGAAATTTTCTCATAAACCGATGTCACGGCGGTAAAACTGCGAGGCGCAGACATAAATGTAATAGGAAGTTACTACTCATAGTAGCTTTAATCATAAATGTCAACAAATCTGTCACGACAAAACGAGCGGTACTGCGACAAATGTCTAATATGAGTCCAGTACATATTTAGTTCCTTTTTAACATGCACGCGCGTTTACAGCTGATTTTCTGATCTCGCTTTCACATTAATGTGCTCTAACCCTTATTCAATAATTTTTGAAGAGGCAACAAAAATTTAACGATCGAAAATTCTAATTTTAATATTTATGATCGAAACGCTTAAACATAAAATTTTAATTAACTTTAATGCTTAATTGAAATTCAAGCTGATCACATTAACTGCGTATAATCATCGATATATTGAATAAACTGTTGAAAATAATTAAAATGTTTTTAACGTTCTGTATGTCAAGAAATAAGGCGCGATGCAAAGCTAGACAACATAACACGGGTAATAAGTACATTGAGTGACATGAAATAACGCGACAACATATGATACCAGCTGGGCGGTAACCGGCGGAGAACAGTCTGTAGCCCAGACCTAATTCTTGTTGAGGTGTCATAGAAGGCAATGATGCCAACAACTTCACAGCTTCACCATATCATGCCCCAAAACACTACGCTCACCAAACTGCCTGACAAGTATGGCCCTCAAAATGACAAGCAATACAAAGCCCATGCGATCACTCTGGAGGTCGATGGGGAGGCCTACTCTTACCAGTGGACATCCAATAGATGATGATGATGATATAATATTTTGAGATCATTATATCGTATGTTTTGTATTGTCGTATCGCGTTGTATCGCTAAGCATAGTCGCATGTGTGATGTGTAGCAACGCGAAGCGATGAGACGAAATTTAACATAACGCGATCAATACTTCACGTGACGTAAATTACCATAAAATGACAGCTTGTATTATGTTAAAGTTGATATTTTTACCTTACATATACATATACATACCTCTCATGGTCTCGTGTCGCCTAATAACACCTCGGATTCCGTCGCGTAACATCGCATCTGCTCGTGTTGCCTCGTGTCGCCCAGTATCGCCTCCAGGCACGTCAGGGTCATACACACAGGGTTCAGGCGTAACATTTTTCACATAAGACGGTGTAACGATATGATTCGGCAATATAGAGATTTGTTATATACATGTACAATTATAATTTAACCAATATATTGTACCACCCATGTGGTTACATCTGCGTACTATGTATTCAAACAAACATATTCTTCCGCTTACTGCATGTCATAAAACAAAATCCTCCGCCCCATATTTCTGTCTATCTGTCTGGTCGCGATAAACTCATAAATTACTGCTCGGATTTTCATGCGATTTTCACTAATAGATATGTAGTAATTCATGAGGAAGGATTAGGTACATATACAAACCCTGGGCGCAGCCGGGGCGGGCCGCTAGTAATAATATAAGTATTGATCCATCATATTTATTAACGTTAAGACAAACTTTCATACTTTTTCTCGTATCGTTATTAAAATGATTATCATCCTTAAACATGAAGTCCTCTCAACAATTTCTTTCTTTAACAAATATGGAGACAGAATAATAAATGTAAATGAAAGTAGCGTTAAATATTACGACACACTCTATACTTGCCCTACGGCTTCACGCGTTGCGTGTCACACAATCGTAATTTAAATTTGTACAGCGGTGTCGCACCGCCTTTTCATTTAAAGTTCATTGGGGCAAGCTGTTCTAAGTCGGATATTAAATTTTGAATAATATTTTACATATAAAGTTATTTATGTTATGTTTGTTATATTTATTACGATTCATGGCAAATACAACCATAAATTATGGTTCATCATCATCATCATCACTTAAAAAACATATTTTGGATTCATTTTAAATTAAATAAATTTTTCACTTACATCCTTATGCGGATGTAGCCTCGACCGATCGACTGTTGTACGACTTTCGCGGCGGCTGTGATACTTGATACTTGATAATACTTTGCCGGCCGTGTGCTATGTGCGCACGGCCGGCCAACACTTATTTTAAATGCAAAATGGATAGTTGATAATGAATATATATAGAAGAATAGTCTAATTTAGTATGTAAAATGTTTAGTTATAGGAATTCTATAGTAAGCGCAATGTTTAAAAAATGTGTAAGTATATGTGAACTGCTGGACACTTTTTATATTTTTATCCACATAACATAATGTTTATTAATTTCTCATGTAAGTGACTGTATGTTTTTAATGAGAAATAAATGCTCTTTAAACCTATATAATAGTAACAAGTAGTCGATCAGAACAGACGTGTGCAAAGTTTATTCTATAAAATAAAATATACAAACAACGTAAAGTCAAACGTAAGTTTATATTGTGAAAGATCTATTTACAATAAAATATTTAACTATCTCTCAACAAAAGAAGTACCCGGCCGCAACCAAAGTGCAGGTACGTTACCATACTTGTTTATTAAGGATGAGTGTACAACGATCACCGATACGCGGTAGCGGAAGCGGTTCGGAGCCGGACTTGTCATCTATGTCCCGGTATGATGCGTTTGTCGGCCAAAGAAAACGAAAGTTGCCCGACATGGAAGTAGACGTTGATAGTGAACTCCAAAAATACCGCCAGGACATGGTTTCTTTGTTGGAAAAATCTACCGAAAACCAAAACATACAAATCGCACAGCTGATACGGGAAGAGCTAGCTGATATTAAAAAAGAAATTAGATGTATTAAAATTATGAATGAAAATTTGATTCAAGAAAATTTAAAATTACGTAATGAACTATCTGAAATTAAAAACTCTCATAAAACTATGCAAGAACAAATTTATTCTCTAGAAACTGATTTACACGCATTAAAATCTAACAAAACCGATAAACCGACTGAAAAATCGCTACTCTCATGTAATGAAGACACTGTATTAGAAATACAACAACGAATTGAGCGACAAAAAAATATTGTAATCGCGGGTATACATGAATTACAAAATAACAACTTAGAACAAAGACAAAGTTACGACCGTAATGAAGTATTAAAATTAACTAAATCAATTTTTAGCGAATGCCCAGATCCAATTAAAGTCTTTAGATTAGGAAAAAACAAGTCTGGAAAAAATAGATTACTTAAAGTATGTTTTACCACTGCGGAAACTGCTAAATACCTTCTGCAAAATCAACAAAAAAACTCGTGTAATATCCGTTTATATTCTGATCAGACACCCGCTCAAAGAAATTATATGAACCATCTTAAAGAGGAATTAGATCGCCGTGAGAAAAACGGAGAATTAGATTTAACTATAAAGTATATTAAAAATGTCCCTAAAATTGTGAAGAAGTTGCCAAAAAACGGAGCTCAATTGTAGATATTCAGCTGCCAATAAAATATCAAGAAAATACACACTTTCTATGTAATGATTATAAAGACCTACCCACACAGAAGTCAACTTTAACTTTTTATTATACAAATATACGCAGTTTGTGCAAATCTGGAAAGTTTGATGAATTGAAATGTATTTTAAGTGCTGTACAAACTGTCATTCATTTAATCATATTGACAGAAACATGGATAAGAAACGAATCAGATGCCAAATCTTTCAGCTTACCTAACTATAAACATATTTACAACTATCGTTTAGACAAAAGAGGTGGGGGTGTCTCTATTTTTATCCACAACAGCCTTCAATATGACATCCTGGAGGATGTTTGTGACGACGATGTACATTATTTATGGATTTACCTAAGAAGGTATTCTATTAATATTGGTGCTATTTACAATCCAGGAAGAAAACATTTGTATACCTTCCTTGATAAATATACCATGCAACTGGAAAATAAGAAACGAAGTATCGTCTTTGGGGATTTCAATATTGACTTATTAAGCGAAACCAGAGAAACTTTATACTACAAAGAGATATTACAAACAACTGGCTATGACATACTGAATAAAATAGACATCAAATATTGTACTCGAGAGACGACAACAACCAAAACTATATTAGATCATATTTGCTCAAATATCCATAATGAGAAATTTCATCTTTCAATTATTGACTCGCCGCTATCTGATCACAAACAAATATATGTGGAACTACTTAAGCATGAACACAATCCCCTACAACGGACATCATATGAAGCAATAAATTACATAGCATTATATGAAAGTATGAAGGAAAATATACTAAATAATGAAGAGCACAACTACACCACTTTAGAATCTTATATATTGGATAAAATAAAAACAAATAAAATAAAAAAAGTAAAAATATTAAATTTACCCCAGAAGGATTGGATTAACAGAAATATTACTAACGGTATATACAGAAGAAATGATCTATGGAAGAAATTTAAAGGCAATCCTACAAATGAAACATTAAAACGTCAATTTTTAACCGAAAGAAATAACTTACACAAATTAATTAGGAACACAAAACAAGAATTTTATTATAATTCCTTTAAAAATTGTAATAATGACTCAAAAAAGCTTTGGAATTTAATTAAAAAGTTAGCCAACAATAAAATTAAAAACGACTCACATCCCCCAACATTAATTGTATCAGGTAAAACAATTCACAATGGCAATGATATATGCGAAAAATTTAATATATTTTTTTCATTGATCGGCTCTGAACTGGCTCAAAAAATACCAAAATATCATTCAAATGAACTTATTTACACTATGACTTACCTAAATGAAGATCCCGAACATATAATAACACATTTTAAACCTTGCACCGTTAAAGAAGTAAAAAATATCATTAAAAGCTTAGACAAATCATGTAGTACAGGTATCGACGGCATTAATACAAAATCACTTATCTGCATATGCGACCTTATAGTAAAAAATTTAACAGATTGTATAAATAAATGTTTGGTTACAGGAACTTTTCCCAACAGTTTAAAAATAGCAAAAATAACTCCGATACACAAATCTGGACCAAAAACTGATCCGGGTAACTATCGTCCGATTTCAGTGTTGCCTGTGATTTCAAAAGTTTTTGAAAGTGTCATATATAAGCGTCTGATGACACATCTGGAGAGCTTAAATTTCCTTTCTGCGCAACAATACGGTTTCCGTCAAAAATCCGGAACGATATCAGCAATAATTGATTTAATAACTAAAATAAATACAGAAATTGATAAAAAAAACTTTTGTCTGGGTATCTTCATCGACCTTCAAAAAGCTTTTGATACCGTTAGTCATTCCTTACTGCTAGCTAAGTTGAAAAATTTAGGGTTGTCTGGACCCGCTTACGGCATATTTCAATCATACTTAGAAACTCGAACACAAGTTGTAAAAATGGGTACACCTGGCTATACAAGTAATCCACAACATATAACCTGCGGTATTCCACAGGGATCCGTAATAGGACCGTTATTATTTCTAATTTACGTCAATAATGTGACTAATATCAAACTAACTGGACATATTACACTATATGCTGACGATACATGTCTTTTTTACTTCGGAAAGGACCTAACGGAATTGGTAAAACAAGCACAGCAAGATCTACGCCAATACAGCATTTGGTGTCAATGTAATCTATTAACAGTTAACGCAAAAAAAAGTTGTTACATGATTTTTAGTGCTAAAAATAAAAAAATACCGGACGATATATCACTAAATATTAACAATGAAATTCTTCGTAGATCACACCAGGAAAAGTACCTTGGCTTAATTTTGGACGATAAATTGACATGGCGACCCCACATAGAACACGTGAAAAATAAACTTACACAATTCATTGGGGCACTACGTAGGATGTCTTCTTGTATACCACCTAAAATGCGATATATGCTGTACAATGCGCTTATAAAATCTAAACTTACCTATTTAATAGAGGTCTGGGGCAACGCCGCCAAAACGAATATAATGCCATTACAGCGCGCACAAAATAAAGCTATTAAAGTGTTATTCCAATATCCCAAACTAACATCTACTTCTATACTATATAAAACCACTAAAATACTTAACCTTGAACAAATTTACACTGTAAACATATGCATGTTAATAAAAAAAATGTTATCTGGGCACATCCGTATGCAAACATCTCTTACCAAACGCGAATACACACACAACTTAAGAAATACACACAAACTGACACTTATTACGCCAAGAACAGGGTACGGTAAAAGAAACATTTTATATGATGGTGTCATGAGGTACAATAAACTACCAAATGAAATAAAAATATGTGAAAACCTTTCTATATACAAAAATAAATTAAAACAATATATACTTGAAATATAATGTGTATAAATAAACATTAAACATAAATGAAGAAATATAAATAGAAAAAAAAAAATATTATATATATATATATATATATATAATGTGTAAATAAACATACAAATATAAATAAATAAATATAAAAATAAACAAACAAAAAAAATACAATCACAACAAAAAATTACTCATAAACGTGCACATAATTTTATTAAACTACCTACAATCAAAGGAAAATACAAACTAAACCATACTTAAAATTGATAATACTCGTATTAAACAAATAAATAAACTTGATTCTTTATTGCTACATTTCCCTTTTTTGAGTCATTACCTATTTAACTAAATACGGTCGAACTATTTGTTACATATTTAATAAAGTATCTATATGTACAATACTATACTCATAAGTGAACTGTAATTAATGTTCTTGAGAAATAAAGTTCTTTAAACCTATATAAGCCATTGGATGTCCACTGCTGAAAGTAGGCCTCCCCATTGACCTCCAAAGCGGCAGTCCGGACTCCGTATTGCTGACCATTTTGGGGGGCATTTACCAGTACTCGCCACGCTTAGATGGTGGTTGGCAAGTGCTTGTGTGTGTTGTGCGTGTTTGGCAGGATATGGTGACGATGTTAAATTATGTTTAGATATAATTAATAAAAAATCTTTAAAATATTATATACAACTTTTTGTTGTTACCAAACTGGAAGTAAATGTTTCTATTTACAATCCAAGCAGAAATCGAACCTGCAACCATTCATAATGGTCGACATCATCAAAGAGCACATTAAACCAACCATCACGGTTGTTATCTTAAACATCGGATGACGATCGTTATTGTTGGTAGCGAAATTATTCGCCAACCCATAGTAGAGAAGTGTGGCGGCATAAGCTTCACCCTTAAACATTTCACAGCTGGGAAAACCTCTCCTTCTATGTAAGTTTGGAAGTAGGAGAGGCCGTCATTGAACAGGAAGGATCCTTTGACCAGACGGGAGTTGTGTCTGGTGGGCTACGCGCCACTTAACGTTTGTTGTCGGGTTCTTGTATATATATTCAATCGCTTTGAAAACTTCGATAGCACGATGTAGGAAACGTCTATTTCTTCTAGTTCGTATATGGCGAGATAGATGTCGCTACATAAGAAAATGGATGATTGGAGAAGAAATCCTTGCTGTATATTGTGACACATTTATTCAATTCAGTTTAGTTCTGTTGTTCTTATAGTATATTTATCGTTAATGTAAAACAAACGTGTGACTAGTTCGCAGTTCTTGTCGCCATCCCATTTGTGACTAATTTGAATAAAATCTCACATCAACTTTATTAACCTGAGCTTGTTTGGTCACATTGCAGAATGCACTAAGCCTATAGGAATTCATAGAATTTAACGTGTTTCCGTAATAGTGCCCGGATTTGTTTTGTACATTTTTGTGCCTTTAAATATATATATATATTTATATTTTACAGAATTAATATTTTTTTAGAGGTGGGTGATTGACAAAAAAAAAAAATAAAATAAAACAGAAAACATTTAAACTTTATGATCTTACAAATAAAATACGACTGGGAAACTTTGAAATGTTGAATGAAAACTGTTTTATGATCATAATCGCTTATGATGAAAATTGGAACATAGATAGCTAAAATTAATACATATAACTGTAGTGTGCGGTGCAAATGGTTAAATCAATGTCAGCGGTGTATACTATATACATATATAGTGACGTACCTATTCTCAATTTTAAAAAAAAATTGAAAAAAAATCATTAATTTATACAAGTAGACTACATAAGCAATTTTAAATCGTAATTTTACATTGTAACTGTAACTGTATCAGCCTGTAAAAAACCCACTGCTGGGCAAAGGCCTCTTCTCCATATAGGAGAAGGAATGGAGCATAATCTGCCACGCTTTTCCACTGCTGGTCAGCAGATAATTTTCCCTATCATGAGTCTCATCTCTCTCATCTCATCAGCCTATAGCAGTCCACTGCTGGACGTAGGCCTCCCCAAGCTCGCGCCAGACATCCCGGCTTTCCGCAATCCTCATCCAGCCAACACCGGCAATCCTGCGAAGATCGTCGGTCCAGCGGGTCGGAGGGCGTCCCACACTGCGTTTGCCAATACGTGGTCTCCACTCCAGGACACGTCTGCTCCAACGGCCATCGGTCCTACGACACAGGTGACCAGCCCACTGCCACTTCAGCGTGCTAATCCTCTGGGCTACGTCGGTCACTTTGGTTCTCTCGCGGATAGTCTCATTTCTGATCCTATCTTTGAGAGAAACGCCGAGCATAGCCCGTTCCATGGCACGTTGAGCGACTTTAAATCGGTGGACCAGTCCCTTCGTCAGTGTCCACGTTTCAGCACCGTATGTCAACACAGGTAGGACGCATTGCTCGAAGACTTTCGTCTTCAAGCTTTGCGGAATCTTCGAAGTGAAGACCCGACGAAGCCCGCCAAATGCCGCCCAGCCCAACTGAATCCTCCTCTCGGCTTCCTTCTCGAAGTTGTTTCGGCCCAGTTGGATGGTATGGCCTAGGTAGATATAATCCTGAACAACTTCGAGGAGGATACCATCAACCGATACCGGTCTCGGTATGACATGCTTGTTAAACATAACTTTCGTTTTATCAAGATTCATACCAAGACCGACTCGTCGGGAAGACTCATTTAGGCTGCTCAACATTTGGCCTAGCTCCTCCAACGTCTCCGCAAAGATGACGATATCGTCAGCGAAACGAAGGTGAGAGATGTAGTCGCCGTTGACGTTGATGCCTCGTCCCCCCCAGTCCAGGGTTTTAAAGACGTCCTCCAGCGCAGTGGTAAACAGTTTCGGTGATATGACATCGCCCTGTCTTACCCCGCGCCGAAGGAAAATCGGTCTTGTCTGCTGGTCCTGGATATGAACGGTCATCTTCGCCGCGTCGTACATACACCTCAACACCTCGATATATCGCCAGTCGATATGACATCTCTGCAGAGAGTCCAGAACAGCCCAGGTCTCGATGGAGTCGAAGGCCTTCTCGTAGTCCACAAAAGCCATACACAGCGGCTGATTATACTCTTCGGTCTTTTGTATAATCTGCCGAACAGTATGTATGTGGTCTACGGTGCTGTAGCCTTTTCGAAACCCAGCCTGCTCTGGTGGTTGGAAGTCGTCTATCATGAGTAACGATCGCTATTAGGTGTTTATGACAATAACCAGCACCGACGGCTTTACTCTCCGAAGCACGGTGGGAAGACCCACAAGGAGATACACTCAGCCCGAAAACAAATATTTGTATAAATACAAATATCAGCCCCGAGCGAGAATCGAACACGTGACCACCGGCGTTATGGCGACTGCTCGCACCACTACACCATAGTGGTCGTCATCACCATCTGTATATCTGGACGACAGGTTAGCGTAGTGGCCACAGCAACTGACTGTTGTCTAAGTAGCCGGGTAGATGGCAAATGTACAATACAAATGTTTATCTTTGTGCATTTGTGTTTGTTTGTTGTATTTCTGGACACCGACGCGGGACTCTTATCCTATTGAGGACCATTTAGTATGAAGCTTTAATTATTTATTACCCACCATGACTGAGCTTTACTCGGTATTTTTTTTTAATTTACTTACATACGAATTATATATGTTGATAAGGGCCCTCAATAATAGTTTTTCTCACAGAAAAAGAAACTGGAATAAAAGAAAAAAAAAATCAGACTGGAGACATCTGGACTTAAGCCGGGGTCTTCTGCTTTCGGGACCGCCCGATTTTCCACCTGAGCTATAATAACCTTGTTATAATGATATTGTAGTAGTTTTTTTATTGCCTGAAAATACGGATAAAATAATATTTTAGAAAAAATAATCCTACCTAGACCGATTTATCGCCCCCGAAACCTCCTGTATCCTAAATTTCATGAAAATTGTTGGAGCCGTTTCCGAGATTCATATTATATGTATATACAAAAATTGCTCGCTTAAAGGTATTAGATATTTAAGTAATCCTTTTATCCGTAAATTCAACGTTGCAATAGAATATTATAATTTTTCATAATGGTTTTAATCCCCATGTTTGAACGGGCGAACGCCTGTCACGGCGCGGCGTCACCCAAATAAGCTTTTAATTCGTTAAAAGAATAGCACGCGGGTCGAGAAACATTTTGTGAATATAAAATTTACAGACCAGTATTCTTTATAGGAGGTTGTCAAAATATTTAAAACCATCGACAAATTATTTTGAACAAAATTATGAAAATTAATGAAAATATAAAGAAGTGTATGAAAATGTAAGCGTCACGTCACTTATCAAATACATATTTATGTTATTTTCAAAAATTTTTTACGCTGAGAGATGAATTTAAAAATCGCCAAATCAATTATTGTGTAATAATACAATATCTATGTAAACGGTATTAGACGCCGTTATAATAAGATATAAATAAATAAATGGACTTTATAATCTCGCTAAGTATTTTAATCGAAAATTCGAGTATTTTCGAGTACATTTTAAAAATTATATATCATGAATTCTCAATTATTTTTCTTTTTAGAATTGCGTTTTGGACCAGTGGTGGTAATCATTCAAAATCATTTTAATTTCTGTAAAAAAAAATCGGTCGTAATATTTCTGACAGTTTGTTTACACCAGTGATTCCCAAAGTGGTCTCTATCAACCCCTAGGGGTCTATGACAACCTGCAAGGGGTCTACGTAAGCGAAAAAAAAAATTTGGGGGTCCATGAAATGAGAATGGGGGTCCACGATAGTGGATCTCAACACATATACTGATAGTACCTATTTACTTACATCATACTATCTTATAATATCAAAACATATACATTATTTATAAAAGTACCTATGAAGTAAAAAAAATATTATATATGTTTATAAAATTGTGTAAGTTGTAGGATGTTGGTATTCGCTTTGTGGTCGCAATACATTTTGAACTTGTAAAAACCTGAGAGTCAACTAAAAATATTGACTTATTGCTTATGTTATTTTATTTATAGTTTATTTTATGTTTACTTAATGTTAAGTATATTTTACATAACAGAAACAAAATTTTATTTTGAGTAGTTTTAATTTAAATTCAATTAATAAATGTATAAATTAACATGTGTTTTTACTTTAAGTTTTTAACACTAAACTTCACTACAGTTAGAAATTTATAGGAAATCAATATCAGGTAATTAGGGGGTCTACCCAACACGGAAAAACATGGCAAGGGGTCTACGACACAAAAAAGTTTGGGGAACTCTGGTTTACACAGTAAGCAGTTGTCATATTTTATCCTGTTGTGTTATAATAGTCGTACTGTAAGAATGACGACGTGACGACGAAAGGCAGTGTTGCCTTCGTGAGACGGCACGTATTGTGAGGAGGTTCCTCAGCCTGGAGCCTAATTATCGGTGGCCTGGGCCTTGTTGACCTGCCACGGGAGGAGAACTATTTTTTATATTTTTAAGTATTTTTATTCATGTTATATGAATATATTTAAAAATATATAAAGTAAGTTTAATATAGAAAAAAAAATGAGTAAGAATTACAATTAAAACTTATTATTTTATTTATTGAAATAATCAATTCAAGTTGTTTGTTTGTTTGTTTCTTTGTTGTTTGTTTGAACGCGCTAATCTCAGGAACTTCTGGTTCGAATTGAAAAAATCTTTATGTGTTGGATAGCCCATTTACCGAGGAAGGCTATAGGCTATATAACACCACGGTACGACCTATAAGGGCTGAGCAATAATAAGAAATGTTACAAAAATGGGAAAAAATAATCTTTTTTGAGAGCTTCCGTTGTGTCCTTTATTATTTCTCTCCTGGAGACATTTTTAACTATAATTCCACTTTTAAAGTATATATATATAACATCACTCTTTTACTTATTTAAAAAAAATAAAAAACTCAATAATACGTTGAACGACCGAGGAATCAAACCTGAGACCCCTTGCTCGGCAGTAACGCTTGCGACCACTCAACCAACGAGGCGGGTACCTACTCTTAGAGTAATTGTTTAAAAATATTTAAGTACGTTTTTCCTTTAAAATAACGCGGATGAAACCGCAGGTCACAGCTATTTAATAATAAAGAATTCAATTAAAAAAACTAGCAACTCTGAATTTCCGTCCCGATGACTGGAATTTAAGTTTTGTTCCCATCGAGAGAATTTCTACATCAGCAGTACCTACTTTATGTGTGTGTACCTATGTTCATAATATTAGTGTAATTAAAAATTAACATACACATATTACACAATGGAAACTTACATAAATTTGTCTAACTGCTTCCTGTCTATATGATTAATGCCGCTTATAATAAAAAAGGACTAATTACTTGGAAATAAATTTTAATGAAATTTAAATAAAACAATATATCAATTTAATTCAACAATATAAATGTTTGAATACAATATATTTTTTAATTTTAACAACTGGTCAAATGTTGAATCGGATAAGGAAACAAGTAAGTTAATTTTTAAAAAAAATCCGACTGCGTTTCTGTATAATTTGGAAATGAAACGAATTTGGCGTCAAAAATCCGCTATTTTGTTTTTATTATTATTTTGATATACCCAGTATCACTCTCACAGTAAAAACGAATCTAACGACACATCTCAAGCTAAAATCCATTGAGCCGTTCAGGCCGCAGAGCGTGCCAAACAATAAATTATACATTTATATATACTCTCAGAAAACATAACCCTCCTTCTGGCGCAGTCGGGTAATGAAAGGTTCTATCTTACTCTACTATATTTAACTCTAGGTATTTTAATATGTGAACTCCCTTGAATTTTTACGTCGTAATAGCATCAATAATATATTATAGTTTCTTTTACTATCTGCTAGTGTTTTCAAAAATTTCCAACGAAGCTCTGTGAAAGAGATATCGACGAATGGACATGGAAGAATTTCTTATTAGTAACCAAATAACACCAATCAGATGGTTATTGGTATTATTTTCATACAGATAATACCAAATATATGAGACAAGGTGAAACATATATATACTTCTCACAAAAATTAAGGAAGCAAGAAAAAAATCCATATTTTTGGGGGATTTTCAACAGGCTGTAACTTGTAGAAAAATGGTCGTACAACAAATAGAAAAAAAAGGAAATTATAGCTCTAAGTGTTTAGTTTTTAGATCGGAGCTTAAAAAAAATTTTTTTTTTGTTTTTTTTTTTCGAGTAATCCTGAGAAAACCGCATAAAAAGAATTTGATTTTTTTTTTGTTTTTTTCTTTATTTTATTTTTTTAATCTACGAACTTGTAAAAATTTTTTTTTTTACTCAACCTTCATATGGACCAGATAATTTGTTGAATCAGCTTTAATTTGTTGTTTTAAAGATCTTAATACGAGCATTTCTCGCTGAGCTTTCATCGGTGTTTGAATAGAAAATTACACATACAGTTACATTTTGTCTATGATTATCAATATCTCAGCAACCAATGATTGCACATAAAATAATTTTTGTGAGAAGTGTATATACGAGTATATTATTATATATACCGACTAATTTTACTTTTTTAACTTTAATTTTTTTTTTTTAATTCTACTTTTATTACTTATTTACTACAATTCTACTTTTATTCGGTTCCCTGGATGAGACCATTAAAAGGGCTCTTGCCACCATCGACGTTCCTGCTCTTATTGAGCCTACTGGAATTAGTCGCGATGATGGCAAGAGGCCTGATGGCTTAACGCTGGTTCCCTGGAAAAGGGGACGGGCGCTTTTATGGGACGCAACCTGCGTCGATACATTAGCTCCGTCCCATATCAGGGAAACGGCTGTAAGAATGGGAGCCGCTACGGAGAAGGCTGAAATGACTAAACGGCACAAATATTCGTCACTTATCCAAAGTTATGTTTTTGTGCCGTTTGCAGTCGAAACACTTGACCTTGGAGTAGCAGTGCTAAAAATTTTCTAAAAGAATTAACCCCACGACTCATAGCCTCCACTGGTGACAAGAGGGCTGGTGCATTTTTTGCCCAAAGAATCGGAATTGCGATTCAACGGGGAAATGCTGCTAGTATTCTTGGCACCATTCCACGCGGACATGATTTATACCAAAACTGTTTGTAAATAATTATTTTAAGTTTTGAATTGTAAATATGTACAATATTGTAAAATTTCTGTAATAAATATATTTAAATACCGACTATAATACCGAAAATTAGAAACGTAAAATTTTGAACCGATACTAGTTAGTGAAATTCGTGTGAATTTATGTCGCGTAATTTTTTCTTAACATTTTTTTAAAGAGTTCGCGTGCCAGCCAGTTCTTACCATCGTTGAAGGGTATATTTCTAACTGTATCAAGATAAAATGGATTTATCGTTGGAAATAATGTGATTTTTCGTTAAAAATTTAACTGGTACAGATGTCACGCGAGCGCGTGAAGGTTTATGTTAATTATTATAATGTAATGTAATGAATCCCTTTCCGTACTAATAGTAAGGAAATTAACTAATAATAAACTAAAATAAGAGATATGTTTGTTTATTTATATGCATAATTCATAGTTACTTTGTTACTCTCTAAGCATGAATCTGTGGAATTTTCATTAACTTAGTGAATCTGTATTCACTAATTATCAGTGAATTTCAATAACAAGTTAGTGAATACTCACTAATGAACATACAAATATTGAATGATCAAATCAGTGGACTTTGATATTTACATATTCGTACATTGAACAGTCACTTATTCTGCATGGTACAATTCTCACATTGATAAAAAATGAATAGTAACTTAAAATTAGTAAAATTCCACTGATTCATGTTTTAAAGGGTATAGAAAGCATGTTTTTGGGTTATATATCGTATTTATTGAGAATAGGCTGCCTCGGAGAACACGTAAAGCTTTCGGTCTCTCAGTTGTTATTATGACACCTGGTAGCGATCGGTACTCACGGTATGGAACTTATACACCCAGGGCCGGATTTTAGAGTTGTGGAGGCCCGGTGCAACAGTGGCGACGACGACAAAAAAAATTATCCTTGCCGGCTAGACATATTCCAAAAAAAGGTCGTCGCAACTCTGAACAGCTGTTATTTACTCCGTCGGTGTATATGTATTCCTAAAAAGGAAAAAAAGGTCATCTCTGAATTTCAATTTTTTTCCAAAGTCTCTATTGTGGGGACCCCTCTTTTGTGGAGGCCCGGGGCATTTGCCCCAGTTGCCTTCCCCTAAATTTTGCCCTGTATACACCAGATCGCATTGGGGCAGCGTGGATGAAACGCCAACCACTATCCCGTAATTAAAGAATGCCTTGTAGTTGAGTTAATTAGCATCTAGTTTTCATATTTCTCAGGTGTGCAAAGGTCAACGAACCTTTAGTACTAATAGCAAAATCTGGAAGATGTTCACGATATGATCGCGATGAGGACCCGAGAGGAACCGAGACGAATCGTACACCATTTGTCAAGTTAATAATAACATTGATGTACCGAGCGCAAAATAAATAATTTTTACTTATTAAATGTAACTATGACATAAAAAAAATCACCATCTAGTAGGATGAAACCCTGACAGCTATCTCTATCACGTATAATAAAATGTGTCATGAGTTGGGATAAATAACGCAGCAACCAGTTGTTGTGACTGAATCATCCTGTAAATGTTCTACTACTGGGTAAAGGGCTCTTCTCCATAGAGGAAAAGGGTTAGAGCTTAATCCACCGCTGCTCCAGTGCGAGTTGTCAGATAATTTCCTTACCATGGGTAACGATCGTTATCAGATGTGTATAACAACCGGGACCGCCAAATTTACGTGCTCTCCGAGGCACGGTGGGGTAACCTACAATGACATACACCCAGACCGGAAATAAACATTTATACAAATACAACTATCTGGCCTGTGCGGGAATCGAATCCGTGACTGCCGGCGTTGAGGCGACTACTCGCACCACTGCACCAGACCGGGAATCGAACCCGTGACCGCCGGCATCAAGGCGACTACTCGCACAACTGCACCAGAACGGTCGTTGTTATGACTACTGTGACATCATTTATATGTAATATTATCTACACATACAATAAAATTTTAAATTCCACGTGTCTCTTTCTTTCCGGAATTTTGTGATGAATTTGTTTTATCATTTTTAGAAATATCTGTCTTCCTAAGTGTTTATTTAAACATGCATCACTAGTTAAGTACAAAGTGTAGATTAAATATTAAATGAAATTCATAAAGCATAGCTCGAAGTAACATTTAGTCTCTTTTCATCAAAATCGCTTGACTCTTGACTTGACTTTTATACCGAAGTAGCCCCATGCTGCTTGCAGTTGAATGGACCGGCGTGCCCGGGGAAGTACTTCGCTCTCACTTAACACCGACGTGAAATGACGCCAATGTCGTCGTGTTTCGTTCGGTTTGTGAGAGAGTGGCCTATCCCTTCCCTTCCCTCCACAGAACCGTTGGAACATTCCTCCCTTCCCTAAAAGCCGGCAACGCACCCGCTAATTCTCTGATATAGCGGGTGTCTATGGATGTCGTTTTTACTTACCACCAGGTGAATCGACTGTCCATTTGCCCCCTCTAATATTAAAAAAAAACTCTCTCAAAAGTTATTGTAATATAATTTTTTTTTTAATGATGTAGTTATTTCGTTGAAAAATGTGTATGTGAGTTCATTTTTCTTTAGTTACAATAGAACTGCATTGTTAAAGTATTTTTAGTTAAATTAAGGATATGTACATAAAAAAATGGGTTGTACTACATATATAAGATTCCTGAAGAATGTTTTTAAAAGAAATTAGAAAGTTAAATTCCATAAAAAAATATATAACCATAACAAAAAGTAAAATATATAATGATGCACATTTTGATATCTGGATATTAAATTTGTAATTGTCAATAGTAATACAGCATATGAACACACATGTTGGAGATGACAGCATGGGGATGCTAATTGGGTACCATACGTAAAGATGCCTGATGAAGGTCCAATAAAGGATCGAAACGTCGCATAATTTACAATTTGTATTTTGATTGGCACCTGATGTCCACTTCCCTGCTAACCTTGACAATATATATAATTGATAGACGCAACAACAAATAATTATATTGACTTTTACATTGAAGTATATTACATTTAAATGTGTATGTGTGTCTGTGTGTGTGTGTGTGTGTGTGTGTGTGTGTGTGTGTGTGTGTGTGTGTATGCATGTGATATTTTATTATATTTTTATGTCACTAAATCTCTCTTTGCTTCTTTTAAGTTAGAATTAAAAGTAAAATAAAAATAATATCTATCTCCCTGTCGTATTGGAATGAAAGTTCCTGCGAACCGTACTCCGCTCCACCGAAGTCTATTGAGTCATTCCTCTTATCAGCAACTGCATTCATTCCTTATTAACTTCGCGCTGTAAATCTCGTTATTAATCCAATTCGACTTGCTTTAGCGAGAATAATTTATTGTAACTGCGTTCGTATTGATGAAGTAACAACATTGTGGTAATAAGTTACTGTAAAGTATTTTATCTCACAACAGCCTCTAATACCACTCCTTTGACTACAGAGACTTTCTCCCAATAGAGGCACATTTAAAGACTCCTGCAGTTATAGAAAAACTTAAGTCTAAGTTCAAGGGTCAAAAATATAAAACTATAGCCAAAACTTATTATTTTAAGTAAGTAGTAGTAAGTAGCATCATTATCATCATAATTATCATCATAATATCAGCCATTGAATCTTCACTACTACTGAACGAAGACCTCTCCCATCAACCTTCAGAGCGACCGGTTCGAAGCAGCTTCCATCCAACAGCCTTCGGCGGCTTTCTATAAGTCGTCTGTCCATCTCGTGGACGGCCGTCCGACGCTGTGCTTGCTGGTGCGTGGTCTTCACTCGATAACCTTTCTGCTTCTACCTGTACCTGCTGCTTCTATCGGTCGTTTGTTCTATGAGTTATATGCCATGCCCACTGCCACATAAACTTGCAAATCCGTTGTGTTATGATAGGAAGTGAGTATAATTATATCTGGTTAGAAAATCTGTTTTATATTTATATAGATATGGGATAGTAAAGTTTAGAGAAATTAAATGAATTATTAAAAAGCCACAACTCATATGAGTGGAAAATCACTAAGTAAACAATGAAAAAATCAAAATCAGAAAATATGTTATAATCTTTAAAACCATTTATTAATCGTCATTTTACAATAATGTATTATAACTAATTGTATTTTAAAATTTCGAAAGCACACTGCTTAGATTAGAGGAAGCGAATTAACGCTAAAATCCGTCAAACCGTTTAGTCTACAGACGTACATACAAAGAAACATATATATACATAAAAATACATACATACAAAAACGTAATTTTCAAATGTTAAATAACCAATCAGTCTAATGTTTATTAACAGTTATCATTCATTAGTTATTTAAAATTCTTAACATCACCTTAAAATTTTGAAGATCTTCAAAACATAGCTTTGAAGAAATATTTCTTACATTATATCCGCGACAATACTTCTAGTGTGGTGGTAATGAAATTTCCATAAGCGTTTCGGGTTCGATTCTCACACATAGATAGTAGTAAGATATTAATTATGTGTTTAAAAATGTTTTAAACACACACACACCACTGTTGTTACCAGTTGGCTGTCCTCAGGTAACCAACTTCACATATTGATATTTTTTTCTTAATGAAATGTATATATAAATAATACACATATAAATAATACGCCTAGACTAAGAACGGGATTATAAGCAATAATCCTGAAGCAAAAAGCATAATTACTGCCAAATGCCCCAAAGGGTCAAATAAATATACATTAGAAAAGATTGTAGGATATTTGTATTTTAGCTACAAAGATTTGCTTTTGGTTTGGCCTTTTGTCCTTAAGGACCATACTCTTCCTAGCCTATCTCAGAGATCAAGAAAGCCATCACTTAACCTGGTGATATCCTAAGCATCCGATAACAATTGTTGTTATCTCTTAGTAGGGAAATTATCAACTAACCTGTAGTGATCCAGTAAGACAATTACATAATATAATCTTTTCACACTCATCGTTCCTAATTAGTATCAAAATCCTGTTTCGGGAACTGAAAACACTCACAACACAGGTACCACCACCCACCACCCACCAAACCACGACACACATCCGTACGACTAACTCGCGAACGCTAAAACTATAGCACCGCTAGCACCGTTAGCACGGATCGAACACGCGACCGCTAGCACATCAGCTTAATAACTGCGCCAACACATTGTCTGTTTATTGTTTATTAAGGTACAATACTTCCTGTACAAAAGAAGAGATCTATGCCCAGCTGTAGAGTGCTAACAAACCATTTAAGTTCAGTTCAGTACATCCAATAATTACCAAAATTACACACATAATCAGTACGACATACACGTAAAATTTACAACTTGAAACTTGCTAATGAAACCTTGCCCAATATCTGATGGGAAATTAAATTCTAATACAAGGTGTTACTGAGATTATATTTAGAATGCGGATGTGGCATCTATTCTTTGGAATTAAATGATAAAATATTTTTTTCAAAATTTTTCAATATTATACATAATTTACAATGTAAAACTGAAACTATTAATTTACAGACAATTTTAGTATAAATCATGTCCGCGTGGATAGGTGCCAATAATACTGGCAGCATTTTCCCGTTGAATCGCAATTCTCTGGACGAAAAACGCACCAGCCCTTAGAAATTAAATTATTCACTCTATATATCTATTTTATCTTCATTTAGAAACTTAAACTACAGTTTCTAACATAAAAATGTACATCCTAACATAGTTTTTGTTATCTGTGGATAAGTTTCTAGAAACAATATTTTCATTGTCGATGGCCTCTCTAGTTTTTGGCTCGATACGGGCATCAGTTAACATCTCCGTCAAAATATAAATCGCAATTCGTATAAATAGCAATAATACATAAATTACAGGGAATAGAATCGTATGTGTGTATTTAACTATTTTTATATATTGATACTTTTATTATTCCTTGTAATGAGATCGGGAAAATCGCAAGTTAATCAATTATTTAACAACAAATCATTCCAAAAATCAGAATCATCACACGCTTACAAATAAAATCAAAAACGTAAAAAAAGTAGGTAATCACAAATTTCTTATCTGAAAAAACTATATAAATAACAAAAACATTTGTCTTTTTGTTTAAATAACCTCAAATTTTATCTTAAAATATGGTTTTTACGCTTAAAATCGTGCTTAACATGTAACATTATGACTTATAGACATTATACATCATCAATCAGTGATTATAAAAAGCGGGTAAAACTGAAAACTTTCCTAGTATAATATTTCAAAAAACCGTTTGTCTCATTTCCATAAACCCATATTCTATGCCAGCCATATGAGCCATATTGTATACGCCGAGGGCAACAACAAACACAACGTGTTGCCTATCTCTATTATAATCTTTTTTTTCTTTACATTCACACAGTAATCCGAGACATGTGGCGTACCAACAGAAATAGGTCAAATATGTTTATAGGGTAAAACGTACTATTATTGAACTTTTTCTTAGATATTTTAAATTATAAGAATAAAAATATACTTATATATATATATATATATATATATATATATATATATATATATATATATATATATATATATATATATATGTCGTTGGTCGAGTGGTCGCAGGTGCTACTGCCGAGCAAGAGCTCGCAGATTCGATTCCTGGGTCGATCAATGTATTATTGCCGTTATTTTCGAAAATTCTCAGTAAATAGCGCGAAGTCTGGAATGGTCCTTTAAACTCTCCTACTGTATAATATTAGTATAAATAATAAAGTTATCATATGAAATTAAGTTACAAAAATCAAAACTATATGAGAAAATTTTCTATACAATTTTAAGACTAAATACAAAATCGGTAATACCTTAACAAAAAAAAAATGAAAGCACAAGAACTTACGTAAGTAGTAATAGATACAATAATATATTATTATAAATATTTTTACGAGCCTTAGACTACTGTCATACTCAAATTTCTCGCGTTCACGTTATTCTAACGTTCTAAAAGCATCAAAACAATGATTTAAATGGAGCTGTCTGTATAATATCAACTTTCCGCCATAAAAAGAGTTAGACTACGTAACGTGATCGAGTGACTTTGATCAAGCGTGGAAAGTGTACTCAAGTAATGCTAATATGACAACAGACTGAACCCAAACGATTAGGTATCTTATATCTTTAAACGAGCAATTCTTGTATATATATATATAATCTGAATCTCGGAAACGGCTCCAACGATTTTCATGAAATTTAGTATGCAGAGGGTTTCGGGGGCGATAAATCGATCTAGCTAGGATTTATTTTTAGAAAATGTCGTTTTATCCCTTTTTTTACGTAATTGAAAAATATCATTAGAATACGAAGGCAAATTTCGCTGTCATTGACAATCTTATAATAGCTCGAATAGGAATCGGGCGAATTAGAAATAAGAAAACTCGGGTTCGAAACCAAGTGTCTACAGACCAATTTTTTTTATCCTTTTTTTTTCAAGGTTTTTCTTTTGTGAGAAAAACTATTATAGAAAGCTTTTTTTATTTAAATTACCAGTTCCTATTATTTTACTATTATGTCAGTAAGATTGAAAATATTTATGTTTCATCGGTATGTAATGTATCTACGAGTAAATATTATTTAACCGAGCAAAGCTCGGTCATCCAGGTACTATATGTATAAACGAGACATAGGCAAGACTTTATAAAAAAAAAATTAGTTTTATGATTATGGTAACTTTTAAATTATCATAAATAGTGATGTGATATTATATAACTGACAACATTTCTTAATAAATTGCCTGTGTAACGTAAAAATCATACCCGCTTAGCTCAATCAAAAACATAAACTCGGTAGCCTTATTTTGTTATAATAAATTTAAACTATCTTAAAACAATGAATAAATTACCCTAATATATACAGCTCTATAAACTTTCTTATCGACTAATTTTATTATTTTATACAGTACAGAGGGTCTGATAGAAACAAAACCCTAACTTAACTTGGACTTATTATGAACTTTATCTAACTTTGAAACTTGTAAAATTATTTGAAAGACTTAATTTATATTGATATTATAAGGCTAATGAGTTCGTCTGGCTAATTTCGGGTAGTACGAATCGGTTTAAAATTTTTTTTCTACTTTTGATACTTTGTTTATTGCAGAACTAAAGTGTAGCCGCAAGCCGTCGTAGTATTATGCTTTACAGCCTTAAACCTTCATAAATAAATGGAACACAAAAAAAAAAAATCAACTAGGTACGTTAAAAGAAACGAGCAACCAAACCAAAGCCTTTTAGTATTTTTAAAATTAATATAAATTTCTTATTGTTCACTTCTGAACACGATAAAAGCAATATATGTTTGTAGAGAACCCATAGGTAACCATTTTAAAAACTTGAACATATTTATAAAAGTAATCTTAAAGAATTACATTACACAATAATTAATTCGAGTAAATAATAATTACTAAATATCTATAAATAAAACAACTATTCACCAATAGTAACACATACCCTGCTTTCTTAAATGTAAAAGGTCGAAGCCCTCGGATGTTTTGTAAGAGTTAACCAGATTAACGTTTTTTTTTACTGTTTTTATTTAGTATTGGTTTACTTGAACGAATCGACGCTTCCAAATTATTAACTAGACCGCAAAAACGCCGAGAATCTTTGAATAAATTAATTTGAATTGACGGGAAGCTTTGAATACTTTCACTGGTCAATATCAGTTAATTCAATTACTTGAATAAAGTATGTAGGAAGAATTTTGAAATGAATTCAAAATTAATATAGCGATTGTACTTCATTAGATAGATAGAACTGAACAGAAATACAAGTTTGTAAATAACCCGGTGCAACGGTTTCTTCTCTTGTGTAAGAGATAGTTTGAATCTTAATCCTCTACGGCCTACGCTATTCCACCAAAGCTTGGTACATTAGGCATATAATTAACAGTGACGATTGTCATCATATGTTTATGATAAATACCGTGCGGTGACCGGTAAAGAAGAATTGTCCCGATATCTTTCTAGTCGAGGTGTCGTAAAAGACGACTAAGGTAAAAGCGGTGCGAACAACTGTACATGAAAAGAATAGAGGTCCAAGGTCCGTCATTATTTCACACCGGACCAGCTGTTAAGTCTTTATACAGCTCAAGTTCGCTCCTGCATGGAGTACTGTTGCCATCTGTGGGATGGTTCCGCCCGGTATCAGCTCGAAGCCCTTGAATCTATCGACAGGCGCACCAGGAAACTCATTGGCGATGAGATGTTTGCTTCAAGACGGCTCCAGAGCCTCGAACATCGCCGTCTGGTTGCTAGTCTGTGTGTCTTCTACAGGTTGCATTTCGGTGAGTGTGCACAGGAATTGCACGAATTAATTCCCCCAGCACCATTCCACCATCGGACGACACGACGTGGACGGAGATTTCATCCATACGTGGTCGACATTCCTCCGGTTCGCACCTCGCGGTTCGCATCTTCTTCCATTATTAGAACTGCAAAGGAATGGAATTCTCTTCCTGCGTCACAGTTTCCCGATACGTACAATTTAGGGATTTTTAAGGCAAGAGTGAACAGGCACTATTTGAGTTTGCGTGCTCCACCTTAGACTTCATCTTTGTTTACCATCAGACAAGATAGAGGTCAAACGTGCTCAAATTATTTGATTAAAGAGATGGGCAGCAGCATGGTGCCACAACACACTGCGCTCACAAACACGCCTGCTAATTGTAAGTTTTGCAACCCCCCTCCCCCCAGATATGATTGGGGAGGCCTACGCTTAGCAGTGTACATGTAACGGCTGTTGTGTCGGTTTGTAATAACGTCTTGTTAATAGAAAAAGCTTTCTCCTAATTAGAAAGAGGTTTTTCCCAGCTGTGGGAAGTTTTCTGTCTGTTTCAGTTCCTTTCAAATTAAAAAAAATCTCGTGTAGTTCAATCTTATTATTGGGCTTAATGGCTTTCAATTCTGCTAGTGGAGCATAGTCGATTTCACCAATGTCACGTAGGATAGAGATGACACGAAGGAGAATTCTCGGTGCGATTGAAATGGCAAAATCAAATGAATATTACAGAATTGAGTATTGTTTGCAAATAATAACAAGGGTAATAATTTTATTTTGACTTTGACAGATATTGTCATATCATATTGTTGTTAACTGCAATGAGAAAGACTTATATAAGGTATTCAATAATTAAAATTATTTTATTTCAAAGCTGATAAGAAATAGAGAATAGGTTTACTTCTTTCGATCCGGGGTTAAAATAGACCAATTGCGCCAATGGGGCAGTCTATTATCAATTAACTTGCGTTCAAACATAACGTTACTGTTTTTAAACTTTTTTATTACTATAATTCATAATGTTATTAAATAAGCAACTACAGTGATAAGACGTACAATTCTAATATAATATTTCGTAACCAGTTATCGCCTACTAGGCCAAGATTTCAAAACACGGGCATGTCTTAAGGGTGCGTGCAATATTTCATTTTTAATTGCACGGTATTTCATAATACAATAGACTGATTCATGAACAAAAGTCCCACCGGTGAATGGCTGATTTACAATACTTATGTAATTTATAATTTTCGTTTAAAACTTCTTCGATATCGCTTTAATTACTTTTCGAAGCTTTTGTCCTTCGGATTATTAATGGGCGTTTATATAAATGTGTTTTGTTGTTTAATTTTTAAAGCTTGCGATGTAATAATTATAATAAAATTTACTGATATTTATATATTTTATTGTCCTCTTTAAAACTGAAGGAAATATTATATATTGTATTGTACTATAATATTTTATATCACTATTAACTAAATATATTTCTAAAGTATTAATTTTAACATTTTTAATTTTTTTTAATCATTTTTAACTGTAAAAAAAGATGTTCATGATTGTATTGCGCTTGCGCGCGCGCGCGCGCCCTCTTGTGAGTGTGTGTGTGTGTGTGTGTGTGTGTGTGTGTGTGTGTGTGTGTGTGTATATGTGTGTGTATGTTTGTGTTATCGGACCTCCGAATGAATGAAGGATTCTCATTCTAGTAGGAGTTGTTAAGCATGAGGAATATTATATAGATCAATTTAGTTTTACTTAAAATGAAACTTAAAACTTATACATATTTAATTCTTGTTTGTTTGAAGATCTGCTAAGCCTTCAGCGATTAATTTAACTCAATATACGAAAAAATTATTGAAGTTCTCTTTATTTTCACAAATTCACACGAAACCACGTCACGAATTCTCACACGTGACTTTTCTTTGTTACGCCGACGACTGCCTTATTTTACTAACTTTAGTAAAGTTACTAAGATGTTAACGAAGGAATATAATTCATATTCTGAGATATTTAAATCTAAACAATGAACTTACTAAAAATAATTATATAATATAATTTTGAAAATTTATTAAAAATTTCTTTGAGAGAATCTTGTTTAAATACCTAAATATTTAAAATCGCTATCACACTGTGGTGGTACTACTATATAATGCCAATTATCGTGATTTTGGTACCATACCAGTCGTGCTAGTTATATACGACCTTTAATTAAAAACCATGATTGAACCTTGTAGTAAAGCTATTGTTAGAACTAAAGTAATGGCTCTAACAACTTTTGTAATAGTGATAAATATTAATATTGAAAAAAATGTTTTTGATACCTGCTAATATGTAGAACTTTTACTACTTATTTTGCCACCCAAAAGCGATTGTAAAAGATACCTTGAATATAGTAAATATTTTTTTCTTTTCTTTTTATTGTATAACACAAAATACACAATACAAATCTTAGATTAAAAGGATATTTGTATTACAAGAGGCGATCTCGTCGCTTTAAAGCGATCTCTTCCAAACAATCCGTAAGAGATAGATATATTATCAACTAAAGAATAACATACTGAACTAAATTTATCTGAAAAAGTCTGTAAGCATCCCACTGCTGGATGAATGCCTACTCGCCATATAGAAGAAGGGTTGGAGCTTAATCCACCACGCTGCTCCACTGTAGGTTGGTAGATGATTTCCCTATCAAGAGTAACAATTTTTATCAGGTGTGTATGATAACAAACGGGACCGACGGCCTTACATGCTCTCCGAGACACGATACAGACCAGAAACAAATGTTTGTATAAATTACAATATACATATCTTATTATTTTGTTTAAATACATCAATAAATTTATAAGCTTCATTCTATAAAAATATTCATTATACTCGTAAAATAATAGAAGAACTTTGACTTTTGACTACAAAATTCAACCCTTAGAAATGGATATCAGCTACAATAGTATAATATATAAACACACATACATATATGCACATACAATGTACATGTACACATACAAAAAAAATTTAACCTTCGGAAAATTTAAAGGTATCGAAGGACAAATCGAAAGTATTTCATTATGATTGACTTTATTGAATTATTCATACATAACGTTGCACCTGCTCATAATGTAATACCGTATCGTTTTTCCTTTAAATGTGTATTTAATTTTGTTATTGACAAATCAATTAATTAATATTTACGCATATTGCGTTTAAATTTATTTCTGACATAAGAATATTCTAAGCGTTTTTTAAGGTAATTTAAAACCTACAACTCTGTTCCTGAACAGTTGTGTGATAATTTTTATTGCAAGCATTATTATTGTGAGGTTGTTGAGGTAGTTATGTGAAACATGTGAATACAACACCGTCACTAGTTCAAATCTGAGTCGGTACTACTGTGTTTATCGAGAAAACATTGTCTTTTATATAAAAAATTATAAATAGGCTTCAAAAGCACCTTTGAATCATCATATTTTATATCAATTATTGATATTTAATTAAATATAATTACATTTAACGTGAAGCCACTACCCTATTTGGTACGTAGATTCTGATAAGATTTTTTCTTAATAAACAATTTTTTTTTAAATAAATATACATATAACTAATACATGTATAAATAAATATATATTACACCAATGCTCGAGGCGGGAATCAAATCCACAAACCTAGAGCAGAAAGTGGGGTCACAGCCAACTGCTTCAACGGGCCAGAAGAAAAAAAACTGAAATGATTTACTAATTATTTTTAAGTTTAATAATAATTAAAATTACTTAATGCTTAAATTACTTACTACTACTACTACTACTCCTATGGCGCTGAAACCCCAAAGTGGGTCTTGGCCTCCGAGACGAGAACTCTCCATCTTGCCCGCTCCTTAGCGGTCTCTTGCCAATTATTATTGGCTTGTAACGCGCACAGGTCCACCTCAACTCGATCACGCCAGCGATACTTAGGTCGTCCAACCGGGCGTCGGCCCAAGTAAGCTTTCTTCAGTCCTCGTTCCTCCCCCATTCGTTCTACATGACCAAGCCAACGGAGGCGTTGTGCTTTTATTTCTCCAAGTATATTTGGCTCGGCCATAAGTTCTTGTAATTCCCCGTTCTTTCGGACTCTCCAGCTTCCATCCTCTCGTCTGGTAGGACCAAAGATCTTTCTAAGAAGCTTTCGTTCGGTGACTAAGAGGTTACGTTCTTCATTCTGGGTTAGAGTCCAGGCTTCACAACCATACATCAGTATAGGTCTTATAACTGTTTTGTATATCCGCAGTTTGGTTTTTTTACTTAAAAGCCTGGACACGAGCACTTTATGTAAGGCTGCGCCACACTTGAGGGTATTTTGGATGCGGATTTTAATTTCTTCCTCTCTGGAATGTGAGTCAGTTATTGTGCAACCCAGATATCTGAAACTAGCAACTCCCTTGTACGTCGTATCTCCAACCTGTAGGTCTTGGCGCTGGGTTCGTGTATCGCTTAATTACTTAATTACTTAATTATTAATTAATTAATTAATTACTTAATTACTTAACTTCTTTCAATCCTTGGTTAAAACAAGAGCTGTCTGATGATAACTTATTTACGAATTTGCAAATTGCTCGAGAACTAGGATGTGGCATGTCTTTCTAGTTGTCACTTACTTGTATAGAATGCTAACAGTTCGTATTTGGCAACATTTTAGAAAATTCATTTTCAAATTGAAAGAGATATAGCTTTGTTTCCAGAGTTTTCTCACGTTTTAAATCTGGATATTCAAAAATAAAAGTATATCCCGAAAAAAATTAAAAAAACATAATTATACCTAGTCTCTGTTAATTTATTGACGAAGGGAACATTAGCTTATAAAAACAATGAAACACTAATTTTTTTAAATAACTCCAAAGAGATAACTTATGCCGTTAATTTCAAATCAAATCAAATTAAATAATTATTTATTCAAGTTAAAGAAACTAGAAAAACTTTATTTATTACAATTCAAAAAAAAAAGTATTTTAACAGACCTTACTTATCTAATTTATTACTCACACATATAAATACTTTAATCAAGACAGTTTTAAAACAAGAATGAAATAATACTGAAATAATTTCTATTTAAAAATGCGATATATCAAGATTAGGATTTTTAATCGGTCTAGTAATCTCAGACACATAAAACAATATTTCGAGTTTCGCAATTAATCACTAGAATCCATTAAAATTGCTGTATTTCAAATAACTAAATTTATACCGTGCCAACTCGCCAATGCAACGAACAATGAGAACGAACTGAAGCAACTTTCTTTTATACTATTTGTTGGTGAAGCTATCCAAATTTTAGAGTCATAAATTTCATGTGTTCCTCTATTTTGTGTTTCGCTTTTTTTTCTCTTTTGATATTTCAAACAGAAGGCAACATAAATCTGTCCGGGATAAAATTCGTTCAACACCTCCTTTTTTGATTACGTCCTGTGGTGGAAACGTTTTTAAGATGCTTTTCGTGGAAAGTTCCGAAATTTTTCGTTAATTATTAAACGTCACCGACAACGGTGTTGTGTTAAGATATTTGTTTATATTATAATCTTTGTTTATTAATGTGGCTTTTAAATTGTAAAAAAATAATAAATTAGATGCATTGATGTCAGAAATAGATTTATCCGGTATATTCAAACTCATTAAACTCACTTTTTCTTTCAGTGTCACAATATATTAATAATTCAGTTAATTATTCCATTACAAACAATGGCTTAGCTAGGAAACCAACGGCACTGGTGCAAATAATAAACTAGGGCCCCAACTAAACTGTTTAAGTTTTATTAATACAAGCCAAAATATAAATAGTTATATTTAAATATTATAAGGTGCAAAGCTACCTTATCATCCGCTCTTTATCATGCACAGTAGGGCCTGATCAGGTTCTACACGCAAGCAAATTTCAATATGTAGTTCAATTTATAGTTTGTTGGTCAGGTTTTGAGGGCCCTCTGAGTTTGGGGGCCCCGGTGCAAGGCACCGTCTAGCCCTCCGGTAGTTACGTCACTGATTACAAAATATTTTACAGTTTTCTTCCATTGAAATTAGTTTCAAGTAAATGACGTATACGTTTACGAACTAATAGTAAAGGTGGAACTAAGTTACTGGCAACGTGACAAAATTTTCCATGGAAACATTTATATAATACACACTTTTTACACAAATGTGTACCGTTTTAAAATATACGGTATTAAAACATTCATTAATATTTAATAAAAAATTTAATGATTTTTTTAATTAATATTAATGAATATATTTATATGCTTTTGGAATTCCTTACCTTTATTTATTCAACGTGTACAACGTTTGTACCTATTATATTTATTATAAATATTTACATTTATATTTGTATACCTATACCAATTCATGACCATTTCCTCTGCTTCAAGGCTACCTGGATGAGATCGGTTTTTTAGCGATAAGGCCGCTATTTTTACCATACTATTCTTTTCTATGTTCATTTATTTTGTAATATTCTGCTTTGGTGTAAAATAAAGTGTAATTATTATTATTTTTATTTTTTTATTAATTTTCCTCTACGAGCTTACCGACGCCCGTACCATTTTTTACTGATTTTATAAATTGTTACACAGGCATTATTACATCAGCAGACTATATTTTATCATTATTTAAATACCTATGAACTATACTTAGGATCTCTAGTTCTGGAAACATGAGTCCACATTGACCACTTAATGCTAACACTTATTTCTACCACTTAATTCTACAACTTGATTTGTGTAATTATTATCATTAACATATACATATATCATATTTATTATTATTATGAATCAACATAAAATATAAACAATAACTTATCTTTGAAAAATATTAATCTGTCAGCCAACAGTTTGTTCTGAAATGTGGGATGACAAATAATTTTATTTTTTATTTTTTTCTTATTACATCCTGGTCAGTTTTTATTAAAATATATATTTCGTTTAAAACATTAGATAACTTTTATTATCAATATCAAATTTAAAAATAGACAATCATTCGTGTATTTTTATTGAAATTTCGTTTAATATGAAAAAAATATGTTTTAATTTATAAAAATCGTGTTACCCAAAGTAATCCAAAAGTAAATGACTATAATTTAGATTTTATTGCAAAATAACAATAAAATCATTGACTTATAATTTATCTATATATATAAAAATCAATTGCTGTTCGTTAGTCTCGCTAAAACTCGAGAACGGCTGAACGGATTTATCTTATCTTGGTCTTAAAATGTACGTGGAGGTCTAGGGAATGTTTAAGGTTGTGAGAAAAATTCGAATTATTGCCGGGAAAACCTTAAAAACAGCCCTTTTCTTTTTCCCACATAAACATTATAAACGTTTTCTAAATAAAATGTAGAGTCTTGAAATTTGGTAGGAATATTCCTTTCACCGAGTAGAGATCAGCTAAGAACGGATTTTATGAAATTCTACCCCTAAGGGGGTGAAAAGGGGGGCAAAGTTTGTATGGGACAACGTGATTCCTTGGTCCAATCTACTTCAAATTTTGCATAAATATTCTTTAACAGAATTGATTGAAGACGTGTTTCGTATTTTATCCAAATTCATTCCCTAACGGGGTTAAAAGGGGGTTGAAAGTTATTTGCTTCGAACTTCATAATTATCAATACTCCTTAGTGCTTTTAATTTAAATTACATTTTATTTTGACACATGTTTGACAACTCAATCCGTCTATTATAAAATATTTTCCAGTATCGACGCAGGTGTAGATGATAAAAATATAAATTTATAATTTTTAAAATTTTTGTTAAATACCCGTGCGAAGCCGGGGTGGGCCGCTAGTATGTTATAATTATTATGTATTATATGTCAAATAAACAATGTCAGTACGGCTAGCTAAAAATAAATAGAATACACATGTCTCTGGAGAGATCATCACTCACTCATGTACCTACGAGTATAATTATTCGCCAATCTGCTCTTGAGTAGTTTGGAGGATTAAGTTCCAATCCTGCTTATTAGGAGAAAAGGCCTAGGCAGTGAAACTTTTACAAGTATACTTATAGGAAATATTTCAAAATAAAAAGATATTAGTATTTATTACCCGACTGCGACAGAAGGAGGGTTATGTTTTTCGAGTGTATGTATGTATGTCCATTTCTTTGGCACGCCCTACAGCCCAAACGACTGGACGGTTTTTGACATATGAGGTGTCGTTGGATTTGTCTAAATTATAGTAGTGACAAAGGCTATATAAATTTTCAAAATGGCGCCCGCAAATGGCGGAATGAGGGGGGGAATTGATTTTTTTTTATTTTACTGTAGCAACATAGGTATCAAATGAAAGCTAGTAAATTGTTTTATTCTTTTTAGTTTATAATAAGACTATTTTACGTAGTCGGGTTTTTTGATTTTTTTTAATTAAGCATACTTGTTTATAGTTAGTTATTATGGACTGACTCGTTGGTGCGGTTGGTAATGACCCGTCTTTCCTTTCTAGGTTCGTAGGTTCGATTACTGCCCGAGTCCAAGTGCAATATTTATACATGTATTATATATTTATTAAAAAATATATAAATATGTTTATCAGTCGGTTGTCAATTAAAAAACAAGAAAAGGTTAAAATTATTTTGCTATAATCCGCCAACAGCAGAATCTGTATGGTCAAACATGTAATTAAAAGCTAAGCACCGCTCACTTTCCCAACCAAGCAAGAAAGCCAAGTTCCCAAGCAAGCAATACCACCACCATTCACATGCACCACCACACAAGACTCTACCACTACTCTCGACGCACGTTTCGCTCCGACACCGGAGCATCCTCAGGAGATATCGACTTTACAATGCTGTATTGTCTAGTGACGTTCGTGGCAAATGCGCGGTCTTATATACCGTTTGTTACCCCTACACCTGTTGCCCCGCCCATTACCCCCCTCCCCCCTGAACCCCTCGCACCCCCCCCCCCCGTCCCCTTCAAACAAACGAAGCAATGGTGAACTTGAAACGTTAACTTGTTCATTTAGCAATTTAAACTGATTATTATTTTTATGTTTTATTATTTCTAGTTGTTCCAACATACTCAGTCGAAGCCCTTTATCGCAAGTGTGTAAGATTTTATATGAATGGTCCGATGATAATTTGTGTCCACTATCAAGGAGATGTTTAGCGAAGTGTGATTTTTGGGGTTGGTTGTTCCTAACCGCGGCTATATGTTCTTTGTAACGTGTTACAAATTTACGACCCGTTTGACCAATATATGTGGCTTTACAGTCTGAACATTCGAGTTTATAAATGCCAGATTTTTGTTTATTGTTTACTTTATCTTTCCCGTTGCAAATGTTTTTAAGTGTATTATTTGTCCTAAATGCTACATGTATATCATGCGCTTTAAGTGTCTTCGCAATACGCTCCGATACTGTTCCAAAATAAGTTAAACTTGATTTGTATTTATTAATTTTATCAGGTGCTGTTGAGTATAAATCTTTTTTGATCCGCATCGATTTTTGTTTTTTTATTATATTATTAACAATGTTATTGTTGTGTTAAATAATAATAATAAACATCAGTTTGGAATTAAATAATAATAATAAACATCAGTTTGGAATTTTCCGGAAACCCACATACACAGACACAACCATACCAGCTTCATCCTGTCACCCTTGGCAGCATAAACTCGCAGCGTTCCATAGTTATGTCCATAGGTTGCTATCTATCCCACTCACAAAAGAAAATTATTTAAAAGAATTAAATCTAATTTATCACATGGCACAAGCTAATGGGTACAACAATAACATTGTTAATAATATAATAAAAAAACAAAAATCGATGCGGATCAAAAAAGATTTATACTCAACAGCACCTGATAAAATTAATAAATACAAATCAAGTTTAACTTATTTTGGAACAGTATCGGAGCGTATTGCGAAGACACTTAAAGCGCATGATATACATGTAGCATTTAGGACAAATAATACACTTAAAAACATTTGCAACGGGAAAGATAAAGTAAACAATAAACAAAAATCTGGCATTTATAAACTCGAATGTTCAGACTGTAAAGCCACATATATTGGTCAAACGGGTCGTAAATTTGAAACACGTTACAAAGAACATATAGCCGCGGTTAGGAACAACCAATCCCAAAAATCACACTTCGCTAAACATCTCCTTGATAGTGGACACAAATTATCATCGGACCATTCATATAAAATCTTACACACTTGCGATAAAGGGCTTCGACTGAGTATGTTGGAACAACTAGAAATAATAAAACATAAAAATAATAATCAGTTTAAATTGCTAAATGAACAAGTTAACGTTTCAAGTTCACCATTGCTTCGTTTGTTTGAAGGGGACGGGGGGGGTGCGAGGGGTTCAGGGGGGGGGGTAATGGGCGGGGCAACAGGTGTAGGGGTAACAAACGGTATATAAGACCGCGCATTTGCCACGAACGTCACTAGACAATACAGCATTGTAAAGTCGATATCTCCTGAGGATGCTCCGGTGTCGGAGCGAAACGTGCGTCGAGAGTAGTGTTAGAGTCTTGTGTGGTGGTGCATGTGAATGGTGGTGGTATTGCTTGCTTGGGAACTTGGCTTTCTTACTTGGTTGGGAAAGTAGCCGGTGCTTAGCTTTTAATTACATGTTTGACCATACAGATTCTGCTGTTGGCGGATTATAGCAAAATAATTTTAACCTTTTCTTGCTAATCATGAACTTCCGCAAAGTAACGCCTGATTCTATCCAATAATTAAAAAACAGGCATTTAGTTACCCAAATTAAAAAAATAATTAAAAATTAAATTATAAGCATAGAATATGAAGCATATATAGCAACTTTATATTACTATATTTAATTAACATTTTTATTATGGATGATTTACTGATGATAAGAACTAAAATCGAACAGAAATACAGACATAGCCAAACGCTCACAGTATTAGTATTGATTCAAGTCCTTAACCCTTGTTATATCACATATATTTCTCGATCAGAACTGTCCCCTCAGGGTTCGGAGTTAACGTTCGAAATCGGCCCCTTGAGGCATTACTACGTACAATTTCATTTCCACTTTATTGGGCTTTAAGTTACTAATAATTTATAAAGATATATATTTTGTTATCGTTTAATTTATACATATATTTATAATCTATAAAATTTGAAGCCTCTATTTTGATTTTATAAATTCATTGACGATTAGAGATTATCCAGAACAAACATAGATTTTTAAACATAGACATATAGTAACGGAACAGTAGTCATAACGTTAAACAAGTAAAACCAGGAGAATCGTCTAGATAAGAAACTGGAAAGTATGTTATACTTTATTATTTTGTTTAATAAATGTAACATTTTACGATCAAGTAGAGTAGTCGTGAACGCTTTTCGATAATCTTCTTAATCACAAACATATATACATATAAACATATTTTTTCATATATAAACATACTAGTATCGCATAAGTAGTATTACTTAATACAACTGAATACTTCAGCTATTTATTAAATCAATTCAAATAAACAACGTTAGCTAGCATTCAATAATTTATCCTAGACGATAACACGAGCTAAGTACAACGTCAATATAGTTACAGCACAGCCTTCTCAGTTTCCCTGGAGATGCGTCTCGAATGTTCCAGAATCCTTGGGGAGAAGTGGATGTTATCTCGGATTGGATATCTCAGATAAAATACACTTTTCTATCGTCATCTATAACCGTAAAAGTGTAACTTTATAATTATATCGTAGGGCACGTAAGGGTACGTCCCTTCACGTGAGGATTGATAAATATTTTCTAAGTATAATTAAAATTTCAATCAAGCATCGATAATTGACAAATTTACTAAATGATGCCTAAGTTTAATTCTAATTTTCTATTTTCTTACCTTCTAGAACTTATTAGTATTATATATAACATAGTGTATGTAGCACTAATACTTGTTTTTTTTTTCCTTTTCTTTTATAAATTAACTATATCATACCATTTTTTTTTTGTATAATGTATATATAATTATATCTGTAACTCTCTCAATCGAATCGAGACGTCACACGTAGAGCTCTGCCTGAAAATCAGAGCTCCAATAGTGTGTAGGCATTACGCTGAGGTAATTCTATAATTAGATAATTATAGTCATTAGTTTCAGTCAAAATTGTTTTCTTATCGGTCACCATCCTCAAAAAGTGTAACTTGAATTAATATCAAAGAATAGTCTTGAATTAATATCAAAGAAAAAAAAACTGCATAAATAAAAAATAAATAAATAATTACAATTGCATAAGTTGATAAAAAATGCTATGCAATAGCCACACGTTCTGATTTTTATATGATATATTTAACAATAATTAATTTATTTAAAAATATATACTTAGTAAAATGATAATTAAAAAAATATTTTTGATGCCTTCTTGGACCAGTGAACTATTTATTAATATTTTATAATAAAATATATGATGAGACTTTACCTACTTTCCTGATTTTATTCTTTTATTTTATATATTTCTTTTGCGTGTATTTCTTAATTTAAGCTATATGAATTGTTGTTTTAAACGAAATAATAAAATTACTGTTTATGTATTACAATATATTCTAATATTAATTATTTCATATTTAAAATGTATGTAACATATTTTTACTATTTTTGAAGATTTTTGTAAATTTTTATATTTATACTCTAAAACAGTCATATAACGAAAACACTATCTAATTTGAATTTATAGTTCAACTAGAAAAGAAACGTGAAACACACCATCATTTCTATATTGGTTAAAAAATACTTTTTTTTTAATTTTTCAGCCTTCGTGAGACATTATCATTTTATTTATTCTTTACTTATTATACAATAAGTAAATATCTTAAATAACAGTAGACAGAATACACGGATTTAAGCCGAAGATTACGAGTTATAATTCACCGCCAGCCGTAATTAACCGAAAATTTATTGCAGACAAAAAAAAAAATTCAATATAAACTATTTATTACAAAGTCAATAGCTATTTCGAACAAATGCTTTACAGAGTATTATAATTAACCAGTTCTAACAGCAAACCGAATTCACATAAGGGATGCAACAGAACAAACAGACAAACATGTATTATTGGTAGCGGAACACCGGAAATCAATGACTGCCGAGCCGAGCAATATCCGTTCGATAGCTTAGCCTTAGGCGTATTGTGGCCATACATAGTTCATGAGTTACGAGTGATGCACACTGAATGCGGTTTAGTTGCGGAAACGCAACCGCAGACTTTGATACGTATTTTGTTTACTCCTTTAAAGACATATCACTTGGAATAAATACGCATATTAGATAAAAATATTCCAATGTTTAGTTATAAGTTATTAGTATAAAAATATTTTAGTAAAGCGTATGCTGTAATTTGGCTTTGTTTACAACAGTTCTACAATACTCTAATGGAAAATTTGCCTCTGACTGACCTCTTTCTTTCGAAGTGTCGTAAAAGGGTACTAAGGCCAAAGTGGTGCGAACAACTGTACATTAACCAGGATGGTAAGTAATGGACAGCAGCGTCACCATACACTTTTTTTTTTCGCTGGGAAATGCATTTACGCATCCCGCCGGCCGAAGGCGACGTGTATGTGGAACTCGCTGACACGGCAGAACGTGCCAGAATACCGCACTAAAACCCAGAGGTGCCCTCATCGTCATAGTGGGGCGCCACGGGATCGCCTTCGCATGGAACCGTGACAACGTCACCATACACTACCGCAACACAACAATAACCCTCAATAGTCCTACCAAGCGTGGCGAGGAAATGTATTGGCAAACCACAGACCCCTCAAGAGATGATGGAGTAGGCCTACGTTCAGCAGTAGACATTCAACGGCTGAATATTCCGTTCTACCTCAAAAACCTTCCGTTCTACCTCATCAGCAGACTGCTTAAATCAAATGGAAAATTTGCTTAAATAGTAGTAATAAATAAATCTTTTAATCTTGACTAAGTACTCTTATATTGCTTAAGCTTATCAAATTGTGTGACAGTTTGTCGAAGGAATTTATCATCATCCTCATCATATAAGCAATTGGACGTCCACTTCTGAATGTAGAACATCCTCATCAACCTCCAGAGCGACCGACTAGGCTCTGTGTTGCTGTTCATTTTAGGGAGCTTTGCCAATACTCGCCATGCTTAGTAGGCGAGCACAGTTGTGTTGTAGCAGGATAGTGACGCTGCTGTCCATCACCACCTTATTTAGTGAACAATTGTTCACACAATGAAGGTATTAATGTATGAAAATGCTACTTCACTAAAACTTTTCTTACCAACCTTTACATTTCTCCTACTAGTGAATCAAGATGACCATGTGAATAGGGAGACAGAAAGGAAGGTGACAGGACGATATCGTTGAATACTTACATACTAAGCCTGTTCATTTGTGCTCAGTGGTGAAAGAAAACATCCTGAAAACAGCATACATGTCTTTTGAGATATGTATCCGTCTGTCTACAGTGGAACAGAAAGACAGATTAAGCGCCAAGTATTTTTCTTGATAGGATAAGAAGTTTTAACTCGCAGTGGGTACATTTTAAAGATGTAATGTATATGTGATAATTACTTTTATGTTTTATACCCTTTACCTCACCAGCGTACCTACGTGACCCCGCCATCAACGCATTTGTGGCTCTTCTAGAACTACAATTTTCGTAGACTATAGTGTTCATTTAATATTTAATCATTTAGTGAATTCCTTTATATTTTCACGAAAAAATTATAATAATGCAAAAAAAAGCAGTGCTACTAGCACACATAATTGTTTTCTAAGGTCCATAATCAGTTATTGATCGCACAGCTTTGTTGCGTCGAACCACTGTGTGTATAATGCCTTAGAGTGAGATATCATACCAATACCACACCTAATATAATGTTTACTATATACTCTATATACTTTCATATTATAATATGAAAGTTAGTCCGTCCGTCTGTCTATCTTTAAGAGTAAAATCGCTAAACCCAAAGATTTATACCTGGTAACGATCAGCACTCATGATAAAGATATTATCCGTCAACCCGCAGTGGAGCAGCGTGGTGAATTAAGCTCCAACCCTTCTTCTAGATAGAGAATAGGCCTGTAAACGTCCAACTGCTGGGCAGTGGGACGTTTACAGACTGAGGTTCAGTTCAGGTTACTTATAATCAAAATTTTCTTTATTCCAGTAAGCCTTATAAGTTATTTCAATCATCTTATTATCATTTATCAAGTTCGCTGTGCGATAAAGTCAGCTGTGGATGTGTTTTCGCTATTGTCCAGTTTAATAATTCGTAAAAGTAGTTTAAAGTGCATATTTTATCAAATTTCTTTAAAATATAGTTGGATTGATCTCTTTAATACAATAGGTGCAAGTTCTGATTAAGATAGTGGTAATATTTAACATTATTTTAAATAGAAAAACATGTTTAGTGCGGGTAATGGTGTGTGATGTGAATGACCTTTGAATTGAGGACTGTTGTCTCATATCCATCTGATCAAAAACAAAATATATACATTGTATTTTTCGCTAAAACAGATATAAGACGTATTGGCCGAGCGGTGACAGCGACGGATTTAACAAAGTGAGCGGTCGAGATCCAAGTTCAAATCTAGCTAGTGCTCGTGCCTTTTTCCTTTTCAAATATTGTTTAGTGATTTAATTGTATATCAATTATGGAATTTACATGTTGTAGAAAAACCACATCGGACGCATATGATCCGTTAATATGTTCATCATGTCGGCAACGCTTCCATGTTGCTTGTGTGCTACCTTCGAGATCTTCGGAGTGGGAACCGGATGACGACTTGCGGCTAACTTGGCGGTGCCCATCTTGTTGTGGCACTTCTCCGCGTGGTAACAACGACGATACTCCTTGTCGCATTACAAAGCGATCTAAGAAAAATGCGAGAAGGTGACGTCTGTTGCAAGTGGTAAAGCGGCCAAAATAGTACAAGAGTCCGCCGCCCCGATGCCGGCACAGATTACAATCGAAGAAATACGATCTATAATCAAAGCGGAAATAAGTCAGGCATTCAGTGCATTCCAAAATAACTTTGATGATATTAAAGCCGAGATATCGACTTTGCATAATTCCTTGCAATTTATTAGTGACAATTATGACAGAATCACTAAAAAGGTGGATAACCTAGAAACTAAAATAAAATTATTAGATTCGGTTAAATCAGATTTTTCGGACATTAAAGGAGTTGTGTCATCGCTTGTGTCAGACCTTAATAATAAGGAACAATGGGCTCGACGTTCAAATATAGAAATAATTGGAGTTCCCGAGACAAAAAACGAGAATTTGTTGAATATCATAAATAAGATTTCATGTGCAGCCAACATTAATACGTTAACAGAGTCGGATATCGATTTTGTAACCAGAGTTACTCCGAAGCAAAATAACTCAAATAAACCTAGACCCATTATAGTCCGTTTTCTCGCCAGATACAAGAAAGACAATTTTTTGGCTCGATTGAGAGAAAAAAGTTTGATGTGTCGTGATATTGGCTATAATGACAATAGCAATAGAGTTTACTTTAATGATCACTTGACCAGCTTTAATAAAACCCTTCTTCGAAAAACCAAGGACCTAGCAAATAAAAAAAACTATAGATTTGTGTGGGTTAAAAACTGTTCAGTTATGGCTAGAAAAAATGACACGAGTCCTGTTTTACATATACATTCGGAAAGTGATTTAAAAAAAATATTATAGGATTTGTTTATATTGTGTATTGTTTAAATTGTAGGAACAATTTTATTAATATGCATGTACTAATTAATCTTAATAATTCTGCATGCTCAAAATTAATGTTAATTATGAATTATATTGTTAATTTATTGTTTTGTTTAATCCTACTTGTAGTTCTGGTTCTAGTATATATCATATTGTATGCTAATTGTCCTTTTATGAGATCTTTTTCGCAATTTTTTATAATTTCCATTATTATTGATAAAATTTGTTATGTTGGTATGAGAGAATGTGTTTCTATTATTAATTGTAATTTTGTTTATTTGGACTTATATGTTTGTACTTTTTATTTTTTAATTTACCTTAATCAATTTTTTGTTTGTTTATCTGTAATTATGACATTGGAGATGAATTTATTCAGTAAAGCATCACAGAAATGTTTATTTGTAATTTTCATTTGTTTTGGTTGCTCGAACGTGGGATCTTATTTCCTTATAAGCTTTATTTATATAAATTTTTGTTTAATGTTACTTTAATGGATACCTGTCTTACGGTTTATTACCAAAATGTGCGTGGATTACGTTCTAAAACATCTTGCTTTTTCTCGAATTTATTGTCCGCCGATTATGATATCATTTGTCTAACTGAGACGTGGTTACTGCCAGGAATTTATGATTCAGAACTATTTGATTGTAGATACACTGTTTATCGTTGTGATCGCGACTACGCTTCTCGCGATGATGGACTAGGTGGTGGAGTTCTGATCGCTTGTCGCAAGGGTTTTACTGTTAAGGATGTAATGGTTCAACCATCATCCGATACTTGTTCTTATGATGCCATCTCTATATGTATCGGTATTCAATCCTGTGGTAAGTTTGTATTTTGTCGGGTGTATTGTTGTTATTTTCCACATTGTTCACTGCAATGTGATAATCAAATTGAATTTTATGAGTTAGTTTCGGAATCTGTAATCTCCAATCCTAAGGACATATTATTGCTGGTTGGTGATTTCAATATACCTACTGCTAAATGGACTCAGGATGATAACAAGCATGCTTTTAAAATTGCAAATTCAGATGGAAACACTTACAACCAAGTGAGCATTTTGTCGGCATTCTTACATATTAATAACTTAAGCCAGTATAACTCGGTACCTAACCATAATGATCGATTTTTAGATTTGATTATTAGCAATTCTAGGGACTTAATAGTGAAACATTGTAAAGATCCTATAGTTCCAGAAGATCTTCATCATCCTGCCTTAGATATTGAACTTTCGGGTCTATATACTAGATACATATCTGGTATTCCACGAACTGTAAAACTTTTTCATAAGGCTAATTATACTGACATAAATCAAAAATTATCGGAAGTTGACTGGTTGGCTTGTTTTGGTAGTTTGGACATTGATGGTTCAGTTAAGGTATTTTATGAAATTCTAAATAGTGTTATCGATGCATTTGTCTCTACAAAGGTGGTCATTGACAACAGTAGGTATCCTGTTTGGTATTCTACATCACTCAAAAAAATTATCAAAGAAAAATTAAAATTTCATAGAAAATGGAAAATATATAAAAACTACAGTGACTATAGTACGTTTAGAATTCTCCGTAAGAGGCAGAAGAGGGTTGAGAATGAATGCTACAAGCGGTATATTGATAACGCGGAAACTTTAATTTCGAGAAACTCTAGGTTCTTTTGGTCTTATGTTAAATCTAAAAGGAAGTGCTTGGATTTGCCTGGAGTTGTTTATTTGGACGGTGTTTCTGCTACTGAGGGTCAGGACATAGCTAACCTTTTTAATAATTATTTTCATTCGTCGTTTGAACTAAGTCCACTCAAGAACTTTTCTAGTGATAAAGTTGTTGCTATGCCTTCTAATACCAGTGTTGACTTGTCTTCTGTTAATATTTCCATGTTTGCCGTAGAAAAGTACTTAAAATCCTTGAATACATTTAAAAGTAGTGGTCCAGACGGTATACCGGCAATTTTCCTAAAAAACTGCTCTGGAACTCTTTGCTTTCCGTTATACATTTTATTTAACTTATCGTTAAAAATGTGTATAATGCCTTCTAGTTGGAAAAGGTCGTATGTAGTTCCAGTCTTTATAAATGGGGATAAACACGATGTCAAAAATTATCGTCCTATCTCAAAATTGAGTTGTATCCCAAAATTGTTTGAAAAGATCATATATGACTATCTAGAACCTATTATAAGACCTATTATTATAGACCAGCAGCATGGATTTATTAGCAGAAGATCTACTGAAACAAATTTATGTGAATTTACTGACTTTGTCGCGAATGCTATGGATGAGGGTTACCAGGTGGACGCCGTGTACACTGATTTTTCTAAAGCTTTTGACAAAATTTCACATTCTATCCTTCTTGAAAAATTAAGATATATTGGTGTACATGGCGACCTCCTGCGTTGGATCGAATCCTATTTGTCTAATAGAAGCCAAGCAGTTACAATAAGGGGTTTTTGCTCATCTTTCATTCCCGTGCCATCTGGGGTACCACAAGGATCACACTTGGGCCCGTTGCTTTTTAATATTTACATTAATGATATCAATTCAGTCTTCAAACACTCAAAGTTTTTGCTGTATGCTGATGACAATAAAATATTTAAAAAAGTCAAAAACCCTGGGGACTGCTTGTGTTTCCAGGAAGATCTTGACTGTTTCAGTTCCTATTGTTCAAATAATTCTTTATTTCTAAATTTAAAAAAATGTAATGTTATAACGTTTACTAGGAAAAGATTAGTTATTGATTTTGCGTACAAATTATGCGGTGAGGTCGTTTCTAGAGTTAACATTATCAAGGATCTTGGTATCTACGTTGACTCTAAGCTGCTTTTCGATTATCACATTGGTTATATATCTGATAAAGCTTATCGAATGCTTGGTTTTGTGCTGAGGATTTCAAAAGAATTTAAACATTCATCTACACTTATATTATTATATAATGCTTTTGTTAGATCTATTTTAGAGTATGCTTCTTCTGTTTGGAATCCTCAGTATAAGAATCACATCTCTAGAACAGAACGTATTCATAATCGTTTTGTCAGGGCCCTTAAGTTGACCTCAACTTTTAACCAGAACAATTTTGTTAGGATGATGACGGCCGCTGACCGTCGTGTCCAACGAGATCAAGTACTACTGAGTAAAATCATAAATAGTCATGTTGATTCTCCTTATCTGCTCTCGAGATTGTTTTTCCACTGTCCGCGAACTAGTGCTAGACGTAAGGAGACATTCTGCGTTCCTGCAACCCGAACTAATTTCGCACGAAATTTATTTATTAATAGAAGTTGTTACAAATACAACAAAATGTTTCTAGACTGTGATATATTTGATCTTTCAGTAACCAAATTTAATTGTCATATTAAAAATATATTAACTAATGGTAATTTTAAAAGAAATTAAAAAATTATAACTATTACTACTTATGATTTTATAATCATTTTTTAATTTTAATTTAAATTTTGGTTAATAATCTAATGTTATTTTGATCGATACAATTGTTATTATTTTTATTATTTTCATTGTAATCAGTAAATATAATGATTTTCATACTCTGTATTCTCAAGAATTCATCATAGTTTGCTTGGTTTCATAAGACGCATCTACGCTATGTACTTATTATGTGTTTAATAATCTTTGGAAACTGTTTTGGTGATGATTTTCGAGATATGTGCTATTTTATGAAAGTTATTATATACTGTTTGTTTCCATTAAAATAAATAAAAAAAAAATAAAAAAAAAAAAAAAATCTCTATATTAACAAAGATATTAAAAAAAAAAAATTATTTCCTGTTTAATCTTAATATGTTTATAAACTAACAACCAAGTTCTTGTCTTTGACCAAAAATGTGCAATCTAATAGTAAAAATCACTACGATTGGTTTTCGAATTGCCGTTATAATTTTAGTAGTGATCTCTCGTGGTTTTGATTGATTTAATTCAATACTTGTCAAGCTGATTGATATTGACATTTATGGTAACTTGCAGCGTGTTATTTTGTAGCCTTCTAGAATTACTCAATAAATATTTCTTTGATTCCAAAGCTATTTCTCTAACTGGTAAGTATGTGCTTTAAGTAAAAAAAAAATCTTAGGCCTTATAATATCATTCAGATAGTAAATTATCCACTTGTAGATAAATAACTGTTATCTATGTATGAAAAAAATTGAAGCTTAATCTATCAAGGTGCTCCACTGCGGAGAGGTGGATAATTTTCCTACCAAGAGTAACGATGGTTACAAAGTTCTGTCGGGTTGTAGATGAGATCCGCAAGAACAGACACAGCCTAAAAATAGTTTTTGTACAAATATAAATCGTTTCGAGCTAGAGTCGAACCCGCGACCGTCGGCTTTATTTGATGTCTTGCAACAATACACCATCACGATCTAGATCAATGTTTATCTATTTATTAATTTTTAACATAAATAGACTGTAAATTAGATAATATATAGACGTAATTCAAATAAATCGACTATAGGTTATGAATTTATTATTTAATAAAGTTTATTAATTTCAAAATTATTAAACAATGTATTTAAATATTCTAAAAAATAGTAACTGTTGAGTTTCTTGCTGGATGTACTTGCCAAAATCTAATTTGGCTGACCCGTTGTCGCAGTTTGGCAGTGCCCTGCTTTCCGCTCCAGGGTCGTGGGTTCGATTGCCATCCCGATTCTGGGTGTAATATTTGGTATATTATGTATATTTACTAAAAAAATATTTACGCATACCACTCGACTGTTACCTATAGCACAGGTATTAAATTACCTATCTTACAATCGACCGTGTGTGTAGGTTAAAATATATTTATTTATTTAATACGGTGGTTTATATTAACTTTATTTTTTTATAATGATTCAAAAGTGCTTTAGAAACCTTCTTGAATAGACCTTTAATTTTCACCATCTAACATCGATCCGTTTCAATAACATTCAATCTTCAATATAACTCTTGAATTCCTAATATTAAACTGTTTAGGCCTGTGAACACCGTGCTCTGAGCGATCGCGTCATCCATCAGGTAGTTCTTTACACGTATCCTAATGGAATATTTTACCTTACGCCATAATCAAGTTGACAATATAAAATTAAATTGAACAGACTAATAAATTACATAATGAGTCCTGTACAAAGTAGGTAGAAACATAAATCAAAATGTTGTATTCTACACTTATAATGTCTATTCATTTATTGAGTTGTATGTTTTAAAATAATACAAAAATTGATGTATGAAGATATAAAGTTGTTGTGTTAATTAAAAGTGGGTAAGAACAAATATTTCTGTTATTCCGAGGCCTGTCAACTTGTTTGCCATCCTCCGTCTAATCATGAATTAATTGTACAGCCTATTATGTTTGTGTGCTTTTACGATTAACTGGTACAATATAACTAAAATGATAGCAAGTATAATTAATTATGACGACCGTTCTGGTGTAGGGGTGCGAGTAGTCGCCTCGAAACGTGCGCCAGCGGTCGCGGGTTTGATTCCAGATCGGAATAGATATTTGTATTTGTACAAATCTTTGTATCCGGTCTGGGTGTATGTTCTTGTGGATCTCCCCACCGTGCCTCGGAGAGCACGTAAAGCCGTCGGTCCTGGTTGTTATCATAGACACGTGATAACGATAGTTACTCATGGTAGGGAAATTATTTGCCAACCCGCAGTGGAACAGCGTGGTCGATTAAGCTCCATCCCTTCTATATGGAGAAGAGGCCTTCGCTCAGCAGTGGGTTGTTTACAGGCTGATATAATACAAAAATAATGAATAATTGTAGACTATATTATACTCGAGAGATTGACAGTTTTTAATGTTTATAACCATTTCGAAATTACTACTTAATAGTATTTTTTTAGCTTGCAATTTATATTTTTAGATGTTACTACGTTTGTTAGCGATTTAGGTTACTGATTCCACCATACTTCTAAGGAACAAAGCTATATCTTTTACGTATGTATATCAGTCGGCTGCTACCTAAAACACAGGCATTAAGTTGCCTACATTAGAAACATACGATCGTGTACTCGCATGTTAAACATATTTATTTATTTATTTATTTTTAAAGACATGTTATCTTGTACAAAGAAAGGTGTCACCAGTAAACACAACTACCTTTATTAAAGTAGGTTAAAAAGGTTTATTTTAAATAGAGCTAGTAGATATTTTGGTATTTCTAAACAAAATGCGCTTGAAATCAATATTTCCAAAGTATTATATGCGTTATATATCATGTCTTCGGTACAAACGTCTCGTAAAGAAGGGAGAGTGAACCCGAATAATGATCGACTATTATTTTCTATTCAAAGGGCCGATAATAAGTCCCTTTGTCCCTTGCGACCTCAATACTGTGAACACATACACACATAAACACACAGCTCTTACAAACATATATCGATAACGCGAAATATATTTTTTAAAGTTATAGAATTTGTTTTCTTTAAATTTTTTGATGGTTGAAGAGCGACTGAAACGTTTTAATCGATAGGATTTTATATTTTTTTATTTTTATACTTTTATATACTGTAATGATGACCGTATTTTTTTCGGCGGGTAGTCTCGAAACTGTTAAGACGCGTTTTTTACTGCTCCACATTTATTATTATATTTTAAAAGTAATAATTTCAGTTTACTTATGCTATAATCCTTTTAACTTGCCTTGGTTGACTATCACCTCACTTTCTCACACATTTGAAGCATTATGGACACACCAGTTGAGCAGCTTTCGAAGAGCATGGAAGAGCTCTCTTCTATGGTCACTAGCAGAATGGGAGATTTCGAAAAGAACCTCCCTGCAGCTGGCACCACATCAACAAACCCCTCTGTGAAGGCCTTGACTGCGGAATTCTACACATTTAAAAACTTCGTGTGGAAGTGTCTAAACCTGCTAAAGTCCCAGGTGGAGCTTGTGGTACTTAGATTAGATCGAATAGAGACGCACTCACGCAGAAAGGTTCTTTTGTTACATGGAGTGAAAGAGGAGGCTAACGAGGATGTTGTGAAGAAGACCATCGCGGTGCTATCCGACCACATGCAGCTGGAGGGCATGAATTCTGAGTCTTTTGAAACCTGTCACAGATTAGGAACCAAGAAAGACACTGCACGTCCAATACTTATGCGCTTTTCTTCTGTACAGCTTCGTACTAGGGCTTGGAAAGCGAAAACAATGTTAAAAGGTACGAAAATTACTCTCACTGAATTCCTCACCAAATCTCGCCAGGATATTTTTGCAGAGGCTCGCAATCACTTCGGGCTGAAAAAGTGTTGGTCTGCGGATGGTGTCATAGTCATTCTTCTTCCAGATAAAACAAGAGCAAAGATAACATCGTCATTAGAACTTAAAAAGTTAATATTGCAGTATCCAAAATCATCTTCCTCATCTCAAGCTAAGGACAATAATTAGTCTTAGATCAATGACATATTATTAATCTAAGTAATTAGTGTTTATTTACAATTTACATTCACTTAATCTGGTTGTTTGTCTTTATTCATTTGTTTCATGTTCATGTGTTATATGTGGGTATTCATATCTTTATTTTTTTTCCTTTAATACATGTAAATATTGTGCTTATAACTTTTTAATATTTTTGTGTTTATAATTTCAACTTTAAAGTTAAGTTAACCTTAATTTGTTACTATTGCCGAATGTCACTGCTGTCAATTGTCTTTCAACTTAAATCATGTCACAATTCGTTGCGTTCGGATACTTTGCATAGAATATTATGATCACTTATGTTTACCCCTTTTTTATAATTTGTGTATATTTTACCTAGTTTTAGTCAACTCATGGGCGAGAATGTTTTTTTTTTTTTTAAAGATCTTTATACAAAATTTTAAAAGAAATATTTTAACTTTTGATAATCTTGAAAATTATTTTATTACTTATTTTTATTATTATTTTATTATATTATATTATATTATATTATATTATATTATATTATATTATATTATATTATATTATATTATATTATATTATATTATATTATATTATATTATATTGTATTGTATTGTATTATATTATTTTTTTTTTTTTAAATTGTATAACTATTTATTTCATATTTTTAAAATAAAGTCGTTAAATATAAATCGTCTTATAACCTGTTGATATTAAACTAGTAATTAAAATCGCTTCATTCGAAACACATACTGCCTTATAGTAAAAAAGACTTTATCAAACAAATTAAGGAAAAACGAAGTACAAAAAACGTTTAAGAATAAAAATTATCAAAAATAACTTTTTTGTTCCAGAGAAATAAGCGGATATAAACGTCTTCTTTCAAAATCCAGCAGTTTTTCAAAATCATTAAAATTAAACCCAAGAAAAGAAGTGAAGACTTCCACTTAAGACCCAACAGAAGAAATGAAAGAAGAATGACAGACTTTTACTGTTCACGTCTTAACTTCAGCATCTGCAATCAAGTATCTATAATTGAATCGTCAAAACCCAATAATTAACCATGAATTCGAAGGAATTAATATATTCTATTAATTTAACAGATTCTGTTATAAAGTTCATCTGCTCGGCTCCTGCCTCCTGACTCTATTCATTGTACCAAATTGAAATTTTCACAATATAGTATTTCCAAGAAAACTTTACGTGTATAACAAGAGATTAGACAAGAATTTATTGAATTAATTGAAAAAAAATGATCCTAAATTTAAAACGAAACCATAAATACAGATTTTATTATGTTTTTTTTTCTTCATGGTTTTATTCGCATTTCATTTTGATAGTTTTCAGGAATGCGTAGTCACTGCATACATACTCATAAGTTACATTGTGATATTTTAATGCATCTAAGTTACCCACTCAACAAGTCATACAACGACTACAATAAAAAAGACTTAAATGGCCTTGTAAATTATGAGATTCACGCATAAAAAATTAGCAATGATCAAAACATGAGAAATGTCTTGATAATTGCAATTTTTTTTTTTTTTTTTTTTTTTTAAGATTTCTATCAAAACTTAAATAAAATTGGTTGTATTTACAAAAACTATACCTTAAACAAGTAAAAAAAATGCAAGAAAATAATTCTAACATAGGCTTTACAAATGTACATTCTCATAGCATTTCAAGAACCTACTAATCTGATTAAGTATAATTAAAATGCAGCACTTGCAGCGCTTCAAAGAAACCTAATTGATTTAATGAAAGGATAAACTGCATTATACTTTCTCGGTGCTGAATATTAAAGAATGTGTTTGCAGAGTATTGTACGTTTAATAGGATAGATATTGCAAGACAAATGTCAAACATTGACTTAAAGTTGCATTAGAGCTTACGTTTAACTAATATAGTCAAAATCAAAATAAAAATCAAAAACAACTTTATTCAAATAGGGCCCACGAGATCGAATCGTCATTTTACAATTAACACTTTAAAAAGCTACCACCGATTCGGAACGTAGATTCTACAGAGAAGAATCGGCAAGAAACTCCGCAGTTACTATTTTGAAAATAATATATAAAAACTGTGTTTTAGTACAAAGTTATTAATATCTTGCATAAAATACAGCGCCACTAAGTCCACACAACTTTATCGACTAAGTAATCCTGCACCGAACACTTTATCAATTTTTTTTTTCAATAAAATCTTTAAATTTATGTTGAGATAATTCCAAAATTGTTTGTGGGATTTTATTATACATGCGAATACCATAACCCATAATATACATACATAGAATACATATATAGAATATACATATAGTAGTAAACACATAAGATTAACACATGTATGATGTATCTGTATTTCAAATGTGTATCTAGGCATATGTGTATGCCTGTGGAGTCATATCTCTGGTATTATTTCCATTAAACCGTTTTTCTAATGTGAGTTATTATTTAGTGTTCTTGAATAGCATTTAATATAATCAGTTAGCCAATTTGAAGATAATCAGGTTTGTTCATGTTGCAAAAAAAAACAGTGAATTGAAAAGGATATATATAATATATAAACGCCAGTACGATGTGAATTCTGTGTCGGGTATCCGAAAAAACACAAACATAAACACAAACACAAACACACACACACATACAAACACACACACACACACACACAACAGTCAAGCACAAACGCCTAGACCAAGACAAACATCCGTTTGTTCAAAACAAATTTGAATAGCTCCTAACTTTTTTACCAAGCCGCAATGGAGCAACATGGCGAAGTAATTCTCTTATATTGAGGCCTTAGCTCAACATTAGACTGCTTATAGGTTCTTGATCTATCAATCAGTTAAGAAGATGCATAATGTACAGTGTATGGATAGTCAAATTACACCAACTTCCTACCGACCATTAAGAAACTTAACACTATTTCTTATCCAATGAATAAATCTCGTCCAATGGCTTCTCAGACAATAGTTCGATGTAGGTATAGTTGAAAAACTTAAGCTTAACTAACTTATAACGAGTGCCGTAACAAGGTTCGAACCACGGAACAACTATTCAGGTTTCCTTTATCTTAGAAGTTATGAAAAAAAAATAGACATCTTATTTAGTTGGATAAAAATTTTAAAACATTTTAAATCAGTTAATTGTTATATTCAATTTTTATATTCATATTTTTTATAATAAAATATAGTATTTTAAACTTGAACCATATTTACCACATCGGTTAGATGTCAACTGCTGAACGTAGGCCACCCCCATCATGAGGTGGGTTTGCCAATACTCACCACGTTTTTTTTAAAGAAAAAAAAAACTCACCATGTTTGACAGGCGGGTTGGCGAACGCAGAGTATTGTTGCAGGATATGGAGATGCTGCTGTCCATCATCAAATAGTAATAGTTTCAAAATTTCAATAAAAAAACCATCAAATCTCGCCTCTTTATACTATAATACACAATTATGAAAACCTCGAAATGCGTTTCAACTATAAAAAAATAACTTCAGTGCTGATTATGGTGTCTTAAATAATACACTTACACTTCATGTCTCTTTGTGTGTATCTGTCAGTGTTCCACTGCTGGGTTAACATCTATCCATCTCATAAGGAAAAGGAATGGAGCTTATTCCGTCACGCTGCTCCACTACGGTTTGGCAAATATTTTTTACCGTAATTTCTTCTTAGACATAAGTTGTCGCACAAGGATTTGATCGCACGACTTGTAGTGATTCTTCGTAACATATCCTTTAATGAATTAGACAATATTATCACACAAATGGCAGAAATGAATTGCAATATTATTTTAAACAATAAAAATATATGTTTATTTATATAGGTTTAAAGAACTTTATTTCTCATAAGAATTTAACATTCACTTAAAATGAGATACAATGACATTTTTTTTTATACATTTACAAAGATAGTTTTAACATCTGGGCCGTTGGATATAGAAGGCTTTATTAGTCACTTTAATGAGGATATAATATGATTTTTTAGTTTGGTTTTAAATATTTTCATACTATCACATAGTTTTATTTCATCTGGTAGTTTGTTAAACAGTTGTACTCCTTCAAACAGAATTGTTTTTTTACCATAATTAGTTCTTACACTATCAATATGAAGTTTATATTTATTTCTTAAATTCGAAATATTATATAACTAATATATTAAAATATATATTGAAGATTACTTTTTTTTTTGTTAACTTATATTGACCGTGCGTCACGCCAAAAGTACTGAATGGATTAAAATGACTACACTGTTTTTTTTTTTTCTTTTTTTTTTGACACCGTATACATCAAAACCTCCGATATAAGATCCAAATAACTTAAAACCCTGAACCCTGTGCAGAAACCTTGAAACATATAGCTCATCATAAGCTAGTGTACGTACTTTATCTTGTAATATTAATTAAAGGGATGGCAATTTACTGAAATTGTTGCCACAATGCCATTGTAAATTAGTCATAAGTTTGTGGAAATAAACATTATTATTATTATTAATTACGAACGAAGTCGCTATTGCAGCAAGTATTTAATCATATTTTATGATATTGCTATTTCCGTGTTTGATATATATTTATTTGCATACATACAAAAATTCTCAATATTCCATACTCGTATGTGCAAATAATGTCTATTAATATTAAATAGCATATCTGCGTTTAATATCTTCGTGAGCACGTGTTCACGCAAGCCACGCACCAAATCTGTCAATGTATTGCATTGCATATAGTACGCATGCTAATTTGCAACATTCATAACTATTTGTTGTTGTTTGATTTTATTAACAGAGCTAGCTGATGCTTGTGACTTCGTCTGTGTTACTTATGAATTTATTAATTCCATCATCTTACATCTAACATTACAGTATAGTTACCCTAACGCGTTAGTGTCGTTATCGTGTTAGATATATGCCATATCAATATAAAAGTACAATAATTGACATCACATTCAATTCCATTAGAGTTATTAAACAAAACAAACTAAATTATTAGTAAAAAATCGGCTTTGTAAGAACGAGAGTAAATTAAATCCAATATAAGTGCAATAGTTTACAATAAATAATCAAATTACATAATCGATATTAATAAAAACAATTATATATGTGTGTATGTATATGTACGTATGTATGAATAAGTAAACCAGATCACGACAAACATCTATATGGCCTATATAAGCAGTTCTCATTTACGATTATGACCACTTCGCCAATGTGTCTTCAAAATGCTACAAACTCGTAAGGCTGCGGCCTAGACGCCAGCGGGCGGAGCGGGCGGTGCGGGCGATCTGCACGCGCGTCGTGATAAAGTACATATATTTGAATGAAACTGTTCACGACGACAGCGGCGGGCGACGCGGGGGAGCATCGAGCGGAGACCGCGCGCTCGAATAATTTCATACAAATATAATTTGTACTTTATCAAGACGCGAGTGCAAACCGCCCGCACCGCCTGCTCCGCCAACTGACGTCCAGACCGCAGCCTAAAGGAACGATTCTTTTGACCGGCTGAAAAAAGTTCTCAACAGCTTTCTATCGGGTGGTAACAAAGTACCTTTACCCTTACCCTTTTGCCTTTAACAGTTGGGTAATGAGATGACTTAAACTGAATTAAGTTCCCTAGATAGAGACCGCCAAATCCGTAAATTACTAACAGCATACCGAATGCATCATCCTCGATCTTCTCTAATGAGATTATACATCCCACGTAAATGTGTTGATCGAGACTTTTTAAACACTAAAAACCTCCACAATCGTGTGGTGTATGATCTTGGAGAGCATTTTTTTAATACGTATATCTACGAGTATATAATATGTATCTTATGTGTAGAGGATAGTACCTACCTTAAAAGGATAGAACAAATAATTATGTATTTTCCTGGCATTAAAACACGCATCACTGTACATATAGTGCTTTTATAAATCATAGTTTCTTAAAAATTTAATAACCTTATATTAAATTGAAGATAAAGCAATATTTTTCTAGATAAGGATCATGTCTAATTATAAGAATTGAAACTGTAAGGGCATATTCCACTGGTTGCTGATTAAGTTTTATCTCACACATAAATTAATGATTGGCTTTATCAGTAGTACGGATCTGTTTGATTGCAATGAATAAACTACAACTTTTGCATTCACAGATATGGAATAAAAATAACTAACAGATAAAGAGAAGTTTGATGGTAAAAAAAGAAAAACATATCATAAAATTGTAAGTGATTGATATCTTTACATGTCCGATAGCTTTATCAGCAACCAATTAAAGGCGACCTAAGTCTTTAATTAAAATCTATCCACTAGTTTTTCCGTAATATCAGCACAACGGCAGACCTCGATCATAATATTTTATTAATTTATATAGACAACTCGCACCGATTCACCCGTTGTTGTATAATGTATCTTTCTATCTGATATTTTTAGTATAAAAAATATTTCCTTTCAGCTTCAGATTGTTGAAATTGCTTCTTAGCAACAAGACCGTCTGTTTTTACATAATTTTTCCGATTTGTTGACTGGCATTGAATTTTGATTATTGTCAAATTATCTTGCCTTTTTGGTTACTACTCTGTTTTCGTCAGTTCTAAAGTATTATGTGGCCTTTAAATCAAATACAAGGCCAATTTATCGCGAAAAGAATTTACCAAATTGTTCTAATAAACTTCGGATTAACACAACCAAACAAATAAACAATAAATTACTTAAAATCTTTATCATATTATAATAAACTATAAACATAGTTTTCATATGTGTTGTTTGTTTATGTGTGTGTATGTTTATATATGTTGAAACTTGTCGTTCGTACAACGGGCAGTGTTTACGGTAACAGGTTACGAAGCATGTTATCCTATTGCGCGTATCCGAGTAAACGGACTGACTCACTGGATGCGTCACCCGGAGTAGATAGTACAACACACATATACATTGTAGGGTTGTCACTCGACGATTATAATTTATTTAATAATATTATAAATGATAAATTTTGTAACGACGGGTAGATAGTTTTTTGTTATTTTTTTAGCAAAAAGTGTTAAGTTAATTCTTGAGAAATTAGATATAAAAGTTATAGGAGATACATAATTTATAAGCTTTAATTTATCCTCTCATTGTCACTAGATCGAGAAATACACGAACCTAAAGTACAGATAGATACATAGAGCTTAAATAAAGATGAGTGTAAAGTACACAGGTGGCATTGTTTACTTAACTCCAGTAAGTTACCTAACTACTTGGATAAAATTTGTTTTCCATAAAACTAATAGAGTCGTAATACACGACTAAGAAAATACTATAATGATAAACTCGGAAAAAATTTATCAAAAGAAATAAGTTCATATTTCGAAAGATTGCAAAGAGCTTAAAATAAATCATCTTTGATATAGTATCAACCCTAAACCACCGTCACGCACTATCACTCGACATCTATGTTCTTAAGCCGAATATTTTCCATCCTCGTCACCTCTCTAAAACCACACACAATAAACCACTAAAATACAAAACAAAATAACACCTAACCCCTACTCAATAAGAGTCTAACGGATCGCACTTCATAAAATTGTTGTAAAATGCGCCGAGAAAATAACAAAATTAAAAATGCTATCAAGGTAAACAATATCGAACCTTATCACATTACAATACCGATGTTATTCTAGTAATACGTAAATTTGTGTGTAATAAATTATTACCATACATATTTTAATGTGAAGCATCAATCTCTGAACGTGTGCATGAATAGGGTATATTTAAAACGAAAGGTTAATATTCTTTTGAACACGTGTGTGAAATATGACTCGACTAGGTCCAGTATGACGCAATCAACCTATTATTTCTTTTCAGAGACAAATGTTGTAATACATTTATAATATTCATAAACTGACGGATGAGAGTCGTAAAAATAAGTCCACTTATTTTGTATATTCAGTGAGTGCTTTGTTATGAATAAAGATAAATTTTGTATTGCTGTTTAATTGCCGGTAATATAATATAGTTCTATAACTGGCATATGCTAACTTTGTTTGATACATAAATTATAATAGGTAATGATAATATTAAAAACGTTTTTAGTACCCAGTTTTTAATAGTTTGTTGACTTTCCTGGGTTGTGTGTTAGAACCTGAATCTTTTGTGGAGTTTGATGCAACTCATTTGATGATTCAGAATCAAAAGACCCTTTTCAAACATTTGTCATCTGCGAGAATCAAAACAGCATCTGTTAGCGCTTAATTATTTGCGCGTAAACGTTTATATTTATTGATTTGGTGCAATGACCTTACACCAAATCAATGAATATAAAAATTAAACGAGCCTTCGAATGAATTTTCAATTTAATGATTTCAATTAATAATGAATTTCAAATTAATTTTTAGAGAACTCTCCATAATCAATACTGGAAATCAAAAAGGTATTTTTTCATCCGATACATATTATACGCTCTATGGTTTGACAGTTCACAAATTAAAGACATAGTAACCCTCACTTTTTACCATCATCATCATCATATCAGCCATCGAATGTCCACTGCTGAATGTAGGCCTCCCTCGTCGAACTCCAGAGCGATCCGTTCTGACCGTTCGAAGTAACCTTCATCCAACGACTTCCGTTGACTCTCCTTAAGTCGTCTGTCCATCTCGCGGACGGCCATCTGACGCTGCGCTTGCCGGTACATGATCTGCACATGAAAACCTTTCTACTCCATCGGCCGTCAGTTCTATGAGCTATATGCAGTGCCGGATTAACCAATAGGCAGAGTAGGCAATTGCCTAGGGGCCCCGCTTCCACTAGGGGCCCCATGCAAGCGACAAGAAGAAAAAAAAGTTACTGGCACCGAGACTTTAACACCTTATGTCTCTGGATAGGCAACACATAAATGAGTTGTCTTTTTTTTTTTTTTTTTTTTATTTTCGCAGGGGAATCCATTTACGGATGATATCCAGGATGCCCGGGTCGGCAGTCCTAGACCTATGTCGGACTCGGCACTTTGGGAGTGCAATACCGTACTAAACCCCTGCGGGAGCCTTCAGCCGCTTTAATTGGAGGGTCCCGGATCTGCAGGCAACAGGATTCCTCCAGCGACAGGCTGGCCTCGGCGAAAAGGCCAGACTTCTCCTCCATGGGGACTGTCCGGCACACCTCTGAACAGTCCCGACGACGCCGTATCTAGCAGGACCGGGTTCCCATCTCGGCCCGACGGGCACAGGGGCGTTACTGGAGGCGCATTAAGTAGCGCCTCCTACGCACCCCCATTCGTCGCCCGCGGATAGAGGCCACGTCGGCGGCCTCCTCTCTCACCCGCTCGTCGGCCTCCTTCTGGGACATTACTGTCTCGCAGAAGGAGACCATCGCCTTCCAGGACTCGTCGTCGCCGAGCATCGCGATGATAATGCTCGGGAGCGACAAGTCCCCTCCGAGGACCGACGTCAGACTTTGACGCAGCGCCGCCCATCTCGGGCACACCTCGAGGATGTGCTGGGCGGAGTCCACCGCCGCGCCACAATCGTGACATTCAGTCGTCGGCTCCCTCTGGGCCGTCCGGCACAGGTAGTCACCAAAGCAACCGTGCCCGGTGAGAACCTGCGTCAGACGGAAGGTGAGGGGCTTGCGTTTTCCACGCATCCACCGCTCAAGGACCGGGCGAATGGCAGCCGTTACGCGTGTGCCGTACGGCTGCCCCGCCAGGTCCTCCCCCCACCTCCGCATAAGCGCTTCCTGCCCCATCCGACGCACCCGCAGGATCCCGTCCACCGTAGGGTTCTCACCAAGAGCCCTCCTACCCGAGACGTATGAGTAGGTCTCGGCAAGAACCTCCGCCATGAGCTCCCACGGGGGGTCGCCGGCTAGAGCAGTAGCTGCAGCCCACGATACCGTACGGTACCCCCGAATCACCCTCACCGCGATTGTTCGCTGCGCAGCACGAAGCGCCGCTTTATTTTTCGCGGTGAGGCGATCCGCCCAAACCGGGGCACCGTACGTCGCCATACTCCGGCAGACTCCGGAGTACAGCTGCCTGCAAGCGGCGCTGGGTCCTCCGAGGTTCGGGAGGAGTCTGCCCAGCGCACTCGCCGCCTTGACGACCTTCGGTCCCACCATCACGAAATGTGGGCCGAAGGTCCACCCTCCGTCCAGGATGAGCCCGAGATATTTCATCTGGGGGCTCATCCTGACTCTCCCCTCTCCGATCTGAAGGGTAGCCCCCGGTGGAGGTCCCTTACGGCCGGTCCCGCGGAAGAGCAGGGCTTCGGTCTTGTCAATCCTGACACGAAGCCCTAAACTCTGTATGCGGCTGATCACGAGGTCGAGTCCGACCACGGCCAGCCGCGCCGCCTCCTTGTAATTTCGTCTCCGGGAATAAACGAGGGTGTCATCCGCATAGCAGATGATACCCATCCCGGGAAGAAGACGGCCTCGCAGGACCCAGTCGTACCCGATGATAAATGAGTTGTCTGGGCTAGTTCCAGGTAAACTAGTTTATGTTCATGGGCGACGTTAACCACTTACCATCAGGTGGAATGTCTGCCAGTTTGCCTATTCACTTAACATTTAAAAAGAAAAAAGTAAAAAAAAGGGGGCCCCGAGTATAGCATTGCCTAGTGTCACTGAAAGGGTTAATCCGGCTCTGGCTATATGCCCTGCCCATTGCCACTTCAGCTTGCAAATCTATTGACTATGTAGGCAAGCTTCGTTCATCTGTGGGACTCATCATATGTGGTGTGACCTCGCAGAGAATGCTCAGTTTTAGTTCTGAATCATTTGAAACTCAGAATGTATAGAAATCTTTGGATGTACGGCTCATCTTAAGGTAGCTTACGTTTTTTATCTTATAGAATAATGAAAGGGATAGCAACCACGAACGAAATCGCAGTTACAACTAGTACTTAATATTATTGCTTTCGTTTCGAAATAGCATTTCGTTTCGTTTTAATATTTCACTTAAGTTTTTAGTTATGTTTAACATACACACACAGTTGTCTATTCCTAAGGTAGGCAACTTAATTTCAGTGTTTTAGGTAACAGCCGACTGATATACATATTTTATAAACAAACATACATATAAATAATACATATATAAATATTACACATAGACTCGAAGCGGCAATCGAACCTACAACCCTGGAGTAGAAAGCAGGGTCGCTGCTAACTGCGCCACCGGGCCAATAGATATTTATAATATAAAAAAAAAAACATGTTGGATCAATAATTAATTCTTGTTTAAAAGTGCTCATTTCAGTAAAAATAATAAAAAAAGTCCATAGAGCGTAAAAAGAGACTCTATTTCACTTTACTGTATTAGTCCATTTTCACTAGAGTTCTTTCAATTTATTTTTCTTTAAATTTAATTAATAATATGCCATTTGTTGTCTGTAACGTTAAATCAGCATCAGGAAGTTTGTGATCATGACGTAACCTATACGGTTCTGCTAATGAATAAGGCTGTTAACAAACTTAATCAAATTGTTTTTATTACACTCTAACATAAGAACTTTAAATATATTTCACTACTAGGTAAATGACGACCGTTCTGGTGTAGTGGTGCGAGTAGTTGCCACGCTGGGGCGGTCACGAGTTCAATTTCCACACGGGACAGATATTTGTATTTTTACAAATATTTGTTTCCGGTGTGGGTCTCCCCACCGTGCCTTGTAGAGCACGTAAAGCCGTCGGTCTCGATTGTTATCATAGAAACATGATAACGATCGTTACCCATTATAGGGAAATGATCCGCCAACCGGCAGTGGAGCAGCGTGGTGGATTTAGCTCCATCCCTTCTTCTATATGGAGAAGAGGCCTTCGCTCAGCAGTGGGTGGTTTACAGGCTAACACAGTACAGTACAGTAAATATATTCCACTACTAGGAACTTCAACTTTAATCGGCTACTGTATAAATCAGAATTTTCTTTTAACACCGAGCTCGAAAATTTTGTTTAATTTAGATTTGTCTATAGGTATCTACGGTACTTCTGTAATACAAAATAAGTATTAAACTTCTAACTAGTGTAAACAACATTAGGAAATTTACAATTTAATAACAGTAGCGATGTTTTAAATAACGCCACTTGTTTTTCTAGTTGGATCAAGAGACTAAAAATCCACTGACAAGACTTCTAACGCTAATGATTTTTAAATAGAAATTTTTGAATTAGTGAAGGAAAACATCATTAGGAAACCTGCATGCTGCAAAGATATCTAGAAAATATATAGGCGAATCATCATCTTCTTCCAAAAATGAAGAAAAACTCATAGAAGGATCATTTCTTGTTAAAGAATAAGTCTAGAAGATGTATAGACTAATCTTCTTCTAAGAAAGAAAAAAGAACAGCGTGTCAGATTATACTACCTCGTAAGAGAATCATCATATTCAATATATACGAGATACCTCATAGGTATCTATCATTTAAAAGACGAGGCTTATACCCACTGGGGTAAGACATTTGCTGATCACGATATAGTACAATATAAATCAGGTCATTTTGTTATCATTTGGTGCAAATTAGTAGCTGAAACCGTAGCATGTCCGTTTCATAATATATTTATCGTTGTAATTTCCGTCTGTCGTCCACCTAAACGCACCAATAAAATCTACATTTTAACTATTTCGTAACAGTGCATACGTAATTAAACATTTCCAGTGTCCTGGTCGAAAACAATCAAATCAAAATATCTGTTTAAAAAAAACCATGCAATATTACCATTTTGAAACACAAAACCCACAAAATATAGTTCATATGTCGATGGTAATAGAGGTTACAATCGAATTTGGGATGCTTTTTAATGTTAATCGTTGATAATTTTGGACACGCGCCGACAACTACACAAGAACATTAGGCGGGTCAGTGGCCCCCAAACAGTATGACCTTTTTATGGACTATGAATATATTAATTAAGCTACAATCATTAAATACTAGTGCGATAATCTAACCTATTTAATTATCTCTAATTTGGTAGTATTTTAAATTCACTGTTTATTTTTGTATTTTATATTTCGTTAATATATTTAATAATATTTAAAATAAATATATTTTCGTGAATCAAAAAAAAATGTTTAAAACTCAATTCACCAAACTGATCAAAAACGGAGTGATAAATATGAAATAAATAGCGGCCCGCCCCGGCTTCGCACGGGTATTTAACTAAAATTTCAAAAATTATAAATTTATATTCTTTTTTCACCTACACCTGCGTCGATACTGGAAAATATTTTATAATAGATGGATTTAGTTGTCAAACATGTGTCAAATAAAATGTAATTTAAATCAAAATCACTAAGGAGTATTGATATAAACTATAAAGCAAATAAGATTTTACCCCCCTTTAATCTCGTTAGGGGATGAATTTCGATAATATACGAAACACGTCTTCAATCGATTCTGTTAAAGAATATTTATGCAAAATTTGAAGTAGATTGGACCAAAGAATCACATTGTTCCATACAAACTTTGCCCCCTTTTTCACCCCCTTATACCCCTAAGGGGCATTTTGTAAAATCCGTTCTTAGCTGACCTCTACTCGGCAAAAGGAATACTTTTACCAAATTATAAGTCTCTAGGTCTTATAGTTCCAGAGATATCGTGGTGAGTGAGTGAGTGAGTGACCTTTCGCTCTTATATAATTAATTAAGATTACTTACAACACATTAAAATTCACAATATTTTCATACGTGTCAAAAAAATGAGGAGTATTTGCGGATTATAATGTGTTATTATTAGATAAATGTCACTTAATGAGAGCGCTTTGCCTTCTCTATTGTACATCGTTTATGTCAAATAAGGATTCTAATTCTGATCGGTGCGACTATTACGTAACTTGCGCGATCACGAAAAATCGCTGTGGTGTCGATTTTCAACACTAGCTAAAGCTCAATTAGAATTGAAATGCTATATGACATCACAGCTATTTCTAGCGATCGCGCAAGTTACGCAATAGATCCACAGATTATTGAATATAATTCGTGAATCAATAGCAGATGCCAAAAATTATAGATATTATTGCTGAATACTAATTTATTTTTTCAAAATTAACCTCATGCTCAACGTTGAAGTTACGAGAACACATGTATGAAGATTGTGGTAGATAAAGCTCCGTTTTCCTTACCACGATAAAAGACAAGTATGCTTAATTAAAAAAATCAAAAAACCCGACTGCGTAAAATACTCTTATTATAAACAAAAAAGAATAAAACAATTTATTAGCTTTCATTTGATACCCATATTGCTACAGTAAGAAAAAAAATTCAACTCCCTCTCCTCATTCCGCCATTTGCGGGCGCCATTTTGAAAATTTATATAGCCTATGTCACTACTACAATTTAGACAAATCCAACGACACCTCATATGTCAAAAACTGTCCAGCCGTTTGGGCTGTAGGGCGTGCCAAAGAAATGGACATACATACATACATACATACATACATACATACATACATACATACATACATACATACATACATACATAAATACGTTCAAACACTCGAAAAACATAACCCTCCTTCGCAGTCGGGTAATTATCCCAAAAAATGGGACATTACTTACGTACTTGAAGTATATATCTCATATAGTAGTATAGTTATAAATAAGTATATATCAATATACTATATAATACTACTATCCGATGTTGTAATTAATTGGTAAAAATGCTTCTTACAAATCTATACATATAATAAAATGGTAGGAAAGTCAAAACTGTACATTGAATATTTTTTTAAAGAATACTTGGAGTGTGATCTACAATCGATTTTTAGAACTTTTGTCTGTTTGTATGTATGTATGTCCGGGATAAACTCAAAAAGTACGCTTGGATTTACTTCAAATTGAACCTTTATTTCTTCAACGCATTCTATAACAACGTGTAATCTAATAGTGTTCACGCAGACTACGTCGCGGGCAGCAGCTAGTAAATAATAATTTTGACTTCTTTCTATTATTAAAATAATACTGTTAAACATAAAATTTCATTTAATTAACATGTATTTTGTGGAAATAATAATATTGTGTCTAGAGATAAAAAAAACTTTGTAAAATGTGTTGTAAATGTGAATGTACAAATAATTATTTATTATTGTTGAGATAGACGTGGCGTTAAGAGCAGACGCGATCACAAAATAAAATAAAACTTTCATAATTACGCTGAGAGAAATTCAGATTTCCATTCATTTACAAATAGCAGAAACACAACCTTTTCTTCAATGAAGCAAATTTTTTATATCCATTTGCTGATACCGATTTTTGTGATTTTTTACAGATTTTACATTATTTATCTTAAGTACAAATCTGTATATTTTCCTAAATTCTTCTCACTTTCAACAAGAATATGATTTTTATTCTCTAAACTTATCAGGTTACTGACTTTTTCAAAGCGATTGCGATCGGGCCTCCAAAATCCATGAGGTCAAGCCGATAACCCTTTCGACTGTTATAATTTTTCTTACAAGAATTTCGATCATTATCGAGTTTTTACTATTAAAATCGAGATTGACAAACTTACGTGTTCTCCGAGGAAAAAATACCTAGACTGAGAAATAAATGTTTCACACCATTTGCGGGAACCGAACTAATGACTGTCGGTAATAATTAAACTGTTCTACTACGCCAGAAGGATATCATATAGATAGCAGTTAAGCCTAGTTAAATAGGTAAGTATATCGCGTGAGCATTTACATTAAGTGCATCTAATGTCTAAGTTTCGCTCCACCGGACAGTAGGCCTTAGGGAAATAAGCGTAGATTTTCAACACCATCGCCTCACAATATGAAGATTAAATAAAGTACATCTAACATCGTTTATGTAAATATACATATACTACATATATTCCATACTATTTGTATAGAAATCATTAATAATTGAGACCTCATTTTTTATGTAGATGATTCTATCGATTTAAGATGGCTTTATACCATCTATCATTTCTGTTATTTCTTATTTATTTAATTATTATTTATACTTTATTGTACACCACAAATACATTATAAATAACGCATAAATATAGTTACAAAATGTATTGTACAACGGATGCGCTTCTAGCCATTTCTTTCATACGACCCAAATGGAAATTGGAAAATTTAATATCGAAATCTGGTAGGTGGTGTAATTTTGTAATATACTTACATACAAATATCTAAACTCTAATAATTAATACAAAGTATATTTATATATGAAGGAAAATATAATATATATCCCTACTGTCAAGTAATGTATAATAATAATTAAAAGAAAAAAATAAAAAATAACAGAAATTAATACCATAAAAACTTTATTAAAACTAAATTTAAAACTAGAATTTAAATATCGATAGTGAGTTAGCCTCCCTTATATATAATGGCAAACTATTCCACAATTTTATAGCCTAAACAGTAAAAGACGAAAAAGGTTACACTGTTGGACAACTAACTTTTTAAGAATTTTAGAAAAAAAAGGAAAAAGGAAAACCGGTAATTTTTTATAAGTTTAGCGTGATTAATGCCTATTAAGTGTAATTGATAAACGGGTTTTAAACGCAAAAAGTATATATTTAGCTTATCAAACAAAATATTTATTTCGCTTTATTTATTTCAATAAATAACAACGGCTCATACTTTGTTTTCTCTCTACATTTGTTTCTAGCGAGTATCATATACCTGAAGTACAGTGCAACAGTCAGCTGCTATGACTACATACTTCCACAATCACTTCACCAAATATACATAAAGTTAAAAAGAATAATAGTAATTTAAGTAATTTTTATTACACAATAACATATATTAACATTTAAAATATATTATACTCAAGTGTACGTTCTTGTCTAAACCATTGGAAGCCGTGGGCTCTTAAAAATAATAGGGGCTGTGGGCAATATATAATAATGGGGGGTCTAATTCCCTATTTCTATTATAGTCAGTAATTATCGTTTAATTTGAATGCTGCCAGCAGTTTTGACACCATTCCACATATTTATATACTATACAGTATACTTATCTGTAAATCCAAATAAAAATAAGCACAGTCAAAACCGTTTACGACGACATCGTTTAGAACAACATATCGGTTATATTGACCAAAATCAAAGGTCCCGGCTGAATTATATTAGACCGCCTTATAAAAACACTACTTTTTATGACATTGTACAACATATCTTTTTAAGCGACTACATTTAACTTATATTTTTGCAGAATTATATATTCTGTTAGAAGAACCAGCTGTATTGTAAACATGAATAGCTAACAGTATGCACATCTGGTACACTAAATAGTCATTAAGAACGCAAAATTATATATAATTTTATCTAATTGTAATTCTACCTTGCATTCACCCTTATGAAGTATTTCTGTATATTTTTATAAATTCGAATTAACTTCCAATATATATACCTATATATCATTATAAGTGACATAATTAAAAATGAATACCGTTCGAAATGTGCACTTACTCATTCTCTTTTAATAACCACTATTTTATTTTCAATTGCATAGATACTTCATTACTTTAACTAACGAAATCTCACTTTGTTATAAATTACTTTATCTCGTTACATATTATATCACAATTGCTTAAGATAACTTATTTATTGTTTACCTGCAAATATGACATATATACAATGGTAATGCTGCGTTCTGTTTATGCAAGCACTGAATACCGCAACATGCCGTGGCAATTTTATTTATAATAATTATTACAATTTTTCGTTTGTTTGTTTTACTTTAATTATTATTATATTTTTAATTTTAATTCTTTTTTTTACATTTTGTTTTTATTATGTTTTTGTTAGTTGATTTTTATATATATATAAATATATATATATATATATATATATATATATATATATATATATATATATATATATATATATATATATATATATATGTGTATGTGTATGTGTGTGTATATGTATATGTATATATATGTGTATGTATATGTATATATGTATATGTGTATGTATATATGTATATATATGTATATATATATATATATATATATATATATATTTGTACATTATGAATTGTAAATTAATAGGTATTGCTTTTTAAATTGTGTTTACTTTTAAATATAATGGCAGTATCTCTTTTTTTTCTAAGAAGTTGGTGCTAACGGTAGACTATACTTAACTATTTTAGTCAATGTTTTAAAATTGTTTTTATTTTTAAGTGTTTGACTTCTGTCTTACATAATATTTTATTTTTAAATCTTTGCAATTGTTTATTTCTAATCCATTCTGCTGGCGGGTTAGAAAGCGATTATTTCATTTTGTAAGTACATATTTTAAATTATTATTATTAAGATTATTAAGATTATTATTATATACTCGTATTATATTAATATATACTATTGTTATTTTACTCGTACTATTTTTGTTTATATTATCAATATATTTATTATATTATGTCTTCTACATTTATTGATGAATTTATGTCTTTCTCGTCTAGTGATAATTCTAGTGAGGCTAGTTTCCATAGTGCATCTTTCTCTCCTTTAAATTTAACTTTGAACTCACTCTTCTCAGACTCACCGAAAGATTTTAATATTATACATATAAACGCCCAAAGCATTCCAGCCCATTACACCGATATGCTTGCATCATTTGAATCTCGCAATATCCACGCCATTCTGGTTTCGGAATCCTGGCTTAAACCGTTTCTTCCATCAACCTCTTACTCATTACCAGGTTTCCGTCTCATTCGTAATGACCGTGTCGGTAAGGGCGGTGGCGGAGTTGCGATTTATTTACGTTCTTATATCCCCTTTTCCTTAATAAGTTCATCTTCGCCACCACTTCTTGCTGATACTATCGAGCATCTTCTAATTGAAGTCACTCTTTCTCATACCAAAATTCTTTTAGGTGTTTTTTACAGCCCTTCACTCCATATTGACTACTTTTCTAATTTTGAAAAACTATTAGAAAAATTTATTCCCATCTACAATCACACTATCTTCATGGGTGACTTCAACACGTGCTTGTTGAAAGGTGATTCTCGTTGTAGGAGATTAATGTCTATAGCGGAAGCTTTTAACCTACATATTTTGCCTTTGACTGCAACTCATAATTCACCTAACTGTACTCCATCTCTTCTTGACCTAATGCTGGTTACGGCTCCAGCCTCTGTGTCAAAATTTGGTCAGTGTGCTGCGGATGCCTTCTCTTACCACGACCTAATCTACCTTTCGTATAAATTACGTCCCCCTAAAGCGAAGTCTCGGACAATTCTGCAGCGTAGTTTTGGGAGAATGGATCTTGACTGCCTCAGAAAAGATGCTCAGGCTATCGAATGGTCTGCTGTTACTGAACCTGACTCAATTGATGACAAAATTAATATATTTAACTCCTTAATAACTCAATTATATGACAGTCATGCGCCACTTAAGATTGTCAAAATTAAACACTTACCGGCGCCCTGGTTGTCTGAAGACCTAAAGAAACTTATTGCAAAGAAACACCGAGCTAAAAGTAATTTTAGGGCCAACAGTTTAGATGCCAACCGTGAGAAATATCATAGGATTCGTAATCGCTGCAATACTATGTGTAGAGACGCTCAACGACGCCATATCCATACTTCTGTCGAGAACGGCGACACTGCAAAGGTCTGGAAATTTCTGAAGTCACTTGGAGTTGGTAAGCTAACGAATAATTCTTCTCCTAATAATATTGATGTCGAACTTCTTAATAAACATTTTTCTTCTTCCAGTTTACTTGACGATATTGAGCGAAATCGTACTCTTAACTTTCTTTCGAAATTACCAACCCCAAATTTTCAACCGTTCAATTTCTTGCCATTCTCGGAGTGTGATGTTAAAAGACACATTGTTTCTATCTCGTCTAATGCCGTAGGTACTGATAGCGTTGGCCGTAATATGATCCTGCCTATTCTTGATATTATTTTACCTATTTTAACCTACATCCTTAATGAATCCATTTTTTCTGGACATTTTCCTAAAGCATGGAAAAGTGCTCAGATTATCCCTATCCCTAAAAAACCTAATCCTTCTGATTTTTCTGACTTTCGCCCAATCTCCATTCTCCCATTTCTTTCGAAAGTTCTAGAGAAATTAGTTCATCACCAATTAAGTACATATCTTAATGAGCACTCTCTGCTTAATTCCTTTCAATCCGGGTTCCGCCCGGGTCATAGTACGGTTAGCGCGCTGATTAAAGTCACTGACGACATTCGATGGGGTATGGACAACAAACAGATTACTATCCTTACGTTGCTTGACTTCAGTAATGCATTTAACGTTGTTGATCATGAGATATTGGTAAGTCTTTTGCGCTCTTTTAACATATCTCCACCCGTGATGAGCTGGTTTCAAGATTATCTTGAGGGTCGCCGGCAGAGAATAAAAATTGACGAGTCTTTCTCCTCCTGGCATGAAGTCCGAGCCGGGGTCCCTCAAGGTGGCGTGTTGTCTCCCCTACTATTTACAATTTTCATAAATTCTATCTCTCAAAACTTAACTTCTCTCTACCATATGTATGCAGATGATTTGCAAATTTATACTCGCTCATCTCTTGACAATTTATCCTCAGCAGTGGCTTCCACTAATAGCGATTTAGCGACTATTTGCCAATGGAGTAAATCCTTTGGTCTTAAGGTCAATCCCAGTAAGTCGCAGACCATTGTTATTGGAAGCCCAAATATTGTTTCAAGAATTGACTTGAGCCGTATTTCTCCCATTTTATATGACAATGTTATTATACCCTACAGTTCAGTTGTTAAAAACTTGGGTATTTTTTTTGATGTTAATTTATCATGGGTACATCATATTAAGGAGTTAAGCAAAAAGACTTTTGCAGCTGTAAGATCCTTACGGCGTCTGCAGTCTTTTCTTCCTATCTCTACTAAAACTATGTTAGCACAATCCCTACTTCTCTCTGTCCTTGATTACGCTGATGCAAGCTATCCTAATCTAACAGAAGAGCAATTAAACAAACTTGAGCGACTGCAAAATGTTGCTATTCGCTTCGTATTTGGATTACGGAAATTTGACCACGTCTCTGAATTTCGCGCAAAGCTCAAGTGGCTTCCTATCCGTCTTCGCCGGAATCTACATATTCTCTCCCTTTTATACTGTGTGTTATTTAGCCCAACTAGCCCTACATATATGAAAGAAAAATTTGAATTTATTGGAGACCATAGCAAGGTACTGCGATCTTCCGAGAATCTGACACTGAGATTACCTATGCATAAAACCAAATTCTTTAAGCAATCATTTGAAGTTCAAGCTATACTTCTTTGGAACGCTTTACCTTTATCTATTCGCAAGGCCGAAAGCTTAGACATCTTTAAAAGACGAGTTAAGGACTATTATCTATCTCTTAATTGACTTATGTTTATATATGAATATTTAATCGTATGTATGTATATGAAAAGTCTTCTTTTTTTTTTTTGTTTTTTTTGTCAAATCTAATGAAAACTTCAATGATATTTTAGTCAGTGCTTAATGTATTTATTTTTATATTCTATTCAGTTTCATGTTTAATATTTGTTATTGTTATTGTTATTATGATTCCTGTTTAATTTTCAATTCCTGTTTAATTTTATCAAATCAATTTCATTTTATCTAATTATTATATTCATTCATATAATTCTATTTAATTTTTTATATCAATTCAATTGTTGACTGTAAAAAACACCATAATGAGTTGTATTTGTAAGTAATGTTGTGTTTAGTTATAATAGGGCTTCAGTGTTAAATAAGATTCTACCATTTATATTGTATTATACATGCTTATCTATCTGTGGCCTGTAACTATTCCTATTGAATAAAAATAAAAATAAATAAATAAATAAATATGTATATATTTTCTATATGTATATGTATATGTTTATTATCTATATGTATGTATATATGTATGTGTATTTTATGTAGTTTTATGTAATTTTATGTATATATGTATGTGTAGTGTATGTAGTATTAGTATGTTTATATGATATGTACCTACTGTATTACACCACCTACCCCTATCAGATCCATGATTCTCTAACCCTAAGGTTGTCTGGAAGAGATCGCTAATAAGCGATAAGACCGCCCAGTTGTCATCATTCTCTTTTTCTCTGTATATGTTACGCTGAACTTGTGTTATTCTTTTATGTGTGGTGTTCAATAAAGTGTATATAAATAAATAAATACTTCAATTTTCCGTTTATCTACTAATTTTTATTATTTTTTCCCCTAATGACCAGCGATACAGAGCCCAGGCGGTCAATCTGGAGTTCGATGGCGGATACCTACATTCCTGTTGAACAGCGGATATTCGATATAGATGTTTCCCGTGACATACAATATTTACATCCCATTAGAGATTGTTATGAGTGAAGCGCTTATGATTTATTATTATTACTATTTTACTATACAGTTTTAAATTCAGTCCTTCCTACATTCGTAAACCGAAAACATTTATTTTAAAAGTAAGACGTATATAGAAGACTTCTTTTTATTAATCTTCTCATTACAGATATATTTACAGATTTTTTATTTTTTATTTATTGATTTATTATTATTGTTAGCGACACTAGAAAAGCTTCTATGAGTCATGTCTTTCTTTATCTTCTACGAATTAAGCTATAAAATTGTGTTACTATTTAGTATCAACCATTTTAAAGCTTTTTTTCTATCTATTACGTTCGCATTTATAAAGGCTTATTATAGATGTGATCATGGAATCTACTGGTGCGATTTAAATCCATTATTAATTGTTATATGCATTAGAAGATATTAAGTGTGAGGATAATGGAGTATCTCTAAATCTCTAATCATACTTAATAAAGTATGATTAGAGATTTAGAGTATTAATAATGAAAACACAAGTTTTACCTTGTTAATAAACATTTCTTAATAAAATCATAAATATAAATACCATGAATCTGGAATGATATATTAGTAACAAAAAATTAGCAAGGAGATTAGTTTGACAACAGCTGACGCGTCACCTGCTCCAGGTGACAAGTGGAAGGAGGTTATCGGCAGCTGGAATAAAATAATTTCGCTATTTGGACATGTTAGCTAATATTAAATATATTTATAACGATTAAAAATGCATCAAAGCTATTTAAAATGTAATTTGTTACGAATAAATTCCTTTTGATTAGATTCTCTTTTATTTTTTCTCATTTTATATAAAACACATGTAGAAACATTTTAAGAAATTTAATGATATCAAAAAATATATTATAGGTACATTCTTTTCTTTAGAAATATTTTAATAATAAAAAATAAATAATTTTGATAAAAATAAATGATTTTGAAAAAAAAAAAGTAATACAAAAAAAAAATACATTTAAAATGCTATCTTTAGTTTACATTCAATATTTAAGTCCAATATTCCAAATACACAACAAAAAATCGAACATCACTAAAAAGATACAATATTTAGAAATAAAAAACAATTTTGCATTAAGAAAATCTACTAAAAGGAATATTAATGTTATTTATATCTGCTATTTAACGTTAAATAATATACATAAATACATCAAGTTACATTAATAAATACAAACGGGGCCAGAACTTTTATAATTATTATCTCTAATGTAGTATTAAAACTACTTTACAGCATCACTGCACCAAGGGCTCTTCTTAATTACACATTTTACGGACAGTACCACATTCAATCATCCCTATATCCCCAATAATTGAACACGTACCATCACCCCACGTCCCATCAATAGCCGGACGGACCATCAGCTGACTCTCAAAAACTTGTGAATGGGATGCTTATAGTAAAATATACTGTTACTTGATATCCCATAATAGATCATCCTAATTTTCACTTTATTGCGTATGCATTTAGGCTCATTATCATGTGTCAGGCAAGGAACAGCTGATCGTAACAGCTGATCGGTGGCCTTGCAAGTATTTTTTTATACAAAATTACGCATTAAACCAGTTTTCGGAAAGTCCGCTCAAGAATATTTTAATGTAAACGACCGCCTGTGACTTTGTTCGTATATTTAATTATTTCTTATTATGTCACTTAACAAGCTTAAAACTATCTACATATAAAATTTAATTACTGTACGTACGTTTAAGTATAACAGACAGTCAAATAGACAAACAGACAGAGTTACTTATATTATATACCTACACTAATATATATATTGTATACCTACACTAAAAAGTTGCCGACATTTACATGTTCATTGAATTAATTGCAAACCAATTAGTCGTAATAAATGATCGTGATGAGAAAGAAATGCATGTCTCTACATATTGTACAAGTTCCATTCTCGATATATCGTTTTTAATTACTCTTGCAGTCTTAAAACAGGTTTTAAATTATTTATTTTTCTATCTTTAGCACGTGCAAAAAGGACTTACTACAATTTCAAGCCCATATATACATTTGTCTGTGTATATTGTTGAGGACAAACTGATAAATCAATTTTAATGCAAATTTTATCATTAGGTATAAATAAATAAATAAATAAATATAATAATATGTTTAACACACACACAAGGTCGTCTGTTCCTAAGGTAGGCAACTTAATGCCTGTGTTTTAGGTAACAGCCGACTGATATACATTTTTTAAATAAATATACCTACATATAAATAATACATATATAAATAAATATATATTACACCCAGACTCGGGGCGGGAATCGAACCCACAACCCTTGGAGCAGAAAATAGGGTCACTGCAAACTGCGCCAACGGGTCAGTCAAAGCTAGTGCATGTGGTAGGTATAGCATGTATACTTCTTGTTTTATATTTTTCTTGAATTTTTCCACGACTTTTTCTATAATATAAGCTATATACAATATATTCTTAAGTAGCTTACTTATGAAATCTGTAAGCTAAAAAAAAATTTAAACCTAAAATTTAACTACATATTTTAATTTAAGTGTCAAAAGCAGTTATTTGACCGCTCTGGTAGGTTTAGTGCTAATACGACTGTTATTCATCTATTAATAAATAAATAAACGTCTCACACTCAACGGACCCCGGTAGGATGTTTATCCTGTGTCGGGGGTCCGGAAACACACAAGCACAAACGCCTAGACCACGAAAAATATCCGTATGGCCTATACAGATATTTGTCATATGCGGGGATCGAACCCGCGTCCGCTAGCGCGTAAGCCAGTTGCTGTGACCACTACGCCAACGCGTCGTCAAATATTATTAAGACGTAAAACGGTAATATTTCAAAGTTTTTCGTTGATAATTGTGAAATATTTCAAATATTATTTGCAAGCGTCCGTAGCCACTTGTGGTGCTCGGAACACTGCCGAATATCATGAACTCTGAGTAAATAATGACAATTATTGTAAATCTCCCGTTTTACGTCTCAATAGCAGTATTAGTTATTATGAAAGATTAAAACGTTATGTTATTCATCTCGACTGTCCCTACGTACAGTATCGAAACTGAAAATTTGCGATTTTTTTATTGCACTAAGAAACTCCTTCTTATATATGTTTTCATACAAAAAAAGGGAATAAGCTAAAAAAATACATATTAGACCACATTTTTCATAAGTATAATACTTATGAAAAATCTGTACTTAACAAATAAATGACAATTTTGTACACAAAATTAACTTAAAAGTGCTCTCCTGTAAAGTACCTTTTTTCAGTTTCGATAGTATACGTAGGGACAGTCGATCTGTTTAAATATTAACCTCTTCCCTTTATTAAAATCAAATTAAAAATTTATTTATACAAGGAGTTTTCAAAAGCACATCAATTTTATAATTGATATAATATTCTTTAATTATTTAATAATAGGTCATATGAAGCTACCACCGATTCGGAATGTAGATTCTGCTAAGAAGAATCGGCAAGAAACTCCGCAGCTACTCTTTTCGAAACTATCAATACATTACTTAAATAATATAGATTCTGTCATATGTTTTGTATGAAAGAGACCGTTACTTAAGCCCACACATTATATTAGTATAGCATGCCCTTAATATTATATCTAATTAATAGGATTTAGACATCAGTTATTTTACACAGACATGTCTATTTGTAGTGTTATAACTTTTTCGTAATCATTATCATCATCATATCAGCCATTGGAGGTCCACTGTTGAACATAGCCTCCCCAGTCTTTACCCGTGCCGCTGCCGTAGCCGGGAATAGTAGGGTCACCGGGGACTGGAAGCCTGGGCTCTTTTTTGCTTGTCATATGAGTGGGGGTTGCTAATACTCGCCACGCCTGGCAGAAGTGTTAGCAACTGCAGTTTGTTATTTAAGGATATGGTGACGCCGCTGACCATCACCACCCTGGTTGGTGCACTGTTGTTCGCGCAGCAATGGCTTTAGTCACCTTTTACGACACCTCGACAAAAAAGAGGTCTCTCCTTTTTATATTGGTATAAACATGTGCATGTAATAGTGACACGTTTTTTAAATTAATAATTTCGGGAACTTAGAATTTAACCAAAAAGGTTTTACATTACGTATTTATTAAAAATAAAATGTTTTAACATCGTTTCGTAAAAGTTACATAATGCAACAGCTGATAGAACAAGGTTCGATCCTCGACAAAACATATTTTGATCAGCTGCTCCATAAATTGTAGGTAATTTTTTTATTGGTTTGTAATAAACTAATATGATATAATTAACCAAAATGTTGAGTTCATTGTACCTTTATTACGAAAGTATTTCATTTTATTCGTCACAAAAATATAGCCTATAAACATATGTTTACGCATACGCCGATAAAATAATCAATAGTAAATTCCTTGGTAAATAGAACATTTTAAACTTAATAGTTAAAACTTAAAGCACATCGAGGCCACCTTACAAAACATTATATTTGAAAAAGGTTTGGGAAGTAAAATTAATACACCAAGGGGACTTGAATATATATTTATTGATGAAATTGATAGTAACTATTTCCTTTATGTCTATCATTTCCTTTTATTCTTCTGCTTAACCCAAATATTTTTCATAGTGTCCTCTATAAAATAAAAACAACTAGCGACATCTAGCAAAATTACAAGGAACTTTTTTTTGTGATTATTATCAATAAAATTTTAAAATTTACTCAAATATAGATTAAAAATTGTATAAAATTATAAATTAATAAATATTATAGTTTCATTCTATTTTAATGATGCATTAAAAAAATCGATATGTACATCAGATACAAACAACGCCATCTATTGTCAACAACAGTTAACTTCACGTATATATTTATTTATTAATATTATTATTCATTATAACCATAAATTAATACAACAATAAAAGAACAAATTTTCATTATAAAACAATAATTTAAAAGCAGTGAATATTAATACATAAATTTATAGTATCGTTATACAGATGAATAATTGTTAAAAAAAAATATGTAAAAATTATAATTATTACATTATTTATTAAAAATTATGTTACTTATAAATGAATGTTATAATTATTTAACCTTTAGTATACCTGTGTAAGGAGTAAGCTAAGCTATATTATAAACATCATAATATAGGGGTGGGAATTTAACCCTAATAATGATTGAAACTGAATGCGTCTAAGCTCGCAAGGGACGGCGAGTATATATGTGGGATATATCTATATAAGTAGCTGATACGTGATAAATATCTTATGGAATCATTTTGCATACATATCACATGTATTCACGTGTTTGAATTTGAGTAGTGTAGCGCATAAAAGTTAGTACCCGGATGACCGAGCTTTGCTCGGTTAAATTATATTTAGACACATTACATATTGATGAAACATAAATAATATTTTCGATCTTACCGACATAAAAGTAAAATAATAGGAACTGGTTATTAAAATAAAAAATAAAAAGAGCTCTTAATTCAAAAAAAAAAAAAAAAAATGAAAAAAAGATTGGTCTGTAGAATCCTGGATTCGAACTCAGGTTTTCTGGTTTCGAATCCGCCCGATTCCTATCCGAGCTAATAGAAGCTTGTCAATGACAGCGAAATTTACCTTCGTATTCTAATGGTATTTTTTAATTGCGTAAAAAAAGGGATAAAACAACATTTTCTGAAAATAAATCCTAGCTAGATCGATTTATCGCCCCCGAAACCCCCTGCATACTAAATTTCATGAAAATCGTTGGAGCCGTTTCCGAGATTCCGATTATATATATATATACAAGAATTGCTCGTTTAAAGATATAAGATTAAAAGAGGATGAGTATCGCGTATGATGGTTCGGGAAAACTGTTCTGTACTTATACTGTACTGTCTTAGCCTGTAAACAACCCACTGCTAAGCGAAGGCCTCTTCTCCATAATTAGAAGGTCTAATCTAGGGGAAGATCTTGTGTAGTGGTGCTAGTAGTCGAAAAAACACAGAACACAAACACAATCATCCAGAACACAAAAAAAAACGCTTTTATGTCACATACAAACGTATGTCATGAACTGGAACCAAATCCGCGACATTAGCGCAACAACCAGTTGCAGTGACAATTGCGTCAGTCCGTCTTGTTAATGTTTTTGTTTATCATTACTTTATTGCTTACTTTAAATATTACAAGCGATATTTTTATATATATTTACATACAGCTGTACATTTTCGTGAAGTTGACGACATTTTTTAAGGTGCAGTACACACCGTACGCGATGCGACAATGTCGACGATTTTTATGGATCGTTATAAACTTATACATCCATATATTAAATGATGCAGATGAATTATCACAATGATCCACTTTTTATTATTATATAATATATATATATATATATATATATATATATATATATATATATATATATATATATATATATATATATATATATATATATATATATATATATCAGTTTTTACAAGGCGTGTTTATTTTAATTTGAAGCTGACAGACCACAAATTTGTAGTGTTTGAGAGTAAAGAAGTATTGTGTATTATTCGAGCCATACATTATTAGCACTAAGCACTAGATTCTCAATCATTATCTATTATTTTTGATGATAACAGAGAGCTTTAACCACTACTCACTCAAGAAACAGAGTATTGTCTTGAAATACAAAATGATAATAACGAGTTACAGTCCATCACCAATGATAATGGTGTAATCATAAGCATTACCTAATTATTAACTCAAGGTTATTTAAACATAAACATGTTAAATACATACCTACACACATGTATACTATGTATTTAATCTGTACATGTGTTTGTACACGCACAAATAACGCCATTACATGTACATACGTACATTATACGAACATTACGTATGCTTGGGAACCAAATTGAGAGTGGGCAGAAATATAAAAGTAATTTGAAAGTTCAAACCCGCGTTACTTTCGTTTATATTTCAAGTCCTAAAATCTACAAATTTTTCTTGTACTTTGGTGTGATGGAAAACATCATGAAAAAGCCTTTGTCTCTCAAAAAATTCTAGGACATGTCAGACTCTCCACATTGAAGCAACGATATACATATAGCTTTATTACTTCTTTTCGTATTATTATTTTCAATAGCAGAGGCCTGTATTAAAAACGCAGTAAAAAAATCATAGTACACGAAAACGCGCAGTCTGTACGTCGTATGACCGCACGACACCGCACCGCAACACGTTCTGTGTGAAAAGTTCTTAAGCATTGTCAGGCTTTAAGCATTTGCCTCAAGGCTCGCGCTAACGACTACATCTCTTCTTTGCACTTTAGCGAGTGTACTCGAACGTTCTGTACCTGCCTCTACTTGTTTAAATGCCTTTTAGATTTGTTTGGTTTGCATGATTTTTGCTTGTTTGTCAACTTTGAACGCGCTTCAAGTTTTAAGTATGGAACACTTTAAAAGTTATATTGATATTTTTGTAAGCGCTACTACGCTAATATATCCATAGACCGCCTGGGTTCTACTTGCGTTATTTTGATGTTTATCGGAATGACCTGATCAACAGACATGTTCTATAGACAGGATAGGTAATATTTTATAACCTAACTGTATCATAAAGAAGAAGGGTTGGAGCTTAATCCACTACGGGTAGGCGGATAATTTCCCTACTATGATTAACGATCGTTATCAGATGTCTATGATTACAACTGGGGACCGACGGCTTGGCGTGCTCTCCGAGGCACGGTAGGAAGACCGAAAAGGACATACATCCAGACTAGTAATAAATATTTGTACAAATACAAATGATTTTCCCGAGCGGAAATGGAAACCGCAACAGTCGGCGCGCGGCGTTGAGGCGACTACTCGCACCACTATACTAGAACGGTTGTGTATATTTACCTTCTAATATATCCTTATAACTTAAATTATTCCCAAATTAACAGAATTTCAAATGACTTTCCAATATTAGTATAGATTTAAAAGTCTTAAATATTTGAAAAGTTATGTACGATAAGAAATAAACTATATTTATCATAATACATATCAGTAGCGCGAGTATTTTGAAATAAATTAAGTATCTACTATATCAAAATACACTTCTCTAAACGAAAAGTTTAAATTGACGACTCGCTGTTCGAAAGCTTGAGGAAGTGATGATGACGTCACGATGACGTAGCTTTGCGAAAGTTGCGCTGACGTTCATGCTCGGGGTCACCAGTTTGGAGAAGTGAGGAACAGGATGTAAAGTTCCTCATCCACCATTGTAAAGGAAGGATCCTTCGACCAAACGGGAGTTGTTTCTGATGGGCTACAGCGCCACTTAACGTTTGTTGTCGGGTTCTTGTATATATACTCAATCGCTTTGATAACTTTGATAGCGCGATGTAGGATGCGTCAGTTCGTATGTGGCGAGATAGTTGTCGCTACAAGTTTGAGTTTAATAATAATTATTTCACATTAAACTAGCGGGCATATTGGACTCAAATGTAAAAAAAAAAAGATTAAAAATGTCTCCCGAATCATACAGGTTTCTCTTCTATCATCAACACCGCCAAGCACGAGATGAATTTTTAAACAGGTTTGCACCCAAAAGTTCCGCAGTGTTGAACTAACATTTGTTGGGTTAAGTTGCAACTGCTCTCTAGCAGTTGCAACTTAACCCAAAAGTCAAACATTCAAATTCAAAAAAGTATAGAGATACTGCACCATTTCACGAATTAAAATTATTGCACTATTTCTAAATTTTTCTTTTTTTTTTACAATTTTCCTCCGATATTATCGGAGACTGTCTACTATTCTTTTATACCAGGTCTCGCTTCCATGCCCCTCGCACTTTCATTCCTCATACTATAACTTTCTTTCACTCGTCTACAGTCTCACGCGGGGTTGGGACGATGATTTCACTATCGCATCTTTGTAGTTTCTAATTTAAACATGACTTTATTTCACTGAAACTTTTTCTAAACATTTTCAACTAGGGTTGACATTTTTCAATTTTCAGATGAAGCCATCCTTAAAAGAAACGTCATTATTAATTCGGATACTTATTCCCAATTCAAGAAACGAACAATTCGACCCTGAAATACGTTAACGCTAATCAACGCTTGTTATTATTTAATGTTTTTAACAACAAAAATACACATAAGAACAATATTTTTCACGTAATTGTGAGATCATTAAATTGAACATCGCGTATAACATATAAAGATGTAGCTAAAAGCTGTACGACGTAATGGCATATATTAAATTCACCCCGCGCATTACCAGGGTATAACATTACGTAGCTTTCAGCCCTTAACAATGTGTATCCTGTTTGAGTATATCTTATTTAAATTTTTAAACATTATGTCATTGTGTAATTCAAACATTTTTTACGTTTTTATTTCTACTAATTCAATATAATAATAATAAAAAAAATATGGAAATCGTGTAACGTCACCAGAAATTAAAAAAAGCATTACTTTTGGATAAAGGCTTTTCTAAAAGAAGGCTTTATTCATAATTGACAATACACTGCAAGTTCCTTTCGAATAGAGAGTAGAGAGATGATCATGATCAAGTTCTTTTGATAATAACCGAGGTCGACGTATATACGTACTATCTGAGACGCGCTGGTTAGATCCACAAGGAGAAATACCCAGATCTGAAACAAATACTTGCACAAATATGTTAGACGAAGATGTTAACCCTACAACTGTCAGTGTTAATGTACGATTCTTCAACACTAAACGAATTGTCAATCATCAGCCACAGCCGTTATGTCCAAGTGTACAAGCCATTCAGGAACCGTCTACCTAATTTAGTGATATTCTCCGATAGTCTAGACTAACAATCAGTTTCAATAATATGTTTAGGATTTTGGATTTGAAATTGACTCAGTAGCGATATTTGATACAATTCAATTAGGGTTTATATCAAAAATCTATATGTACTACGATATACGTCAATAGTTTATTTATTTAGTATTTATATGTACACCATAACATACAAATAATAATAATTTGAGTAATTGAATAATAATAATAGACATACACAGACATATAAAACAATTATTACAAATTGTGTAGAGCAAGGGGCGGTATTATGGCTAGTTAGCCATTTGTTCCAGACAACTCGAAATAGAATTGAGTATTTATTTGAGAGAGCGGGGAAATGATGCAGATATATTTTAATAATGTTACATACAAATATCTATACATTAATACTTACAGATAAAACATATATAAACAATATTATCCATAATAATCATAGATAGTAGTAGAAGGAAAAATGTATCGTCTGCAATAAATTACTTACTAATCTATTTAGCAAAAGTTTAGTGCACGGACCTGTTAAGTTACTAAATTACTATTGCCTCGATGCAAAGGTAAGTGCTTTCTACGAAAAAAACTAAAAACATTTACTATAAAAACGTATTTTACTACGTTAAGTTTTAGAATAAAGTTTCGCCCCGCGGCTATTTCACTTAGAATGCTCGTTCCGACGTTAGAAAATCTTATTTTTAAGCAGATTTTATTATTGCATTTTTTTTTATTCAGACGAGAGATAATGCATTTTCCTAGATTGAATTTTATAAACAATTGAAGTTTTTTTTTTCTCATAAAAAACATTATTGAGGGTAGATCGATTTTGTATTGAGTTTCAATTGAACTGACTTTTTAAACAACTCTCATTGGTGTTGAATTATATTTAAATAGAGTGCGTGTTTTGTTTAATATCTGAACAGAGATATTTGAATTTTATGGAAATCATTAGGGCTGGAGAACAGCACCTTGTTTCTAAATAAGAGATATCAATAGTGAAGTAAAATTTTAAAATAATAGCACGTCAAATTCCTGCTGTTAAGCAAGGGCCCCATCCTTTATATAGGAGGAATATTTGAATGCTGTTCCATTATGGCATTACGGATAATTTCCCACCAATAAAAACAATCGTCATTAGATGTGTGTGATAATAAGTGAAAACCTTGGCTTTACATGCTTTTCTTAGCATGGCGAAGAGAGTCGACAGAACAGATATCGAGGCAACACAAATAAATATTTGTATAAACACAAATATCTGCCCCGAAGGGAAAACGAACCCAGGCTCATCGGCGTCCGTGTAACTTTTTGCACCACTACACCAGAACGCTTATCTGATAGTATAAATTCAATTATTTTACAACAACGAAAACGTTCAAAACATATATTAATAACTTAAATCGCCTCAAGAAGTCGACAGATTAATTATACCGATTTCAAACTCTTTCGAATCTTTGAATCACATATGTTTATAATACCCATACGTGAAGTTACAAACAATTAATAAGTCCCATAAAATGCGATTTCGTTCGTCTTATCGAGTTGATTACAATTTTGGTACAGGTAAGAATCTGGCAGAGAATAGATCGCACGTGTCCCGATTGCGTAATTACTTGAACAATTTTCATATTAGCTTAAATAACACGTGGGGTGTGTGTGTGGTACAATGTATAGGCAAACGCGGTCCACTACATCAACTGTTGGATGTCCATTGGTGAACGTAAGCCTAACCCATCCATTCAGTTCAACCCAGTTCATACGTTTTATTGGAAACTTTTTAGGTTTCATTAGTATTAAAATTTACTGAATTGATGATATATTACTACCACTACTATATCAGCTGTTGGATGTACAATGCCGAAAATAGGCCTCCGATATGATCTCTAGGGGGTTTGCCAATACTCACCACGTTTGGCGGGCGGATTAAATAAAAGGCGACTAAGGTCATGATCGTACAGAATACTGTGATTACGAAAATATACTGCACTTGCCAACCCGTCGGCTAGATGTGGCGAGTATTAGCAGATAGTGATAATAAGGGAAGCCCACGTTCAGCAGTGGACATACAAGGCTGATTTTTCCATTCTTCAATAACCTTCAAATAACAGTAACATTTCTTCAATAAAGTTAGTTTAAAAACAAATTAGGAAAATATATTTTTAAATTACATTTTAAAAAGCAGGATTATCTTCAATGAAATAACAATTTATACCGCAAAGTATCGAGAATACAAAAAAAAATATTGAAATCTACTTGCGCTTATGACTTAAATTATTTCTTAACTCTAAGCGTTTCAAAGTTAGTACGGGCGTAAGTTTCGCGCGTGCTCCGCCATGCTACGTTGCAGGCTGTATTGTAATTACTTTAACCGCCGTAATATGCGCCACTTGAGGTATTCCGTACATTATACACCTATTTTAATCGTTTAAATTAAGATCGAATCTCAGTTTATATGTTTTATTTGAAACTTTTTAAGTTTCATTGGTATTAAAATTTACTGAATTCATAATGTATTAATACCACGACTATATCAGCAGTTGGATGTATAATGCTGAATATAAGCCTTCTCTCTGATATCTGGGGTGGTTTTCCAATACTCACCACGATTGGCAGGCGGATTGGCGAGCGTAGTGTCTTCTGGCAGGATATGATGACACTGCTGCTCCCTGGATGGTTTCCAATTGTTCGTATCACTATGGCCTTAATCGCCTTTTACGACAGGTCGGTAAGCAAGAGGTCGGTACTATTCTTCTCTCCCGATCGCCGCAAGGCAAATGATATAATGATGTCACTGTTATATTTTGAAAATCATCATTTTAAAATCAATAAATCGCATATCGTTTATAAACCGTCTCTAATTGGTGAATGATAAGATGCATTAAGAAAGATAATCATTACAATTTTGAGACACGAGATGAAAATAATAATAATAGACGAAAATAATATTAATGAATATAAATATAATAGACGTAATTTTACAATTTTATACAAACCTCTTATAATTAACCTAGGATAAATATTATATATATAAGTTTAAAAATCTAAAATGATATACAATACACTACTCAATCTTAAGATATAAAACACTTCAATGTTGTGTCGATGTTGTTCTTTTAAAATTATTTTGACTTCGGCGTTGCGGTAAAAACATTTACTCCATTTTGGCGTAATAAAATGCAGACGTGATCGTCTCTGCAGCTTCCGTTTAAGGCTCGGATGTTGATCCCTGTTTGTTTCTCCAAAATTACACAAAAAATCTGAGATTGTTAAGGTAACATACATAATTATATCAAAAATATAGATCTATAAAAAAATCTAAAAATCAAAATTTTCCTTATTCGAGTAGGCTCTCAAAGTAGCTGTGTCATTGTAAAAAAATGAATCATAATAAGTATATAACTACTGCTGGATTATGAGTGTTAATTGTGCTGAGAAGAACCAGTAAAAAACGCAACAATTACTATCTACATTTATTCAGGTATCGCGTCGTAAATATATATATATTAGGGTGGCCCAAAAATAATTATATATATTTTTTTGAGTTTCTGACGAAAACATGTTAGTTTATCATATTTTAAGAGGCTTATCCAAAGCGTAGTTCAGAATTTTTTTTTTCGTAAGAAGTTGGTCAAAATTTTTATAAATATGATTGAAATTTCCAAGTCGATGTTTATATTTAAAGGTCGCTCAAGATTTTTTTTAAGTTTTAAAGTACCTTTGAACGACCTTTTTATTAGTTATATAATAAGAAAAAAAAAAAAAAAAAAAAAAAAAAAAACCCCGTCCTAGCTTTTCTAGTTAGTTAATCAGAATATAGAAATTGTATAATATATCACAAAAGTCACGGATAATTAATCAAGAGATGTTTAATTAATAAGAGTATATTTAAAAAAAAAAATGCATGCTGAAGTGTCAGTGGGCAGGGCACATAGCTCGTAGAACTGACGGCCGATGGAGCAGAAAGGTTCTCGAGTGGAGACCACGTACCGGCAAACGCAGCGTCGAACGGCCGTCCGCGAGGTGAACAGACGCTTTGAGGAGAGTCGCCGGAGGCTGCTTCGAATCGGTCGTTCTGGAGATTAATGAGGGAGGCCTACGTTCAGCAGTGGACGTCCAATGATATACGATGATGATAATGATGATGGTGAAAAAAAAACTTTATTCACGTCAAGAAAGCTAGCGTTACTAAAAACATACTTTGTCACTTAAAAATAATCAAATATTTTACTGAATATGTTTGACTGTTAAAAACTTTTTTTAATAAACTTTTAATTTAATGGCAATTAAAAAAAAAAACTAACATGCTATTATATTTAAATTGCTTTAAGATTGTAAAAATGAAAAATAGTGAGAGACAAGTATTTTGATAACAATATTTTTTTTATATAAGTCTTCAGAGATTGTTGTCGAGTCTCTAATACGAAAACTTTTAATGATATTCCTTAAATTATGTATTGTTATTATTTTTTTTTAATATTTTTACTTTCAAATAAATGAAAATCAGACCAAGACTGTATTACGCGGTTCTTTACCATTATAAACTTATAAATGAAATAAATATATAAATAAAAATAAGATTTATATTTCGTAAATATCTTCACTATATGTATAACTTAAACTGTAAATAACTTTATGCAAGAGTGAATAATTTTAAAACTATTAGCAGCTGTTACTATTCATATATTAAACTCAACTAAAATATGTAAGGAAACCACAGCCGGGCAAAGGCCTCTCCGTGTAGAACAGAGTTTGAAGCTTAATCTACTACGCTGTTCCACTGCGGGCTGGCAAATATTTTGGCTACCATGAGTAATGGTCGGTAATAGAAGTCTGCGATAACAATGATAACAATCAATCCGCGACCGCTGTTGTTAAGGTGACTACACGCAGCACTACACCAGAAGGGTTGTACTATTTTTTTAATTATATCTTAAAATAAACCTTAAGCAATAAAATAATATCGAATAATGTTCGTACTTATTTATTTTGAACAGGAACCCGGTTTCGAGAAGAACTTAGTAATTATTGCGCTGATCTTTACATCCTGCGACATCGATGCATTGGTTCAAGCTCGGTAGCTTTCCCGCTTATGGCGTGCAGCCATTTCGTAGGGTCGACCAAACCAAGGCTAGTATTTGCAGCCTATAGGCACTGCAGAGCATGTAATGAATCGTTCCATGGCTTGCAGCAACACTTCGGCAACAGAATCAACAACGATGTCTGGATCATCCAGCGAGAAGCAAATTCACCCCCATGGGTAGGATACAAAGAAGGACCGCATCCTATCCCAATTAGATGACCTATAGTGCCAAATGCAGCGACTGCCTGTAAAGCGAGGCAATGATGGGGGTGTAATTGGCACAGTATTCTGGACTAGACAATGATCCAACGAGCCAAGTGGAGCGGCCACGGAAACAACATAACTGTCCTGATGAGCAGAAGCAGAAGGTCCAACAGGGAAGGCTTAAGATCTTCTGATTTAGTATATACATTCATTAAAAATGTATTTATATGAAAACAAGACATTAATTTCCATTGTATATGTATTTGTGTTTGTCGTTATCGGTGTCATAGTAGTTTATTACCCGACTGCGACAGAAGGAGGGTTATGTTTTTCGAGTGTATGTATGTATGTATGTGTGTATGTATGTGTGTATGTATGTATGTATGTATGTATGTATGTATGTATGTATGTGTGTATGTATGTATGTATGTATGTATGTATGTATGTATGTATGTATGTATGTCCATTTCTTTGGCACGTCCTACAGCCCAAACGGCTGGGCGGTTTTTGACATATGAGGTGTCGTTGGATTTGTCTAAATTGTAGTAGTGACATAGGCTATATAAATTTTCAAAATGGCGCCCGCAAATGGAGGAATGAGGGGGGGGGAGTTGAATTTTTTTTCTTACTGTAACAATATGGGTATCAGGGTATCAAATGAAAGCTAGTAAATTGTTTTATTCTTTTTAGTTTATAATAAGAGTATTTTACACAGTCGGGTTTTTTGATTTTTTTAATTAAGCATACTTGTTTTCTGTAAAATTTCAAATATTTACCCAATATCTAAGTATAGTCGCCTGCTAGCTAAAAAAAAAACAAAAAAAAACTGTTATAAAGTTACCTTAGGAACAGAGGACCATGTGTGTGTGTTAAAGATAAAATAAAATATATCGAAAATTTTGATTTAATATTTGTGCGAAAAGTCAGAATAAAAATTAATGACGACATGAATGAAAATTAATGGTGATGAAAGAATAAAAATTGATGAATTGAAAGTTTACTCTAACAAATTAAAATAAAAACATAAGAAGAGACATAGACTTTATCAGACGGACAATCGAACGAACAGGAATTTCCAGTAATGAAAACAAGTTGATATTTGAAGTTAATTCAATTGATAAATATTTCTAAATGTATTTTCAATGCCTTTCTACGAAGGAACGGGAACTTAAACGACACTGCTACTAAAGGGTTGAAGAAATATTTCAAAAGTAGCAATAAAATAAATGATAAACCAACAATCAATTTCTCTCCAAAGAGTTCCTTTAACTAACACAATAAATAAAAATATAAATAGCAAAACCTTTGATATACGAAATAAAACTTCCGCATAGAGGAAATTATAAAGGAAAAAGGAAGCTCATAGTTGTTTTTTATGTACGAAATTACCATCGCGCTCTAACATATCAGGATGTTGGGGAGCTATTTACGATTTTTTCCCGTATCCAGGGAAACGTGGGCGGTACGGGGGGAGGAGAAATTTGGAATTTAATGAAGGAGATACGTAATGGTTGAGGGTAATGACTCCCGGGATGATACGACGGTGGAGCGCCACGGGACGCCGATTTTTTTTTCTCTTTTAGGACGTCCGTCTTATAATTTTCTTTGCTTTATTCATAACTTCGACAATGTTTCTTACTTTTAGTAAGGTTTCGATGAAAGTTAAAATTATTTTGGTTTGAAATTTATTAATTACTTTTGACTAGCCCGTCGTCGCAGTTGGCTGTGACTCTGCTTTCTGCTCCAGGGTTGTGGGTTTGATTCCCGCTCTGAGCCTGGGTGTAATATATATTTATTTATATATGTATTATTTATAAATATGGATTATTCATAAAAAAGTATATCAGTCAGCTGTTACCTAAAACGCAGGCATTAAGTTGCCTACATTAGGAAGAGACGACTTTGTGTGTATGTTAAGCAAATCTATTTATTTTAGAAGCATTAGTTTTTTTTTTTTTTTTTTTTTTTTTTATGTGTTAGTTGAATAGGCAAACTGGCAGACGTGCCACCTGATGGTAAGTGGTCGACGTCGCCCATGAACATAAACTAGTTTACCTGGAACTAGCCCAGCCAACTCATTTATGTGTTGCCTATCCTGAGACATATGATGTTAAGTCTCGGTGCCAGTAATTACACTGCCTGTCTTGCCCTTCTTTCCGAAACACAGCAAAGCTGTTTCACGGACGAAATAAGCAAGATGGTGGTACCCATGCAGCCGGGAGCGCGGCACAGCGCATCCCTCCCACCGGTAGCTAGTAACCGGTAGTTTTCTCCCTGTGGTATGTGATGTGATGTTATAGTAGTTCAAAACGTAGTGTTCTATAGCCTATAAAGTTCTGGATTATACATATTCTATAATAACATTTCAAAAAATAGTTTAAAAGTGAGATAGCACATCGAGCGATTAGGTTTAGGGCTTTCCAAGTAATTGGAAAATTCTCGCTTTAATATGTAATATTAATATTAAAATAAAAAACTATTCTATTCGTTACACTTTTTGAGATAAAACAAACCTACTCCGGCCCGATACAAAATACTCCTAATAGAGTTAGCGTAGGCGTCACTTTATGTTAAAGCACTTGAAAGTACGACTAAAGACTATATCATATTATGCTAATGACAGTTAGACCTAAAATTGATTAAAGAGTGGAATGTTACCAATACCTTAGCACCAAGTTTATTTTACATGGAACGAGCGATATTTTCAAGAACAATGTTTAAGGTAAGCAAATCTCATCTTATTAATCATATAGCTAAATATATTTTATCTATACATATATAATAAAATTGTAAATATTACATGTCTATTTTTCAGTTCTAATTTTTTTGCGAGAATTTTGTTCTAAAATAAATCTAAAAACACTAATTATATACATCACTATCATTTTGAAAAATGCTTATCTATCTATCTATTTGTTTGAACACGCAGCATAGCTTAAGTGACAGAGTGTAGGCCAAAAAATCAGATGAAAATTTGTTAAGAATAAGCATAACAATAATTTGTTAAGCATTGTTATCCTAAGGTAATATTTAGTCTTAATTTTATCAAAACCACTTTGCTCTATCAAAATTTATTGTAATTTGATTTTTATATTTTAAACGACGGAGTGATAGAAAGAAGAGTACGTAAGTTACATTTAATATGAATCAAACACCTAAAAATTGTAATACTGTACTGTACTGTATCAACCTGTAAACAACCCACTGCTGAGCGAAGCTCTCTTCGCCATATAGAAGAAGGGTTGGAGCTTAATCCACCACGCTGCTCCACTGCGAGTTGGCGGATAATTTCCCTAGCATGAGTAATGATCGTTATCAGGTGTCTTTAATAACAACCGGGACCAACGGCTTTACATGCTCTCCGAGGCACGGTGAGGAGACCCACAAGGACATACACCCAGAGCAGAAACAAATATTTGTACAAATACAAATATATGTCCCGACTACTTGCAACACTACACCAGAACGGTCGTCCGTAAAATTGTAATAATATTGTATAAAATAGTATTTTTTAGCTTTTAATTAATAATAATTAATATTTCAAATTCAGAACTCAGTAAACGAAGTGACAAAAAATTTTTATAAATGTCCAATTTCAATTTATTTTCAAAACAATTCGAAGTACAAGACTATCACAATAGATGGCAATGTTTGATTTGCGAATCATACAAGATATAATACAGCTTTCTCTTTGAAAATTCTGTCGTATCTCTTATTATGCATGTATTAAAACAAATTCTATATGTATATCTTCAAATTCCCATCGAAACGTGAAATTTATAAGTTGAAAATAGTCTCAATCTATGAAAAATCAACCTGACGTAGAAGAACAATTAACCCCAGGGATCCGTTTTTATTCCAGGAAACTTACAAAAAATATCGAATGAATGAAAGCCTGTTAAATTTTTGAAGGACACTGAAAATAAAAGGCCTTAAGATTTAGTCCAAAAACTTGGTAACAATATTATTAATAATAAACAAATATCATAAATAATTTCCATGCACACATCATACTTTTTAACTTCTTGTCAGTACATAATTTTTTTTACTTCTGTTCAGCAACTTAATTTCGTATATATTCCGCTTGAATACGAAAAAAAATTCCATTAGTGGAATATACCCACAAAAGTTTCTATTTTATATAGGGCTATAGAAGTTCCCTGTGATTTTACCAAAGTTAATATTTATATTTAAATTTCTATAGCTCTGAAAGCGAGTATGTCGTTTTACACCTCTCTATTAAATATGTTTTACCCAAGCTGACTGATAGCTTATAATCGTAGTATGAACTTAATTATGGAGACAAACATACTATTCCACTTTACAATATTATATCTATAATAAAGATAAATTAATCAGCCTATAAACGTACCAACGAATCCAGCAAAGGTCTCTTTTTTATATAAGTGAAGGGTTGGAACTTAATTCACCACGCTGCTCCACTGCGGCTTGAAGGATGATTTCCCTACCACGAGTTTCGTGATAACAACTGAGACAGATGGCGTTACGTGCGCTCTGATTAATGATGAGAAGACCTACAAGGATATGAACCCAGACCAGAAACCAGTATTTGTTCAAATACAATTAATTTCCCCGAGTGGGAATCGAACCCAACCGTTGGCGTTAAGGCGACTATTCGCACCACTACACCAGAATAGTTGTAAATATAATATACATAAAGATAAATATTTGTCCAAAACCATTAAGTTACACAGCGGTTGACATAATAAGAGTACTAAGGGACATTTTAACCTTCACAAATTTTAGAATGATACAGTATTACATTAATAATTTGGAGGGTTAACGGTAATTATTATTACAGGGACCAGTTACGCACTTAGAAGTATCAGAATATATTTGGTTCATTTAGTTTTGAATTATTAAATACGACCTAAATGTGGGTATTTGGATTATGATGGGTCGATTGAGTAATTTAATTATAATTGAAGGTATTTGGTACATTTATTATTACATTACTACATTCAGTTTATTGGGAAGCCGAGTGAATGGAGAATTTACATGTTAATCAAAAGTTTGTGAGCTCAGAGCCGGGCTAGCACTGCTGTATTTTCTAATATTTACAAAATAATAATATTTTATCTTATGCTTAGCAAAAAATAAAGTATCATAAGCAGAACTGTATATCATGAGACTGATTTTGAGACTTATCTGTAAATCCAGCAATCCACAACGAATCGTTGGAAGAGGTTTCAGATCCAATTCTTAATAAGAGACAATAGGAGATTTAGATGTTGTTTTAGAAATATGTTTTTAACAAGAACTAGCGGACCCGACATACGTTGCCCTGTACACGAATCTTAAATCCAACAATTTACTCGCAAAAAAAATGTAAACGACAACTATCGGGACAAACTGGAAGTAAAATAATTTTTTTTTTTATGTTGACACCGCGATCGCAGCTATATCTGTAGAAACCAATGTAAAACATTACAAGATTAATACCAACGTATAAATAAAAAATTAATTTAAAAATAACTGTAGACAAAATTGTGAATCTAAGACATTTTCGAATCCACTTGAACACACAAAAAAAATTCATCAAAATCGATCCAAACGTTTAAGGGGAGTTCAGTCACACACATACACACACAAAAGAATAATATATTTAAAGATAGGGTGTCTACAACTTTTTATATTAAAACACGGTAGATGAAACATACAGACTCAACAAACCATATTTATTTTGACAACCTTAGGAAAGAATGACGTCAGCAAGGATTCTTTTCGTTGGGAATACGACAAAGATGATCACCGTCAGCGATGACTAACTCTCGGTTTCCAAAGACCCGTTGGCGCCATCATATATCTCGACAATTTTCTGAGATGAGATGTTTTCTCACTAGAAGAGACTCAAAAAGGGAACGTCCAATCTGAGCCTTAACATCGACTCTTTTTTCACGGCTCTGTGTCCGTACAACCTTAACACCAGACGGTCGCGGGTTCGATTCCCGCTCGGAGCAGCTATTTATATTTGTACAAATATTTAATTCCTGTCAGGATATTTCCTTGTGGGTCATCCAACCGTGCCTCGGAGAACACGTAATGGCGTCGGTCCCAGTTATTAACATAGGAGTACGCATGAAAGAAAAAAAAAAATATAAACAATCTCATACATTAAATAAAAGTGGATATTTTTGTTACTTATTAAAAAAAAGTTATTAACATAAACACCTGCTAGCAAATCTTAACTCATAGTAGGGAAATTATCCACCAACCCGCAGTGGAGCAGCGTTGTAGATTAAGCTTCAATCCTTTTATATAGAGAAGAGCCCTTTGCCCAGTAGTGGGACGTTTACAGGCTGATTCGATTCAGTTCAATGTCCGAATACGGCTCATAACAACAATAATTTCGAAGAGCCTAAAATAGTACAAGTTAAGCAAACTGACGTGTTACAAGCCTACGCCTACTACACCTTGCCAAGTTTTTGCCCTTAACTATATTGATTTGAAATCTTACTCTACAATCATATCTACTGTAATAAGTTTGTAGAGTTCGTGTATTCGTTTGATTATTATTATTATCCCGATGTTTTTTTTTTATAACAAAATACGATATATAACAAGCCTGTAATTTATTGACGAATGTAGAATCATAAAACATCAGCATATGTCCTAAAGCTAGAACAGAACAAAAAAATTAAAGCCATTTTGAATATATCAAATTTCGTACATGTAACCGAGGCGGAATATCTAAATAATAATATTTATTTACCAAATGTAGACCGATTTTATCGATAGTTTTTTTAACAGACCTACCTCGAAGTCTGCCTTACTTGAACAAGATAAATTCTGTCCTTAATAAAACATGGTATTACTCGTATTTCGTATTAAGAATAATTGATTAAAACGAAAAATATATACCTAGATCATACTCTGTAAACATAAATAAGTGGATTTTCACTAATTTTAAGTCACAGTTTACTTTTTATTAATGTGACAAATCGTACCACGCAGAATGAGTGACTATTCAATGTATGAATATGTGAATATCAGAGTCCACTGATTTGATCATTGAATATGTGTATGTATGTTGGGTGAGTGTTTACTAACTTGTTACTGAAATTCACTGATATTTAGTGTGTGTTCATGTTTTTCATGTTTAGAGAGTACTTAAATTGAATTTATAATTGAAAAGAATATTTTATCAAAGTTATCTACCTATTCTCTACTAAAATTCCAGAACAATTTTACGCACATAAAATTTCAATAATTGTTAACCTAATATTTGCATTTATATGATACGAGCTACCCTGATCTAACCGAAGACCAACTGAATAAGCTTGAGAGACTTCGAAATGTTGCTATCCGGTTCATATTTGGTTTGCGCAAGTATGATCATGTATCTCATTTTCGACGACAACTCGACAAGTGGTTATTTATTCGACATATATATCTACATCTCTATCTACATATTGTTTCACTTCTGTACTGTGTTATACAACTCATCTTCTCTAATTTACTTAAAACAAAACTTTGAGTACCTTGGAATAATATTGCGTAAGAACTTAAGATCGTCCAACAGTCTTATTGTCCGCATCCCTGCTCAAAGAGAAAATTTTAAAAAGGCTCATTTACAATACAGGCAATATATTTATGGAATACTTTACCATTGTAAAAAAAAAATTATCAATATTTTTAATAAAAAATATTTTTTTATTAAAAATATTTTATATATTCTTTTTTTTTTTTCGATGATTAATTGAAGTTTTTTGATTTTGCAACAACTTTAAACATTATTAAAAAACTGAGAAATAATATTTTTTTCTAATTTTTCCAACGGAGATTTATTCTGAAACCTTTCAAGAACTGCTATAAGAAAGGAAAAAATCTCAAATTTATAGTTTAACAATTATCACACTTGTTCATGTTTGACATGACTTTTTTTTTTTTAAATTAACTATTGCATAACGAATTGAAAAATTTTGATTTAAATTTTATTCAGACGGATTATTATTTATTTATTTTCAAATCAAATCAAATAAAATCAAAAACAACTTTATTCAAATAGACTCCCACGAGCACTTTCGAATCGTCTTTTTACAAAATTAATATTGTAGTGATTATTATTATTTTTTGTAAAAGTAAAGCTACCACCGATTCGGAATGTAGATTCTGCAGAGAAGAATCGGGAAGAAACTCCGCAGTTACTCTTTTTAAAATAATATATAAACTGTGTTTTAGTACAAAATTAGTAATATCTTGCATGAAATACAGCGCCACTAAGTTCACACGTCTCTATCAGTTAAATAATACTGCACCGAATAATACGCTTTATCTATTACTTTTTTTTTATGAAACCTTTAAATTATGTTATCTATCCAGTAACCCCCTATATTTTTTTTAAATTCTTAAATTTTATATTTAATATGTTAAAATAATTTCTATAAATGAAGTATCTAAAGTAGACGTGGCTTAAGCAAGCCAGGACACTCGTTTTAGGCCGTATTTTCATCCCTCTGGGAAAATTATAAATATTGTTCCTACAGTTCCGGGAGCTAGGGCTTTTTAAGGAAATTTTCTCCTCTTTTTGAATCTTTTTTAAATTTTAAAAATCTTAACTAATTTTTGAGATATTCGCAAAAAACTAAACCCCTTTTTATTTTTTTAGTTATTTGTCAATAACTTTTTCAACTTTTGCAAGCGGAAATTCATTTTTTTTTTCAAAAATCATGTAGATGCCATTTTGAATTGAATAACACCTCAATCATAATTTTCACATTTATTAAAATGGCATATGTTACCTAGACTATAACATAAATTTACATAAACATATTTTAAGCTCCGAGTACAGTGGCTACTTTGTTAAGGAAATAATATTTATACAAGTGCGTAACCTTACAATCCTGATAAGTAATCTCTGATAACTACTAAATAGAACATAACATAAAAAAAAAATACAGTTCCTTAATGTTTCGAACAAACCGAAACCCACGAAAAGTCAAGGGAAATGTTAATACTCGTAATATAAAAAATAAAATCTCGTAAAAGAATTATCCTAAATTTTAGTATAATCTCTTAAGAGGCACGGCGTAATACTCAAATGTATCGTTATTTTTGTTGAGATAATTTTCTTAAAAGCCGACCTGACAAAGGCCCGACCTAAATCTCGTAGACCCTGACTCCATATCATAACAATATAAGCGCACCCTATTTATGTATGCTTAAATAATTTACTGTAACAATCCCGTTGGTTATATTATTATTTATATATAATATAATAAAGATGTGCCGTTTGTTTGTTTTCAGGAGATTATTAGTATAATAAGTAAATAAATAAACGTCTCACACTCAACCGTCCCCAGTAGGATGTGAACCCTGTGTACACAAGCACAAACGCCCAGACCACGGCAAATATCTGTATGGCTTATACAAATATTTGTCATGTGCAGGGATCGAACTCGCGACCGCTAGCGAATTAGCCAGTTACTGTGACCACTGCGCCAACGCGTCGTTATTTTTATAGTAAAATTATATTAGTATAAATAGTCCAAATTTTAAAATAATTTTAAGTTAGTTCACAAGAGTAAGTAGTTAAAAGAGCACAAATGATTAAGCTTTTCACTAGTGTCGGGTAGGATGAAGAATACATGAGGTAGATCGGTGCGGATCAAGATTATAAACTTTGGTAAATTTTTAAGATAGAAAAAATCGTAAATTAAATATCATGCTTCAATTTCATTCATTTGAATTAATGTCTACAACAAGTGATGACGTGTGACGTTGACGAAATTGAACGAGAAGACACGAAGGATAGTGGTCGAGATGAAAACCTAAATATTGTGATTTTGAAGACCAAAAAATGAAACAATTATTACTTTGCATTATGACATTGCTGATGACTAATGCTAAACGGTAATTTTGCCAATATTACATGGGATAAGAACGAAATATTGGCTGATGTTCTCGGGATTAAAAAATATTCAAGTAAAGAAACCTTAAAATAGAAGCATGTCTAAACATTGCAGACGAAGCCGTATGTGTAGCGTGTATACTATCATACCTACTTGCCTACTCAAGGATGCTATTATCAAAATAATAAGCCTCTTAAAATATACATATATATTTTTTTTATTCTCGAATAATCTCACGAGTGTGATGTTTATTTTTATGAAAACGTTGTATTTTCTTTTTAATGATAACATAAAAATGGTACGCCAATGGGCATGGTAATTAGAAATAAGAAGCCGAAGATATATAACGAGGCAGGTTTAACATTTTATTACTCGCTTAATAACGCTGGCTTACATAGAACATATGAATAAATTTGTAATTCACAAAATGACGTATTCACAAAATTAAAGAGTCGAGTTTGAGAAAATGTTGAGTTTCTTCACATTAATAATTTATAACTTTTAAATGACGATTCGAAAGTGCTCTAAAGATTATATAGTACGAGAATATAAAGATCACTTAACGTACGTAATTTATTTCTACTTTGCCATTTTAGGATTATACTCGTAATATATACCTAATAGGTACACATACAGGGTTAATTCTAAAACACCAGCAACCTCGCAGGACAAGATAGCTAACATTATGTACAACAACATTTGTTCTACGACTTTTGACATAACTCAATACATTAATTAAAAATGATTTTTTAAGCTTTTATTGTACTGCTCTGAAATTTAGAGTCTATGTTTCATTCATTATCGAAAGGATGACGCGACGCTCGGGCGCGCTTGCATAATAATAGTAATAACACTTTCTCTGCCCGATAATTCTAGTTAATAAAATTAATATAAATTGCTTGGTGGGTTTGTGGGCAGTATCATAGTATGTATATCGCAGTGACTTAAGTGAATAATCAAATTTCTGTTTTGTCATGTCCCTGCAATACGTAAACTGAGTCCACAATCCCTTCATACTTTACCAGGCTTAGAACTGGCTATATTAAACGATAAAAAACAAATAAATTGTATGTATAGGAGGGCAACACATCTGCATAACCTCCAGAGGTTACAGCACAACCAGTTGTGCGGTAGACATCCGGTACCTAGTCATCAAAAGGCTTCGACTGTCCGTATGCCCGCCAATACTATAAAAATGTAGGTATGTAGATTAGGTATCTGAATTCTGAACATAAAAAAATATGTGAAAATTATTAACGTAGGTAATTATTCTTTAACGTTTACTAAAGTCTAATTAAACCAATTTAATATCAAATATTGGTAGCTAGGTATTATTCACTTTTTATTGTTAAATACAGGCGGGCATAAGTATTTCAAAAGTGAAATCAGCGTATTTACAATAATTAAAAAATTAAAAATAATTGACAATAAAATAATATTTACAAACGAAATATTACCTCTAAGGTTAAAGTAACGCGCATGTCGGTGCGTATCGCGCTGATAGCGTTCAAAATAGTCACCATCACAACCAACACACAGACAACACCTAAAAATCAGCTGTTCACTAACACGTGCTAACACTTCCGAATTAGTTTTAATTTGATTGAACGCACAAATTATTTTAGTTAACCGAACCAGTTACAAAAATTTACTCGTGCTAGTTTGTCAGATTCGGTGAGTTGACATTGTCTCACGGCTCGGTGTAGGTAAGTTCGAATATCTAGCTGCATATTGCCGACAGGCTTCCGACACATTGTCATCACACTTAGCCAGTATCCTCACCATTTCCGTGTATTCGACAGAATAGCGGCGGTACCATGGTTATAAAATAACTTTAGTACAGGTACAATACATCGATCGATACGAATAAAATAAATACGAGTAGCACACAAAATCATATGACGCGCGCGCATCAAAGTCGCCCGCCGCCGACTGCCGCGGCTGGCTAAATAGGTCAAGTTCAAAGGCGCTAGCGCCGCCCCGTTCCTACCTTTCCCCTCACATTAGTACGTACTACGTGGTCGTTATTTACCTAATCTTTGGGACGCGCGTAGAGTTTATTGCATTCACGCGTAAAATTAAATTAATATTTATTTTTGTATGAAAATAAAATCTAACAAATTAACAAAAGTGGTAGAACAAATGTTGTTGTACATAATGTTAGCTATCTTGTCCTGCGAGGTTGCTGGTGTTTTAGAATTAACCCTGTATACACTACTACAATTGCACTTAAAAATAAATACAGTAATAAAATTATAATTTTTGTAAGAAAAGGCGGACCTATCTCTAAAAGAGTTCTCTCCCAGCCAACCTATGGTAGTGAGTAAAACTACGATAAAGCAGGCAAAAAAAGACGTGCTGTAGGATTATTATTAATAGTACACAGATACTCAAAGATTATAATTTAATTAAATATTAAACATAAAATCCATACCATACATAATTATTATGTATATACATGTATACATACTACTATTTACATAAATACATAACTATATATCGCTGGGTGCGTAAGGCATAGTGGGGGACACAAAAGTGATGTCAGCGCCCGTTGCGGACAAAATAGAACTACGGGTGGCTCTTTATTTTCTATTACCATGAAAATAACACGTATGTCAGTTTAATTAAATAAATAAAATAAAATGGGTCATCAAAGTTGTTGTGTAGTCGATTGCAAAAATACAAGTAGAAATAGTAATTGTAAATTTTATAAGTTTCCGGTTGCCAAGTGGAAATTAAATCAGCGAAAAAAATGGATAACTGCTGTTAAAAGTCAAAGGTAAGTATTACTATAACCTACAACCGTATTCTATAAAATAATGTCATATACATGTGTATATCGTGTAAGAAAACGGAGTAATAATTTAATTTTTTTTTTTTTTTGTAAAGTATTGATGGATCGTTATGGTCTCCAAAACCTATGGATGTTATATGCAGTGAACACTTCATTGGCGGTGAAAAATCAAATGTTGAATTAAGTCCTAATTACGCTCCAATTATTTTTACATCAGTTTATAGAAGACGTAAAATCAACGAATCCGCAGTTTTGAGTAGGTACGTAATAAAATTTAGTTTTAATTAAAATATTTAGATTAATATAAATAATCGACTAAAAATTAAGACATATTATTTGATATAGTTAATGATTTAGCAATACCTGTTTTATTTTATTAAACCCGTTCTTAACACCAATTCCATTTTTATCTGCAAAATTAAATAAAATAAATTAAAATTTAAGATACATCTCTGGGGGGAAGCCCTCGAAAAATATAGTGAGGCCCTTGCTGTCTCACTTGACATTTCGAAGGCATTCGACAGGGTCTGGCACGATGGTCTTATAGAGAAGCTTCCTACTTATGGTATTCCCACTAGTCTATGTACTTGGATCTCTGATTTCTTGAGGGAACGGTCAATTCGTGTAGTTGTTGATGGCTGCTCGTCTGACCTATTGACTATCAATGCCGGGGTACCCCAAGGATCTGTTCTCTCCGCAACACTATTCCTGCTTCACATAAACGATCTGCTTAAACCCGGTATCTTTGGGTACGCAGATGACAGCACTGTCGCGGAGAGATACTTCTCCAGTGCAAGAACGAGTCAAACAGAAGTGAACGATCTTAGAGAAGCAATGGTCAACCGTGCCAATCTTACTCTTCAGGCTGCCTCCGATTGGGGTGATGCCAATCTAGTGAGATTCAATGCTTCTAAAACCCAGGCGTGTCTCTTCACCGCTAAAAGAGCCCGTTTAACCTGGCTCCCACTTTCCGAAATGTACCTGTTCCTGTCACTAACCATCTTGAACTTCTCGGTATAGACTTATCGTCCAAACTCAATTTTGGAAACTATATCGAAACCAGGGCTAAGACTGCTTCAACAAAACTGGACATCCTCTCCAAGGTCCGTCACTATTTCACACCGGACCAGCTGCTAAGTCTTTATACAGCTCAAGTCCGCTCCTGCATGGAGTACTGTTCCCATCTGTGGGACGGTTCCGCCCGGTATCAGCTCGAAGCCGCTGATAGCTAGCTGATCTATCGACAGGCGTGCCAGGATACTCATTGGCGATGAGATGTTTGCTTCAAGACGGCTCCAGAGCCTCGAACATCGCCGTCTGGTTGCTAGTCTGTGTGTCTTCTACAGGTTGCATTTCGGTGAGTGTGCACAGGAATTGCACGAATTAATTCCCCCAGCACCATTCCACCATCAGACGACACGACGTGGACGGGGATTTCATCTATACGTGGTCGACATTCCTCCGGTTCGCACCTCGCGGTTCGCATTTTCTTTCGTTATTAGAACTGCAAAGGAATGGAATTCTCTTCCTGCGTCACTGTTTCCCGATACGTACAATTTAGGGATTTTTAAGGCAAGAGTGAACAGGCACTATTTGAGTTTGCGTGCTCCACCTTAGACTTCATCTTTGTTTACCATCAGACAAGATAGAGGTCAAACGCGCTCAAATTATTTGATAAAAAAAAATACATTCGTAAATATATAATTATGTTAAGTAGAGCTATTTGTTATGTTATATATTATTTTAGGTTGTTTTTTAATATTAATAACGATTTTTTATTCAATATTAATTTTACAATAAACATTTTGACAGATTTTAACACTGCTTAACCTAATTCACTTATTGAGACTTGTTTTAGTTGTCGTAATTACATATTTTACTTACTGTTTTTGACTGACCCACGAAAAATTTTTTAATTTAATATTCACTCTGTATAATATATCACATATTACATTGAAAAAATTTTTTGTTTCAAGTTTATTTTATTTTTTCAATAGCTATTTGACATCCAATACATGTTTATTTTCTCAAAAGAGCCACCGTAAGTTGTATCGTTAGATGGCGCTAGGGTCACGCACCCAGCGAATACATACATAGCAATAATGAGACTTTCCGAATAATTTGAGTGACAAGGTGTTGTTGCAGTCTTTCTTTTTTACCCGACTACGACAGAAGGAGGGTTATTAAAGGGAGGGTTTCTTGAACTTATACCGAAGTAGCGCCATGCTGCTTGCATCTGAATGGGCCGGTGCGCCCAGAGAAGTTCTTCGCACCTTAACACCGACACCGACGTGAAATGACGGCGCTGTCGTCATGTTTCGTTCGGTTTGAGAGAGATCCGGTGGACCATCCCTTTCCTTACCTGGCTCATCTCTTCCCTTCCATCCACAGATCCGGTGGAACATCCCTCCCCTCCCTAAAGGCCGGCAACGGACCTACTAATCCTCTGATGTAGCGGGTGTCTATGGATGTCGTTTTTACTTACCACCAGGTGAATCAACTGTCCGTTTGCCCCTCTAATCTTTACTAATAATAAATCTGTTAAAACCTCCGTTTCATTAATACACTATACAGGGTTAATTCTAAAACACCAGCAACCTCGCAGGACAAGATAGCTAACATTATGTACAACAACATTTGTTCTACCACTTTTGTTAATTTGTTAGATTTTATTTTCATACAAAAATAAATATTAATTTAATTTTACGCGTGAATGCAATAAACTCTACGCGCGTCCCAAAGATTAGGTAAATAACGACCACGTACTAATGTGAGGGGAAAGGTAGGAACGGGGCGGCGCTAGCGCCTTTGAACTTGACCTATTTAGCCAGCCGCGGCAGTCGGCGGCGGGCGACTTTGATGCGCGCGCGTCATATGATTTTGTGTGCTACTCGTATTTATTTTATTCGTATCGATCGATGTATTGTACCTGTACTAAAGTTATTTTATAACCATGGTACCGCCGCTATTCTTTCGAATACACGGAAATGGTGAGGATACTAGCTAGGTGTGATGACAATGTGTCGGAAGCCTGTCGGCAATATGCAGCTAGATATTCGAACTTACCTACACCGAGCCGTGAGACAATGTCAACTCACCGAATCTGACAAACTAGCACGAGTAAATTTTTGTAACTGGTTCGGTTAACTAAAATAATTTGTGCGTTCAATCAAATTAAAACTAATTCGGAAGTGTTAGCACGTGTTAGTGAACAGCTGATTTTTAGGTGTTGTCTGTGTGTTGGTTGTGATGGTGACTATTTTGAACGCTATCTGCGCGATACGCACCGACATGCGCGTTACTTTAACCTTAGAGGTAATATTTCGTTTGTAAATATTATTTTATTGTCAATTATTTTTAATTTTTTAATTATTGTAAATACGCTGATTTCACTTTTGAAATACTTATGCCCGCCTGTATTTAACAATAAAAAGTGAATAATACCTAGCTACCAATATTTGATATTAAATTGGTTTAATTAGACTTTAGTAAACGTTAAAGAATAATTACCTACGTTAATAATTTTCACATATTTTTTTTATGTTCAGAATTCAGATACCTAATCTACATACCTACATTTTTATAGTATTGGCGGGCATACGGACAGTCGAAGCCTTTTGATGACTAGGTACCGGATGTCTACCGCACAACTGGTTGTGCTGTAACCTCTGGAGGTTATGCAGATGTGTTGCCCTCCTATACATACGATTTATTTGTTTTTTATCGTTTAATATAGCCAGTTCTAAGCCTGGTAAAGTATGAAGGGATTGTGGACTCAGTTTACGTATTGCAGGGACATGACAAAACAGAAATTTGATTATTCACTTAAGTCACTGCGATATACATACTATGATACTGCCCACAAACCCACCAAGCAATTTATATTAATTTTATTAACTAGAATTATCGGGCAGAGAAAGTGTTATTACTATTATTATGCAAGCGCGCCCGAGCGTCGCGTCATCCTTTCGATAATGAATGAAACATAGACTCTAAATTTCAGAGCAGTACAATAAAAGCTTAAAAAATCATTTTTAATTAATGTATTGAGTTATGTCAAAAGTCGTAGAACAAATGTTGTTGTACATAATGTTAGCTATCTTGTCCTGCGAGGTTGCTGGTGTTTTAGAATTAACCCTGTATATCATCAAGAATAAATTTTAATAGCGCGTTTGATTAAAAGTCTATACCTGATTTTATCGCGTTTATTTAACACTTTATAGTTTTACAATATTTTAAATTATTTCCCGACGTTTCGGACCCTTTACAGCGTCCATGATCTCGGGGGACTGAGGTGGTGGGTGTCCGAATAATGAATTAATTGTTACATACCCCGCTTTTTATACACTTTTTAAATTATTACTATTAACCGTTCCTATTCATGCAGAATGAGCTTATTGTGTCTGGAAGTCGTGCTGTGTTCTTATTTTCCTTGGGTTCAATTAATTTTAGTACTGGCTCCCAAGCTGGCGGTACATTCCAACCATCCTCTCTATTGAAATTAGGATGTTTTTTGATTTCAATAGCCTCGCGAATCATCCTTGGTAGGAATCGGTGTTCTTTAGCGAGAATTTGTGGCTTATCAAAAATAGCGTAAATATAAAAGAACAGTATTTTAATAGCGCGCTTTTATTTCGATCAGCGCCATCTCTTATCGTGTTTTTCTCTGTGCACGTATCACGCAAAAAGTACAAAACCAGTGTAAATAACTTTAATACATAAAAATTAAACATAGCTCACAGTATAATTTAGTTTTTGTTTCATTGTAATTAAATTTAAAAATAAATATTTAAGAAAATAGAAATACGCCTAGACGCGACATAGACGGCATCTGGTCTAACGAATCTTAAAAACTCACAAAACTTATTTTTGAGTTATTATTTTGTTAAACTTAAAAGTTTACTAAATATGTCGGATAGGAATAGAAATCGTTTTAATATTTTAGATAAACATCATTTTCAATTAATATACTATTATGTTAAATGACTGCTGCTGCTGACCAAAACTTCGGCCAAAAGAATGACACTCGCCCGTATTTAGAAAACTGTTTTTCTTTTTTGCATTTAATTAAATACTTTAGGGTACTACGGTCTTGATTGTTTGTTTGTTGTTAAAATTTAAAATATTTGGTCGTTATTTGTTTGTTGATTGTACAAAGTTGGATGGTTACAGCTATTTAAGTTGTAATCTATATATGTATAAAATCGTGTTAGTTACACCGTTTATAAATCGAGAACGAGTGGAACTATTTTTATGATTTTTGTGTTTTTGGATTTGTCTTTGTCAATGAGAAAATAATTAATAAAAAAAAAACAGTTCAAATGTTTCATCCGTACTATCTATATATATAGGTATAAAAAATTGTGCGTGTACTAGGGTACACTGAAAGGAAGTGAAACTTATAATAAAAACTGTTTACTTTTTATACGATCGTAATTATACGCACATACGCACATACGCACATACGCACATACGCACATACGCACATACGCACATACGCACATACGCACATACGCACATACGCACATACGCACATACGCACATACGCACATACGCACATACGCACATACGCACATACGCACATACGCACATACGCACATACGCACATACGCACATACGCACATACGCACATACGCACATACGCACATACGCACATACGCACATACGCGCATACGCACATACGCACATACGCACATACGCACATACGCACATACGCACATACGCACATACGCACATACGCACATACGCACATACGCACATACGCACATACGCACATACGCACATACGCACATACGCACATACGCACATACGCACATACGCACATACGCACATACGCACATACGCACATACGCACATACGCACATACGCACATACGCACATACGCACATACGCACATACGCACATACGCACATACGCACATACGCACATACGCACATACGCACATACGCACATACGCACATACGCACATACGCACATACGCACATACGCACATACGCACATACGCACATACGCACATACGCACATACGCACATACGCACATACGCACATACGCACATACACACATACGCACATACACACACATACATACACTCGAAAAACATAACCCTTCTTCTGTCGCAGTCGAGTAAATACAGTTTTACAAGATGGCGCGTAACGAAAAAATGTGACGCGTAACGCGTAAATTTTTTCCAACCCCGATAAAGAAGTTTCACTTCAATAAATCTGTCACTCAATCCGTCTATTATAAAATATTTTCCAGTATCAACGCAGGTGTAGGTGATAAAAAATATAAATTTATAATTTTTAAAATTTTAGTTAAATATCCGTGCGAAGCCGGGGCGGGCCGCTAGTATAAAATAAAAATAAATAATAAAATAGTTATATCATCAGATCAGCGATTGAATGTCCACTGCTGAGTCTCCCCTCCTGAGGCCTCCCCCATCGACGGTTCAACCGGTTCGAATCCGACTCCATCCAACGGCGTCCAGCGACTCTCTTTAAGTCTTCTGTGCAACGGCCGTGCGACGCTGCCCTTGCCGTTACGTGGTCTCCACTCGAGAACCTTTCTGCTCCATCGACCTTCAGTAAAATCAGATGAGCTATGTGCCCTGCCCACCGCCAATTCAGCTTGCAATAAAATGTTAGCAACCTTCGTTTGTCTGCGGATCTCATAATTTTCATTCAATCCTCAGATAGACAACTCGGCGCCCTTTATATATCCTTTCTTAATGTCAATCTGGGAAGTATTAATAATTCAAAAATATTATTATTATATAATCTTTATTTTACACAACAAAGACAATTAAATAAATATATAAATAAAATTATATATATAAATATCTTTTCAAATCTGACATACCTATTATACTCGTAGCTGTGACTTGCGAATTGAAAAATCTAGATTTACTATAAAATGTCGTCTCACATTCTTGATAAAATAATATAATTTATTTTCAATCCAAAAAACTGTCAACCATTGTGGACTTTGTTGGGAATTGAAAATCTATGAAGTTACAATGTAGGTCCCGTTTATATATGTGCTATTTACCGCCACCGACTATTGCGGTCATTTCTTTTATTTTATTCGGTGGTACCACTCGTTCGCATTTACTGCTATCGAAACCCGTATTTGAATATATGGCTAGTCGTATTACTAAATGGTAGGACGCAAGTGATAGGTGACTGGCGTTTATATTACCATTTCTGGCTATTTTCGCGCTACAGATAGTGACAACCGTTCTGGTGTAGTTGTACGAGTAATCGCTTTACAGCTGGCGGACATCATATATTTGTATTGTCATCGTGGTATCAATCATCATCATCAAATCATCCGCCAACTCGCAGTGAAACAGCGTGGTGGATTAATCTCCAACTGTTTTCCTATATGTAAAAAAGCCTTTACCTAGGAGTGGTTCCCTGGCTGATTCCGTGCAGTTCAATGGTAACTATAAGTATAATATTTTTTTCTTTTTTTTTTTTTTATTAACCAACAATCACACCACGTTAACCTAGCCCCGTGATAAGTTCGTAAGAACTTGTGTTACAGGTACTAGGAACGGAAATAAATTGAAGAAATTTATATAAATACATATATACATAAATACACATCCATGACCCGGTGCAGACATCTATATTCGTCATACAAATTATCTGCACCTGGCGGGATTCGAACCCGCGACCACTGCGTAAAGTGTCCAGTTGCCTGACCACTCGACCAGTCGGCCGTCATATAGTCAGTATAATATTGTATGGCCTGTTTTATTCCTGGATAGTGTAGTTTGGGGATATGAAAACGTATTTCCAGTCCTCGACACGGAATTTCATCCTACTTTTGGCCGCCGAGTATGAGATATTTATAATTAATATCTAGACTTTTAATAAAATTGGTCCAAAAATAATTATAATATACCAGAATATTAATATTTCAGAATTTCGCAAGACACTCAAGTGGCTCTCAATTCACCTTCGCAGGAATACTGACATTCTTAACATACTGTTCTATTTTCTATTTTATTTTGCTATAATATTTCATGAATCAATAATATTTCAATGGTGTGAGTGATCTAAGTGATTTCCATGAGCGCTGTCTTCGCTCTGATTATAATCTATTCCTTGAAATTACGTCTTACTCCTCTTTTTTTTTGTAATATGTCCCTTACAGTTCAAGGTCTTCGCCTTTGGCCTGCCTTTGTACCGTACTATTATTTTCTATGCTCATTTATTTTGTGATATTATGCCTTCATGTATAATAATAATAAATAATAATAAAGTGTAATTATTATAATTACAATTAAATACAACTTAACGCTTATAACTTAGACCAAGGGGAAGGTCCAGCGAAATGGTGTTCCACACAGTTTTCAGCAAACATTTGAATGGAAATGACTTTATTCAGATAACAACCGCGATTTTATCTTTCTGTATTTCATATTCGCTTATCTCGTTCGCGGCGTTTTAGAAATGATAATTATGTATCAATGTTATTAATAAAAAAATTGTGAGTTATGTTGGATTTCCGCCACAATTATATGAATCATTTCTATTGTGATGGTTGGTTTTGGTAAATGTTTTATTCATTTCCCAGCATTTTCCAGCGAAAAAAAAATGGAAATGTTTTATTATGACTGACGCTATAATAGTGAATTTATGGTGAATTTTTTACATGCGATTTAGGATCTAGCTTTATAGATAAATATTTACGCTTTTTGAAATACTTTTTATTTTCTTGTAAGTAATCGGAATTCTTGTAGTCTTCTAGGAATATGTAACTATATTATTTTTCAAATATAGTTATTATCCCATTATTCACTTTTTATGCTCTCAATTACCTTGTTTATGTACTCGTACATGTTAAGCTAAGTTCCTGATAACTGATTGAAACATTCAAAAAAAGTCTAAAACTTATAGGATGCCATTAAAAGCGACAAAAGCCGCATACAAACATAATAAATATTTATTGCTTTGTATGCGGTTTTTTTCAATAGAGCTACACGGAAGAAGGTTCAGAACTTATCCGCTACGAGAGACATCGACAGGTAATTTTGAGTTTGTACGTACCATGTCAAATTAAAATCGGTTATTCAATAGAAAAAATATGAATAAATCAAATCAAATCCATAAAACAAAAAAGAAATATCTTTATTCGAGTATATTTAATAATATAAGATTAATTAATACAAAATTTTAGCTTTGAAACAGATTTTAATCCTGGAAAATACATTGTTTTCGCAAAGGACAGTCAATTATGTAAAAATCTCATTTAAAAGCAAATAAATTTATCGGGACAAGTATCAATATTTTACCGTAATTACATCCTTTCGAAAGGCCATTCGCACCCGACACGAGAATCGAACCGGTGACCGCACAACAATTAATTATGTACATTGACAGACGGACAGAATAAATCTATTGCAAATATAATTAGATTCGGCCCTATTTAATTCACTGAGGGCAAACAGGATTTTGTTTCTAAATAAATTCTAACAATGAAAGCCGATTCAATATTAAAACTGTTTCATCGACTAAATTAACATTTGTTTTTTTACAGAAAATTGTAGATCACTAATTCCTTTATTCTACGAAATCGTTTTTTTTTTTTCTCTTTAAAGAAAATGACAAGGGACTGAGGGAAAGTAGCTATAGGCAATTGAATACATTACATTGTACATAGAAAAAACTATTTTCGAATTCAGTTTAATATTGAAGTACAATATTTCTAAGATATAGGTAAGTAAAATTCAACTTACCTGTTAGCGCAGTTAGCAGTAACCCCTTCTGTCTGCTTCAGGATTGTGGTTTCGATTCCCACCCCGAGTCTAGGTGTAATATGTATTTATGTTTATTAATTTATTACTAAAAAATTATTAACTAACAGCCGACTGATATACTTTTTTTTTGTAATAAATTACTATAGAAGGGCTCTTCTCCATATAGAAGAAGGGTTGGAGCTTAATCCACCACGCTACTCCACTGCAGCGGATAACTTCCTTACCATGAGTAACGATTGTTTTTGTTAGGTATCTATGATAACAACCAGGACCGACGGCTTTACGTGCTCTCCAAGGTACGCTGGGGAGACCCACAAGGACATTCACCCAGAAGGGAAACATCATACGTTATGCCGTATCAAAATCTCAAAACATGACGTACATTTACGTTATACCTGCGAAAGTGTTAATGGTTTTTTATTGCAGTGGTCACAATAGTTATTACGCTAACGTTCGCAGTACTGAACCCAGCTGATAGATATTTGTTGCCAACTCGATTGTCTTTGTGTTGGCCGTTTCCGAAACCCTTTGTTTTTTGTTTTGGCCGAAAAAAATGTACCTGAAATCACACCACGTCATCCGGGGAGACAACGGGGTAGTGTGGGGCTCTCACCCACTAAAATAACCCGCCGTGCGCCCTCACCCGCCCTTACAAGGTGGACCACGGATACCGCGTACGTTGCTCGTGGCCCGCAGGCGGCAGCCCCATCGGGCACTCTCTCCTGTGCGACGCCCCGCGCACTCGGTCATCGCACCTTCGCGGTAGGCTGTTTCGGCGGACGGTGGGCAATCGTTTCCGGACCCCTAGCACAAGATATCCACTGGAGGCTATTGAGTGTGAGACGTTTGTTTATTATTAATAACTAGCGGCCCGTCCCTGCTGCGTCCAGGGTATGTATATATGTACTTCGCTCCAAAAGTCTGTTTATTAAAGGATCACGCGCGCGTTATCCTTCGGCTTATTAGAAACTGTAAGGAAGACTTAACTTTACTTTTGGGATTGGGAGGGACTTAATTTTTGGCGACACCTATCGTTATATTTTAGCCAATGTGCACAAAACTTATCAAATTATATACCTAAACCATCTTCAAGAACCAGTCTATCTATTAATTAAAACCGCATGAAAATCCGTGCAGTATTTTTTTGGTTTATCGCGGGCAGACAGACAGACGCAGCGGAGGACTTTATTTTATAATACGTTGTAATTAAAGTCATAATATTTCATCGTGCTTTTTTGATAATTTCGAATATTAAACGTGTAATTTTTATTTCATATATTTTCAGACCCTCCTTTTCGCTCTCGAATTCAAATTATTTCAACGCAACCATGTCTGACCGAATTAAAATTTATGGCTGACTGGCCATGCGAGCCAAATGAAGTTTAGTTTTATACTTTTAGAATAAAACTATTCAAGTCTTAAGTTCTTAGTTTAAATGGAGCAAAAACAACAAACGTAAAATTTTAACCATAATCATCAACCTCTTTATCATCCATTGGATCCACATCGATCTCTACGAGCAACTGCATGCGCTCTGTAGTTTTGGTCATTTCGGGGGGTTTGCCAATACTCACCACGCTTGGCAGGCGGGTTGACGAGCGCAGTGTGTTGTGGAGGGATATGGTAACGCTATAGTCCATCACCATCTTTTTTGTTACACAGTAGTTCGCATCATTATGGCCTTAGTCGCCTTTTGCGACACCTCGGCAAGAAGGACGTCGGGACTATTCTTCTGATTCAGTCACCTACCGTCGAACTTAATTATAGGTAGATATAATAGATAATAGATATGTTTCACACACACACGGTCGTCTGTTCCTAAGGTAGGCAACTTAATGCCTGTGTTTTAGGTAACTTTGACTGATATACAATTTATTAAATAAATATACAAATATAAATTAACATATATAAATAAACATATATTACACCCAGACTCAGAGCGGGAATCGAACCTACACCCTTGGAGCAGAAAACAGGGTCACTGCACTGCGCCAACGGGTCAGTCAATTATTATTATTAAAATAATTCTGAAGTATTTTCAACGCGCAATTTATATGGCTTGGATGAGGTGGTTAGGAGACAGATTTTTCAGAGCCCTTTATTTTGTAATTCCACTTATCAAAAAATATATAATTAGCCTTGTCATTATGTCATATGGTTACATATAATGGTTCTTTTATTGTTATTAAAATGGTTATTTTTAACATTTTTGCTATACTACAAGTTCAACACTATCAAAATAGCGTCATAATTGTGCCATAATAATTTTACGATAGTGCACCTGTATAATGGAAAAATATAAATGAAACATAAATGCCAGTGATCGAATATCGGAACACGATTGAAATACTAGATTTTCGTTCCAGTAGAATATTTGAGTTAATCATAGCTGTGTTAACTATAAATACTTCATAAAATATCAATAATATATTTGAAAAAATAAAGAAAATTTTTCCGTTAACAATTTACTCTTATAGTATAAGGTTGAGTACCTACTAGTCAATTTCTTAAAAAAACCTCAGTCAGATGACCTCACTCTTCCTATAATATAATAGGTAGGTCACATAAATATTAAAAATATTATATACATTTCGAATTTCGAATTCAGAATTAAATTATATAATTTTCAATTTGCTATAAGAAATTGAAAAGAGAAATTAAAACAACATAAACAATTTACTAAGTAATGAGACGTAATATGAATTTGCATTTCAAATAATTTTATTTAAGAATCCCTGATTTCGCAAATAATATCAAGTCACCTATTTCAAGTCAATTTAATTCCATAAAAACTAGTGAAAATAAAACAAATAGTAAAATAAAATTTGCAAAAACATCACAGAAAAATTCAAGTCACTCGGAGTTATTATAAATGCATTGCCTGTGAGAGCAAAAACAAATAAAAAAGGTCATGAACTGAGGTAACTTAATTTGAATCCATTTTAAGTTATCAAAACTCCGTCAGACAGAAAAAACCACTCACGATTAGAAATTGTCGGAGATTACTTAAAAAATAACACCAACTTCTGCCTCTTTTCTCTCATTATAGTCTACACATATAAAACCATATTAGAGTGTCTGTACGTGTGATCTTGTCAATTTTTATTTTATTACACTATTCTTATAATCTTGTAAATGTTTATCACCATAATTGACTACTATACTTCGTTAAATTATACAAAAAATATTCTATTCTATACAATTATTTTTAGCTATCTAGCTTTCCGTTATTTGTTTTTTTTGTTTTTTTTTTTTTATTATACTTACTTTTTCATCGATGACGCATTACGCGGACACTAATGTTACTAAATATTATAATTAATGGTGCTAAATTCTTAAAGAATCCCTACATATATATAAATGCGAAAGTAACTCTGTCTGTCTGTCTGTTACGCTTTCACGCCTAAGCCACTGAATCGATTTTGATGAAATTTGATATGAAGATAGAACTGAACTTGGGAAAGGATACTTTATATCGCGAAAATAAGGGTAGAAGGGGTTGAAATAGGGGACGAAAGTTTGTATGGAAGTTCCTTATTGTCAAACATAAAATCACGTAATATTGTTCAATTGTTTAAGACAAAGAAAAAAAAACGTGCACGGGGAAGGGGGGGGGGCGTATCGGGCGGTAGGTGGGCTGCGAAGCGGCGGCGGCGCGGCGGTGCGCTTACCATGTCGCGCGATATAACCGAATTCCACGCGGGCGAAGCCGCGGGCGGAGAGCTAGTATATTGATACTCTGAAAAATAAAGAGGTCTTAGAAGATAACCAAAGAGATCTTTCGTACATATAAATTCTCGCAAAAAGAAAAAAACAAGTCGAGGTCATGAGATCACACCGCTTAAAGAGACATTTTAATCGAAGCATCGACAAATATCCAAAGACCTTCTTGGCTTGGCAGTCATATAAAAAGGTTTAAACGAGATAGCTTCCAACAATTTCCGTATATCCCCTAGGTAATATGTTACACATTATTTATGACCGATCTAAACTCTGCACTATTTGTCACTTTAACTCCAGGAACTTATTGTTTCTCACATTCGTTATGATCTCTTTGGCATTATCTTGATATATTGTTGATCTTGTGCACGCAACTCTACTCGCATATTGTTTTATATTGAAAATTTTTTATGTCAGTATAAACTTTATTTTGTGACTTAATAACCTTTTTGTTTTTTGTTAGTCGACCCGTACTACTACGACTACGACTACGACTACGTCTACGACTGCGTAAAATACTCTTTTTATAAACTAAAAAGAATAAAACAATTTACTAGCTTTCATTTGATACCCATATTGCTACAGTAAGAAAAAAAAAATTCAACTCCCCCCCCTCATTCCGCCATTTGCGGGTGCCATTTTGAAAATTTATATAACCTATGTCACTACTACAATTTAGACAAATCCAACGACACCTCATATGTCAAAAACCGTCCAGCCGTTTGGGCTGTAGGGCGTGCCAAAGAAATGGACATACATACATACATACACTCGAAAAACATAACCCTCCTTCTGTCGCAGTCGGGTAAAAAGCAAATGATTCTACATAGTTTGTCGTCAAAATTTTTAACTTAATTTTTAACAAAGTTACTGTGAACAGCTGGTTATCCTGAAATATATGCTAATAATTTCGATATATAATTTGCTCTTCAGATATTTTCTCTAAATATTGGTCGGTGTGCTGTTAAATCGACGTCATTACAATTCCACTATAAATGAAACACAGGTTTTTGTCTGTGATGAATCAACAGTGTTGTTTTATCTCTAATGAACATGAACAATTGAAAAAGTTTTAATTTTGGCATTTATTGAATGGTATATATGGTCAATAAAACAAATGAGTAAACTAAAATAACATGAGACCAAGGAATTATATACAAACTGGAATGCGCACGTGCACTCAAAAAAAACATGTGAGCCGTCACAGGACGCCTGGCAGATGTGAAACATCGACATTATTTGGTAAAAGTAATATGCAGAAAAGAACATATTGTAATAGGAACTAAATATGTCATAATGATAAAATAAAATATTACGATTTTTTTCCAGATAACGATGACTATTTATTGAATAAACATTTATTTTCATTAAATACAAAAATTTACGAATTTATTTCAAATCGTGACTACTTAATTCGTTTAATCAGTGACTTCGATCGATTGCGCATGGCGACGCGTCGCCACACCGCACACACTACTGCATATAGACTGTATATATATACCATCGTTTGCGTCGCCACGCCAGAAATCGGTTTTACGTGCGGCTATAGATGTTTCACATCAAAACGTTTCTAAGAGAAGGATTGCATCTCTTTCTAGCTTGGATTCAAGGCAACTCGTAAGAAAGAGACAAAATACAAGTAGTCAACGAAATTCTCGGAACGATTTTTTCACTTTACATGTGGGAAACAAATGTCAACCTTATGACAATTACTTCAAGGTGCGTATTTGAATATACATACATTTATTTAGTGAGCGTTCCAGTTATGATATAAATGCCTTGCATGAGACTTTTATTGACATAATATTATACATCTATATCATTAAGTTTATTTTTAAATTTCTAAATACATTTAGTCTGGTATAATTATAAAATATAAACTATACATATATACAAAAAAAAATTACATATCATGCTGTATTAACAGAAATCTTATTCAGCTAAAAGAAATATCGCTTTCTACTTTTTCTTTTTGATGAAGCATTTTCATGTAAAGATTTACAATGTTACTATTTGTGACATAATATTATTATTTATTGGTTGTTATTTAGACTTATATGCGCTGTTGATAAATATCTAGATTAACTAACGATACCAAACCCATTAGGTCACATCGTTCAATTATTGTCAGTCCGGTTCCTTGTCGGTATTGAAATTATTATTTTGTTGTAATATTGTCTCGATATCTTATCAATTATATATATTACTAGCTTCTGCCCGCGGCTTCGCCAGCGTGGATATCGGTTATCGCGACCAAAAAAAGCACTATGTTACTTCTAATACCTCCAAGAATAGGTGTACAAAGTTTCATGATGATCGGTTAAGTAGTTTTCGCGTGAAAGCGTAACAAACAAACTTACATTTCACATTTATAATATTAGGGATTATAATATATATTATTATAATATTGATATTTGAATTGAACGAAAAACACGAAAATTAACGAGGCCTGACCATACTTACCCAAAGTATCAATTCGTTATGGTACCTGTAATGTGTCTAATGTTATCACATTATTTCTTATCGTGTAAAATATTAGTCAAAATGACAATAACTACTGGGACATTGCGTTTAGTCTTATTATTGTTATTGTCGCTCACATAAAACAACGGGTTTTTATTGGTACAAAATATATATAAAGCAAATTCGCAATAAAATTTAATTTTTACTGCTATTAAATTTTCATAATCTAATTTTGATATTTAATAATATCTCATGTATAAGAAAAATGACGTGCAAGCGGTACGATGCATTAGCGCTTGATGAGAGCATCTGGCTTCAAAAAGCGTTATTCTTTGCACAAAATTATAGTATAAAGTTCTATATAATTGCACAGTTATATATGAGAGACACTAAATTTATTTCTTGTTCCACCCATGTTTATGGGAATTTGTGATTTTCTACAGCCCGCACCTACCTATTTTTTTAAAAGCCTATCTTACTTTTAATAATGCATTTTTTTAAAGCAAAAGAAATATTGAAATGAATTTGGTTGTTTTATATATTTTGGATAACAAACAAAACTTGCCTCTTTTCAATATAATAACATTTCTTAATGAGGTGGATGTAACGCAAAAATATGTTATTATTTTTTTTTGCACTCGTTCTAACTCTAATAAATCGATTCATCATCGAATAATCGATTTAAAAAAGTAAATATTTTTGTCATCGGAGAAATTACACAAATGGGGAACACTGAAAGTCAACACTCGTGATACAAAAACACGGCGCAGTCTAAGTGTGACTTCGAGCGACAAGTTCATCTCTTACTGTTAGTTTTCCTTTTTCTGTCTTGTTTCTCTATTTTATTACTACTTTTTTAGATATATATTATGTTGTAGCATTTAGGGAAAAAAGAAATAGTTTCTTTCTTTTTAAATATTAATAAAATTTTATGCACGCTGAATATTGTAATGATACGTAAGGCTTAGAAAATGTTATTACTACTGTTAGGATGTTGTGGTGACGTATCATTAGCGTTAACGTTCGGGTATTCAGTTCCCGCTCCGTGAAAAATATCCACTCACCCAGAATGGATATTGGTTTATTATTGAAGTGAGTTTTCCTAATATATCTTGGACACGTCAAACTTTCCGGTTTTTATCATAAACATCTGATAACGATCGTTGCTCTTAGTAAGGAAATTATTCGTCGACCTGCATCAGAAGAGCGTCGCAGATTAAGTACAACCCTTAAACGTAATAATAATAAAATACGATTATTTATTTACTTTAATTCTTCATTGTAACAAGTAATTAGTATAAATTTCACATAGTATTGAGGAAGAGACTCTTAATTAAGTAGTAGAAGAATGAGATAAAAGAAAGGATAAGATATCAAAACTGTGTTTACATGAACAAACAAACAATGTTAATTAAATGTAACAAGCTCTAAACAACGACGCACAATATTAAAACGAAATAGACATTTCTGTTCCAAATTAACTTTCAAGAAACGACGTAACAGGTGATTAGCGTCACAGCTCGCAAAAGAAATTAGGGCACGTAAGCGGCCCTTTATCAAAACTTCTTGCCATTGACAGACCCCCTCCCACTTCGCCCCCCCAGCCTGATAATAGCATTTCCTTGTACGTATTACGTATCGGCGATCTTTATTAGGTAATTATTTCTTTGTAAAAACCTTCCAACTATGACAAAAAGATTTGTCACTTATTACCATTAAGCCAGTATAATATCGATCTTAGTGCCAAGATTTCAAGTCTCAAAATTCGCCGGATGAAGTAATTATTACGTATTTTGGCTGAGTTATAACAAAGAGGGATAATTGGAACAATGGCCGACGTTTGGACGTGTTGATGACAACTAGGAAAACTGATATATTATCCGCAACTTTTGTCCTTCGAACTTAAAAACTTCAGCACTTCTTTCACTAACTTCAAGTTTCTTGGAAACGTTTCGTTATTCATATTCTTTGAATCTACTAATTTTTATCATAATAGATGAAATTTAGTATCACTGCATCAGAAACAGATGATACATTACTACATAAAATAGTTTTGTAACTAATATTCTTTATTATGTATACAACAGTAATTTGTAACTCTCACCAAACGAACCTTAAATTTCAGAGAATTACCTCTCTAGTATTTTTATAAGTCATAAAAGAAAAATACGGGACGACAAATCATGAACATGTATAGCCAAAGTATTTTCAATGGCAATATAAACTCATTTGCAAAAAAAAAACGGGCGGTTTCGATTTTCTTCCTGGCTGAAAAAAATAAAATACCAAAAAGGTTTTAATCATTTGAACATGTTACTGGCCAGTTATAAAAGTGCCATAATGTTTATAAGAGTACATTCCAAATTCAAATTTTTGACTGAGCCTGGTTTTCAAAGAAAATAACTTTTAACTACATTTTGTGGCGCGAATTCCCTATAGTTAATATCGACTCTAATTAACTTTTTGTCAATTTTTATTAAATTATCTGGTGTCCTTGACATTTAAAAGTATTGTTATTGCTGTTTAGCAATCTCGAAAATGGTAGATAAAGTGATAAATGCGAGCAAAATTATTGCGCTGCTTGAAGAAGGTTGCAGTCAATGCTTCGTGGCTCAGAGGCTAAATGTGAGTCGGTCGACAGTTCAAAGGACCTGGCAGCGCTATCAAGAGACCGGTTCCGTCAAGAGAAGGCCTGGTTCTGGCAGAAAGACATGTACCGAACCACGGGATGATCGTTTTCTAGTTAGTCAAGCGTTGAGAAATCGCAAATCTTCTTATGTGGACCTCAAGAACACCCTCGAAGAAGTAAGAAATGTGCAAATTAGTCTATGGACGGTCAGGAGGAGGCTTCTCGCTGCTAATATACACAGTCATCGCCCGGCACGCGGCCCTAAATTACTCCGTGCTAAACTCGATGTGAGTTGCCAAGCTTAGCTTCGCTCGAAATTGTGTGTCATGGACTCATGAAGACTGGGATAGGGTATTGTTCTCCTATGAAGCCAGGATATCTCTGCATGGTGAAGACCGACGTCGGCGAGTGCTACGTAGACGAGGAGAACGCTTTGCAGAGGCATGTTTTGAAGAAATCACACCTTATGGAGGGGGCTCTGTTATGTTTTGGGCAGGAATAAATTCTATGGATCGTACGGAGTTAGTCTTCATCGAAAACGGTACACTGACTGGACACCGATACATAACGGAAGTTCTAATTCCTTATGCACAACCCGCTTTAACCGCTCTTGGCGAAAACTCAATTTTTATGGACGACAACGCTCGCGCCCACCGGTCTGGCGGTGTGGATGTGTATATGCTAGAAGTCGGAATTCGTCGTTTGGGCTGGCCAGCTAGAAGTCCGGACCTCAATCCCATAGAGCATGTCTGGGACGTTCTGAAGCGACGAGTGAGATCAGTGCAGCCGGCTCCGCAGACCATCAGAGAGCTAAAGAATGTGATTACCACGGAATGGGAACGTATTCCCCAAGAAACCATAAAAGATATACTCACTAGCATGCCCAGACGAATGCAAGCCGTGATTTCAGCAAGAGGGGGTCACACTCAATACTAAACTTTTATCTGCTTTTAATGTATTCAAGAAAAACAAAGAAATTAACGCGTTTCATTTTTATTTAGCGAGCAGGTACAATCATAGTGTTTTGAGCTTAAACATTATTTCTTAATAATTTAATTAAAATGTTATGATAAAACTGATGAAAACTATTCCTTCCTAATTAATTTATAAAATTCTGAGGATAACAATACCTAAAATTGTCAAACAAACTAATAGTAACTATAAAATAGTTCTTTGCTTAAGTGCCCGTTTTTTTTTGCAAAAGAGTTTATAATACACACGGTAACGAACAAAAATCTGAAAATGTCAGTCGTGCAGTGACCGGCATAGAATAATAGACCCGAGCTCCTTCTTGTCGAGGTGTCGTAAAAGGCAACTAAGACTATAGTGGAGCAAACACTTGTGCATCAAACGAGATGGTGATACAACAGCGTCACTGTGTCCAGCCACAACACACTGCGTTCGCTAACCCACCTGCCTAGCATAGTGAGAACTGGAAAACCACTCCAGGGATGATGGTGGAGGCCTAAGTTTAGCAGTAGACACCCAACAGCTGATGTGGTGGTGGATTTTTCCATTCTAACCTCAAGCTTGGTGAGTATTTGCAAACCTCTTTAAAATGACCAGCAATACAGAGTCTAGGTTGTCGCTCTGAAGGTTGATGGGGAAACCTGCGTTCAACAGTGCACCAATGGGTGATATGATAATTATGACGATGACGAAAAAATCAATAAATGTTTAAAATGTACAATATATCGACAATCAAAGTCTCATAAAACGAATACTCAGAAATAGCACATTAAAATAAACACATGCCTTTCAGTAGATCAGAAATGACTTCATCTGACATGTCCTTGACATACATATATATCAACATAAAAACATAATACATTCTAGCTTTAACAAAACAAGTTTATCGAACACCGAAATATGGTAATAAAATTTACAAATTATAGTAATAACGATATTATCACCCATAATCATGAAGGAGACGTAATTACTGTACTAAATGATGAAATAACTAATAACGTACGAATGAAAGGACTCATTGTAACAATTATTTAAGCCCTACTGTAGTTTACGATCGTGGCTAGAGCACGTGTGATCAGAGTAGGTGGGACTGAAAAACACGGCCGAATTGCTATCCAAGATATACATTGATTATTTAGTACAAAACTTCCAAATGATTTCGAAGCTGTATCCGTAATGGATTAGCGTGTAGTTGAAAGAGTATTTGTAACATTTAAGTGAGTTTAAGAGGAGTGCCACTAACGATGCCAGATGTCGCGTAATCGTTCGATACGACACTAGTTGCGTTTGCGCAATATTTCACTACGGATCGTATCTAGCTCTTTATGACTAAGAAATATGATTCAATGGTTAAAGTTAAAACAGGAATCGACAAAATTTTAGTTAATATAAAACATAATTATTAATTACTCACTACGTAGATGATGTAAAAAGACAGTTGTTATAAGTTTGCCATTATCTGTCCGTTCGTCTGTGGAATCATATCCGGAAAATTGAATGGAACGATGACGTGGTTTGTTTATTGTTTTCTTTTTTTTTTTTTTCGAAAGCTATCAAAATTATTTTTATCTAAATTTGGTGAAATTAAAATTAGTAGTTTTCTAATATTTAACTTCCAGTAATGCTACTTTTGGGATTATATTTATAATAGCATTGTGAAAAATTAGTGAATTACAATTGGTGAATTACAAATTGGAAAATGCGTTATGGACGGCTATCTTCTCTACCTAATGGTCTTCAATATGGAATCTTTAACCACATATGGTAAAGAAAACTTTGCCCTACAACAGTGGTTTTTTTTAAATAATTACGTATAAATAATATCGAAATACCTTACCCAAACTCGGGGTGGGAATCAAACCCACGAAAGCCGATACTGGGGTCACAGCCAATTGCGGCAACCAGTTACTTTACTAAATTATTAATTTTTTAACTATTTATAAAAATATTTTTCTATTTTAAAAACGCTCTTTTATATTTTTCTCGATATTTCTTGTAAGAGTATACGATATTCTCATAAAGGAGTTACTATGTGCTCTGGAATACAATGCACCTGGGTGACCTTAAGGCTTAAGCGGATTGTCATCGTGTGTAGTGGATCCGTTACACTTTTAACCACTTACGGTTTTACTATAAGATATTCGATAAACTATATTTATACACATTTTATTTTAATACTAGCTATGCCCGCGGCGTCACCTACATATAAATTTTACCTTACCCACACATCTACTACTTCTATGAACCGCGATTCAGAAACCGCCATCTATTATGATAGTGTCATACTTCAAAATTACTTTTGTACTTTTACTAGAATAAATCACAACCCCACAAATTCTTTTTTTTTCCTATATTGTTTTTTTGTTTACTCATTTTTAATATAAATATTAATTCATTCAAAGACAATTCAAGACATCATTTTATAGAATGCTATTACCATTTTTTGGATGACATTTAAATGTATTAACTTCCCTACTTATTTAACTAAATGTTTAACATACACTTAGCAACGATACATGTTAAAAACTAAGTAACAGATAGACAGACATTTGTAAAAAAAATGATGAAAATGTATATAATTAGTATTTTTAGAACCCAATACAAATTTTCGTCAAAAAATTCTGAAGAAAACAGACACATGACACTATTTTATCATACATAATTATCTATAGATTTGCCTATTTTAACACTATATATATACCATCTACCCGTTCTCTCTTAAATAAATTACCCACCAACTTATTCGGGTTGTCTGAAGGAAATGGCTAACTAGCCATAAGACCGCCTATTGTACTTCACATTTTGTAATTGTCATAAACTTATTTATATTTTTGTGGTGTACAGAAAAGTGTAAATAAATAAATATATGCATATTATAAAGTAATATAAATTAAAAAATAAAAATGAAATAAATTATAACACAAAAAAAAATTTAATACAATAAAGTAAGCATAAGCAGTGGATTTATTGTATCAACCTGATTGTGATGGAAATAAATTATTATTAAAATCTAATAAAATTGTCTTCACTTTAATATACCTAGTAATCCTAAATACGAAGGATTAAATCCTGGATGTAATATTTAAAATTGTTACTAATTGTATTTATGTACTATCATAATTGTTTACATTTGTAAACTATGTATCTGTATGTCAAAGTAAATAATTTATATTATTTTATTACAGCACAACACAAACAAAATCTCTCTCAAGACTAAATTATTTAGGTTGGTTTTTTGGTTTATCTTTTTTTTTTTTTTGTCGCAGGGGAGTCCATTTACGGATGATATCCAGGATGCCCGGGTCGGCAGTCCTAGACCTATGTCGGACTCGGCACTTTGGGAGTGCAATACCGTACTAAACCCCTGCGGGAGCCTTCGGCCGCTTTAATTGGAGGGTCCCGGATCTGCAGGCAACAGGATCCCTCCAGCGACAGGCTGGCCTCGGCGAAAAGGCCAGACTTCTCCTCCACGGGGACTGTCCGGCTCACCTCTGAACAGTCCCGAAGGTTGTGTTATCTATCCCTATTTTGCTTAATCATATCCTTACTTATGTACCCCTATTTTCCTAAACAATTACTTATACGAAATTATAACAATATATTATATATTAGACAATGAATTGTTCTGTCATTTGACCCGACATATAAATCTATTTATCATAATATGAGTTTAAACATATCGAATGTTTTGGTAAATCCTAATGGCAAGAAACAGATACCGACCATTCATCATTGTAACACGGGTACACGTTTTGGACAAAAGATATTACAAACATAATATTAATTATATCGTAATGGTTCGAATAGACGTTCTCGAAATTCCTTTGAAGTCGTAATATTTTTAATGTAAATACAAATTTTAACGATAAAATAATTAACGATGTTCATTAAAAAAATCGGAAACATCTTAGAGTGTTCGCTTGAGTATTAATTATGACGAAAGATGTTTTAAATACGGAATTAATTTTTTTTTTAATAAAATATCTATGTAACAAAAGAATATACTTTAAAAAGATATTTTTATGAGGGAAATATTAAAAAAAAATCGCTTTCCGTTCTAATAGTCGTGTCCTGTGTTTTCTTTTTTAAAAATATGAAAAGATTTTAATACGATATATATAATACGATTGTTTTTGCCATTTAAAGTATTTATAAAGAAGTTTTTAATGTACTAATTAAATAAATTCTAGTAATTAACGTTAAGAACTAAGGAGGGTTTAATATTTTAGTGATCAAACCGTCAAAAATCAATTTGTGCGCCATTGGCGGCATTCCATGGCGTACGTCGGCTTAATTTAAAAAAAAAATCTACAAAAGTAATTTACTTAAGAATAGTAAATAAATAAATATACATCTACATAAGTTTACTGACTTTAATCGCTTTTTTATTATCGAAAACGTTTAAACACACCATAAAATTACTTGCGAAGCTGTTGGCTTTCATTCTGTATTAATAATTATCTGAACTGAACTGAACTAAATCAGCATGTAAACGTCCCACTGCTGGGCAAAAACCTCTTCTTTATATAGGAAGAAGGTTGGGAGCTTAATCCACCACGCTGCTTCATTGTGGGTTGGTGGATAATTTCCCTGATGAAATAATGATAACTACCGGTAACGATGGCTTTACGTGCTCTACGAGGCACGGTGGGAACACCAATAAAGGCATACACCTAGACCGGAAACAAATATTTGTACAAAAACGAAATTTCTGCCCTAAACGGCAATCAAACCTACGACCGCCGGCGTTGAGGAGACTACTCGCACCAGGACCGTTGTCATAAATAATATTTATCAAAATTAATGTATTAAAATTGGGAATCAAATTATTCTTTACATTATGTTATCTAAATACTCACAAATAAAAGGGAAACGATTGTGTAGCACGCTGATGGCAATAAAGTAATTTTCATCCTTGCTTGTGGCACGTCCTATATAAGTAGTATAGGGTTTATAAATATTAGTAAATCTTTTCGAATTGTCTTCGAAGCTCAATACGCATTTCTATCATACCTTGTAAAAGCTACCAAATAGTTCATTCATTTAATTTATACTGACTAACTCACACTTTGACCCTTAGGGCCGGTTTTTTGATCCGTAGTAAAAGTTACGTTGACTATTTGTTAAACTGACCAAAGGTTAGAAGCTAACCACTGGTTAAAGCAAGCGTTTGTTTTTTGATCTCTATTTAACTACTGGTAATGTTAATCATTGGTTAAATATGTTGCCATTGTAATAAGTGTTAAATGACCCCAATTTCAATAGGGAGTAGTTTTTTTTCGCATGGCAAGACTGTCTACGCCTGACGCATTTGACGTTTATCGTACTTGTTATTAGTGTCAAAGTTGTGAATGTCATTATTTTGTAATAAAGATTCTTACAAAATAACAGTACTTAAGTAAATCGTGATTCGTGCCTCGTGGTATTTTTGTATTTTTTAACATCGTGACGAAAAAGTACAGAATATATAACAAATTCGAATATGATGGCATCGCAAAGTATGTTTAAGTAATTTTCTTTAATTTTCATTTGTTTTAATTGATTTTGATTTTAATTTTAATTTAATTTCGATTTTGATTTAAGTCTTGATTTTGATTTTAATTTTGGTTTTGATTTTAATTTTGAATTTTAATTTTGATTAAATTGTAGATAATTGTAATTTAAACTTAGTAGGTATTGATTGGATTTTGATTTATGACTAATAGAATTTTAGTAATTCTAGTTTTTGACTGAATTTTAGTATTGATTTTGAATTCTTAATTTTAATTTGCAATTTTGAATAAATTTTGGTATTGATTTTGATCATGATGATTTTTAATATTTAGGTGACTTAATTTTGGCATTAATTTGATTCTGATTTAAATTTGTTATTATTAACGGTTATAAGAAAAAAATTGTAACTAACGCTATATGGGCTAGTCCTGAAATAAAGGAACTTTCTAAAACGTCGAAGTATCTGGTTATGTTTAAATTCATAATTAATAACACAGAAAATCTGTATTGTAACACTTTTCACTAAAATTGACACTAAAATCACACGAGCAAACAACACTGAGAAGTGAGAACAGCTGATAATGCGAGAGTTAACTAGCCGCCATCTTGCTAATCCCTTGTTGGAGCTGTGGTTAAATTTTGTGACCAATAGTTACTTATTTAACCACTGGTTGTGCTAACTATGGGTCAAAAAACGGATTTTACAAAAATTTAACCATTGGTCGTTATTTTTAACCATTGGTCGCCTTAACTACGGATCAAAAAACCGGCCCTTAAAGTAAAATTTATCTCTATAGATCATTAGCTACTTTGTTTTCTTGTACGTGTTTACAAAAGTGAAAACGCGCCATTACATTTTTCAACAATAAATATATTTAAAAAGAGACATATAAATTCATTAACACGTAATAAAATGTCATCTCTTTTGTTCTCCAAGAATTCTCGAAAGATGTCTGAATTCGAAATTTATCGACTGATCAAAGAAATATTAAAAACAGCATTACGAAATTTAAACAGACCGATTAAGCGAAATTAGACCTTAAAGTTAATGGAATAAGTGTTACAAATAAAATGGGAGGTGATGATAAATACACGGTTGATTTTAAAATATATCCAAGCACCTATAATGATGTAGATGCTACATCGATTGATGATTCACTCGCAAGGAATTAGGCCACAGGACTGACGAACTCTTCGGTTTAAGCTAAAATAACAATGGTTATACAATTTCGTGAACAGATATAGATTGGTCGTTTTGTATTGACTTAGGATAATTGAAGATTATTGATATAAATTTAAAACGTTTGATGAAAATTCAATAATATTCATTCATTGTTTCATTTTTTTTTAAATTATTTTTTAATAAATGAAAAAACCGATAGTTAAAAAAATGTAAGCGACATCATAATACGTGTTAATGATTTATAATTACATTTGACACATTTTTACTTTCATCCTTCCAAGGGACCCATATATATATAAAGGCCTTACGTGCTCTCCGAGGCACGGTGGGGGAACCCACAAGGAAATACACAAAGACCGGATACAAATATTTATACAAATAAAAATATCTGTCTCGAGTGGGAATCGAACCCGCGACCACCGGCGTTGAGGTGACTACTCGCAGCACTACACCAGAATGGTCGTCAATTTAATAATAATAGATACTCTTTATTGCACACCACGAAGAAAGAAACAATACTTGTAATAAACAAAGAAAGATTTACAAAGGCGGTCTTTTCGCTTACATTACGTTACTTACGTTGTGCTCCATTTTTCACACATAAATTTCATAAATTTATAACTGTACAAATCTTATTATTTCACAATGCACAATTAAATTATATAGTTAATTATATATCATTATTCCGCGGAATTTTTAGACAATTTATTTTTTATATGGAACAAGTTAGATACTGTAAAACAATAATAACTCTTTACTGTAAACTAAGAAAAGGCAATATTACAAAAAAAAGGAAATAAGTACACAAAACGGCCTTATTGTTAAAGAGCGATCTCTTCCAGGCAACCTTAGGGTAGAGGAAATAGTATATTGATGGTAGAAGTACAGTTTCATTTATACACATACAATATATACCTTTTTTTTGTCGCAGGGGAATTCATTTCAGCCGCTTTAATTGGAGGGTCCCGGATCTGCAAGCAACAGGATCCCTCCAGCGACAGGCTGGCCTCGGCGAAAAGGCCAGACTTCTCCTCCGTAATATATAGAGAAAAATAATGTGATAATTTATTAAATCGATAAACATAAACATATAGATAGATAGATTACCACTTATGCATAAAATATTATATAATAGATATACATTAAATAATGTATATATAGTAGATAAGACATTATTATCACATGATTCAATGTAACGTGAGGATTTTTTATATAATCGACAATCTATACGTGATTATTATATCTTAATAATAGTATTTTATCATTAAAAAATCCATAATACCCAATAGATTATAAAAATTCACGCCTAAATGAACAATTTTCTGTACTGGAATCTAATAGTAGCCATATATATGTTTATCGAGGTAGGTAAAACTATGATAGAGATATGTTGGTACTTAACCCGCTCGGTTGTTACACCTTAGGTAAGCGGATAAACATGCCTTAATGTTTTTTTTTTTTTTTTTCAAAGTATACCATGTATATCTTTACTACCAAATACCTAGAGAAAATGAATTTGTAATACGAACTGAGCACTTGAAATATCAGCAATGGATACTTATTTTACGTATTCGAGTCTAGTATTGTCTTGTATAGATTTATGTGCTTCTTCTATTGGACCACATCGACCATAATTTATTATATTCAAATAATAAATGAAACATAACAAAAATATATCAACATTGAACGCAATACCAAATTTTTGTCCAAAAGTAAAGGCACCAAAAAATATAATAAAAACAGCGATACCAAAAGTCAAACCAACAAAGAATGACCATTAAATACTGACGCAATAAGAGTTTATGATGACATAGAAGGCAATAATAAACTCAAGATAGATATAAAATTTTTGACATAAAAAACCTTTGTAGTTATTACCTTATCACCTAGAAATGCTCCACACTTCACGCTCACGCTCAAAGAATCCATGACAGTATTATCCAATTATAAATTACCTCCTAAACTCATAATGTCAGTCCACAGTTAATATTAATTATACCAAATGTTACCATTACTACACTTAATTATTGTCTCTCAAAACTTTTAAAATTGTTTCTATGTCATACTCATCTATCAACGTGACAATTTTCTTTATGTCTACCGTCGTCAAATTTAAACCTTATGTCTCAAAGAATAAAGGCGAGGATGATGGCAAATTAAACGCAGTAAATTTGGTCCTTGCATGCACAAATGCTTGAGTTCAAATAGGAATTAGTAACGATCTGATGTAACATATTGTATACGGTTTCGGATTCAAGGATTGTTTGTAGGAGGATGAATGTATTTTAGAAACGTGACGAGATTTTCGTGAATGATGGACGTTCTTAGATGAGGTGGAAATGGATCTAAGGATCTGATGTGTTCTTATAGTTTAATTCTGCAATACAAAAATACTGTTTAATAAGCATTTTGTCGATAGCCATTCTAGTTCAGTGGTGACGAAAGTATCAGTAACACCAACGGTAGGGGGTTTGATTCCAGACCTAAATGTATTTCTGGTCTAGGTTTTTGATCTCGTTCATCTAATCATCATGCTTAGGAGATCACGCAAAATCATCGATCTAGTCGTTATCATAATTACTTGATTACAATCGTTACTTTTGGTTAATTAATTATCTGCTAACTCATAATGTAAGCGGATGACGGATTAAGCTTCAATTTTAATTCAATTTCTTCCTTTGGAGAAGAGCTCTTTGCCCAAAATGATACATTTATTGGCCGTTTCAGTATTATCTAAGTAAATCTGGCAAGAACCTATAGATACACTTTCAAAATTAATTGAGAATCACATAATTTAATAAGTAATGCAAGCATTTATGTCAATTATACTAGTAGTCAAGTATACTTTAATAAAAACTCTCTCATTTGAATAGTGAATCAACGGGTGTAATTACAGGAACATGGGGTGTACCAACATTGTCTCACAGTGGATATCCTATTTGCAAGGTATTGTGTGAAGTTTATTGTGTATGAGAACGCCCGTCAGGAACATACTGTTCAAAACCATTTCAGGAGCAACTCTTGTTTAACACAATACATTTATTTCGAATTAAAAATTAAAAATTTATAGAGATTCAGAACTAAACTAAATTAATATTAATAGGTAACAATTGTAAAAATATTATCCGTGTTAAAAGGTGACAATAACGTTGGCAGTAAGTAGTTGAATTGCAATTCCTATTCTCTAGAGTCTAGGCAAATAATAAAGCAGCCCCCCTGTCTCTGTCGAACGACTAAAATAATATTTTAGGAATTTTTACGCGGTGCTAATCGAAGATTTTAATGTTTTTACTGCAACGACAAAAAATAATAAATATTTTTTTTAAAGTCATACTATGAAATCTATATATATATATATATATATATATATATGATACTTTCTATAGATATAGTCACTCATCACGATATCTCTGAAACTATAAGACCTAGAGACTTGAAATTTGGTAGGAATATTCTTTTTGCAGAGTAGAGGTCAGCTAAGAACGGATTTTACAAAATTCTACCTCTAAGGGGATGAAAAAGAGAAAGTTTATATGGGACAACGTGTTTCCTTGGTCCAATCTACTTCAAATTTTGCATAAATATTCTTTAACAGAATTGATTGAAGACGTTTTTCGTATTTTATCGAAATTCATCCTCTAACAGGGTTAAAAGGGGAATAAAAGTTATTTGCTTCGAAGTTGATATCAATACCTTAGTGCTTTTGATTTAAATTACATTTTATTTTGACATGTTTGACAACTCAATCCTAGAGGGATTGAGTTGTCAAATATGTCAAAATTATAAAATATTTTCGATGATAAAAAATATAAATTTATAATTTTTGAAAATTTAGTTAAATACCCGTGCGAAACTGGGGCAGGCCGCTAGTATTATATATATATACGTAAACTAGGTCATGTTAATAATATTAACATTAATAAATAAAATTAAATAGTATGGTATATATTTAAATAATCAATTCCAACCAGTAACACAACACTGAGTTTTATTTAAACCACTCCAATGTGTAATTCAAAACCGAAAACAGCTTTTCGTTATTTACCTATTTCGATTATTAAAATGCAAAAACTTAGGAATACATATACAATATGTTAAATCATCAAACAAAAGTATAATATTTCCATAATCTTTCTCTAAGATCTAACTCAAGTCTGATTCTTAAGACTCCACATCATAATTCTTCCTTCTATGCTAACTCCTTCTCTGTTAAATCCGTTAAGCGCTGGAATTCTCTGCCTCTCTCTATAAGACAAGCCCAATCACTCTTCTGCTTAAAAAAGTATCTTAAGGCTCATTATTTGTCGTTAAATCCGCCGTGATTGTCGTTATCATCTTTGGATGATATAAATGAGTATGGATTGTATGTATGCATATGTTACTTTGTATAAACTCGTACATATATGTTACACGTATGTGTGTATGTGTGGTTGTGTGTGTGTGTGTGTATGTATGTGAATGTGTATGTATATTCTATTATATTATTATATTTACTTATATATTATATTATACTTATATTTACTATTATTTATTACATTATTATATTATACTTATATTTACTTCACAACTACTTGTACACTTCTTAACCGCTTTTCTCTGCCTTGTCCTATACCCAAAGGTTGTCTGGAAGAGATCGCTCTTTTAGCGATAAGACCGCCTTTGTACATCTTCTCTAATTGTACTACTTTTGTTCTATCTTTTATTGGTGTACAATAAAGAATATTATTATTATTCTTATTGCTACACTCCACCCGTTTAATATATACATATACACATATAAATAAATATAATATAATACAATACTTATATAAGGAATATAATAAATTTACATAAATTTACATAGATAAATATAAGCGGGTGGAGGATTACGCCCCGGCAGGGAGATCAAACGGCCGGGGGTTAGGGTTGTAGGCTGAGAAATCGGCGGACAATTCTAGCCGAGTCGAGTAATACCGCCTTCTGCATCCTGGCTGCGAGCGAACCGTCACGGATACCCAGCTGCCTCAGGTGGTGAGCGAGGCTAACCGGGATCAAATATTGTTATTATTATTATTATTATTAAAAGAAAAATGAAAAATGAAATCATTCAAACATTCTTTTCTTTTTAATGTATGATTTCCGTTAAAGTTTCTTGTAATTTAATTAAGCTCTATTTCAATTTAAAACTGGTTGTTAAGGTATTACAAATTAAAACGATCAATTGTAACAAACCTGAAGTATTTTTTTGTTTGTTAGAGTGGTATAATATCAATAGCGTTAGCAGACCATTAAGGTATGTTTATAAAAAAATCTTTTGTAGAATAAAGTCTCTCTATCAAGATAATTTTTAGGTGACTAATAGGAAAGAAAACAATTAGTATAGAAATAAAGATAAACTGTCTTATTTAGTAAAATAATGAATACATAAAATAAAAAGTTAAATAAGGAAAACATGAAATGTAAAATAATGTTTTAATTAATGAAAAGGTTAAGGTATTTGTATTCAAAGAGCACGATTTTAGAACAAATTCATGAGAAAATATTGAATGAGGCGGAGTAGCCTGGCTTGGTCGTACATTCCATCAATCCATTAACATTATTAATTCAAACAATTTTCATGTGTCCCTCGAGGGTAATTCGAGAAATTAAGATCCTTTAGGTTGCTTTTTGAAGTAATTTATGATTTCAAAAGGACCTAGTTTAATCATGCGTCTTTGTTCATTTTATCCGCGATGGAACTGAAATATATCCGGTTAGATAATAAATTGTTTGTATGTTTGTGTACGAATTACAATAGAACATTGCTATTTATTTATTTCTTTGAAAAGAATTTCTTTAATTAATGATTATTATAAGACAAATGTTATATTATTAACAGGCCAAGTGGTGCAGCAGTTTTCACTTGTTAAAAATACCTCATTTTTTTCAGTGGCATCTCGAACTAATATGGATCTAGTATTTTGAACAAACCACAAGATAACCACAATTAAATTAGCAAAACATAAACACTTACACTCAACGAACTCTATTGGAATGAGAATCTTGTGTCGGGGATCCACAAACACACAAAACACACCCAAACTAAGACCAAGATTTGATACAAGAAACGAAAGAATGAGTAACATCATTAATTATATATCATATTAGACCTATTTTCTTAGGACTCGATGAATATTGTCTGCAGATGAATACGTTGAAGTCTGATTGCGTGTAGTTATGTGTTTATTTATGTATATGTATGTATAAACATATACACACACATACATAAACATTAACATACATATAGGTCTAATATGGTCCATATAAGCCACTATATATATAATATATATAATATATTATATATATTTAATTATATATATAATTATATATATAATTAATAATATATAAATAATAAATAATAAATTATATATATAACTCACACTCCTCGCTGTCAGGGTCCGACGCGCCGACCTCCGACGTCGACCTGGACTTGGACGAGTTCCGACCAGTCAAAGTCAAAAAAAGAGAGGAAAAAAGAAGATAAGATATATATATAATTTAATTAAATCGTAACTTTACAATAACATGGTTTCCATGTGAGTTCTTACGAATGTCCAAATCGTACTATATCTTGAGATGTATTGGTATATCTGAAATCATAACGTTTCGAACATTCACAGTAAAAATTTTTTTCTCATAAAATCAAGTATTTCCTTGATAAAAACTCAATAATAACGTCGTTATCCTCTTACTTTAAAACAAAAAGCGTTGTTTGATAAGTAATAATTCGATAAACTCCATAAAACAAAACAGGGAAATTTTTTCAAGATATCAAAGTGTATTTCTTTTAATAAAGTTATTTCCTGTTAATTGAACGTCTTTTTTCCAGGACCTTATAGTAAAGTTCTTTTATTTTTATATTTTCTTAGAAGAGTTTTTATCGTGACTTTGTTGGTGTATATATATATACATATCTAAGAATTTTGCTTTTTTAAGCAAGACTATTCGACCCGCGCGGTTGCTCTCACGTTTCTGTTTTATTTAGGGGATGAATTTTGGCGAACTCTGCAATGGTATTTAAATATTTCAATAAAAAAAATTAAACTTGAAGTCACTTGATAAATATTTTTGTTTTGATAAATATTTTTGTTTTGATACAGTTTTTTCTACCCTTTTGCGATTAAAAACTCTATAATCGCTTGTAGTGAATTCCCAAGTCACAATTTTTATGTAAGTATCTTCCTTCTTTTCCTAGATACCGCCACCACCAAGATAGCTACCAACTTATTACCAAATTACAGAAAATTTACCGTGTTTTCTGGACTAATGGGTTTGGCCGTGATAAATAATGTATGTATAATAAAGCCCTTATAATATAGCAGAGAAATGAGGGTAGTTTGGTAAGGAATTCCGAGTTAATTTCAGTCGTTCAATCAACATAAAATTATGAGTATAAGACGTATAACCCTATTATTATTACCCTCTATAGCGAATTAGCTTATGAATAAAACTGAATGAAAAAATTAATTAAAGAATGAATGGGTGAATTAACAAACGTGATTTTATATGTTACGTTAACATATGCAACAATTTATTCGGAATTTCATGTTTCGTCGCAAAAAGTATACGTATGACTGTGATGATAGAGTTTTAATTGTATTATATCATACAATATTATATAAATAAGGTTTAATATTAATGAAGTTAAATATGAAATAATATTTAATATTTCATTGATTACAAAAATAGTAACTAAAAAGAAAAAATAGGTAATATATATGAATATTACTATACTAGCTGACCTGTGCTAAAATTTTGCACAATATTGTAGACTGTAATCAAATAATATATCTTAATATAATGTAAAAATAAGTAAATGTATGACAAACATCAAGAATGATGTTTTAAAAAATTTTCGTACGCGTAAGCTATAATATGTTTGATTGAAAACATTATAAAAAGGAAATATTTAAAAAATAAATACTGACTTTGACAGATTTTTTATTTTTATTTTATAAAACTTCTTTGTAAACAGCAACAGCTAAGCTTTGTAACTGCTAACAGTTGTAATAAGACCGTCATCGATTTTTATATATCAAATTTCCAACAATAAATATATTTAAATATTGAATATATAAATATAAATATTCGTTTTAATATCACCGTTGGTGCAAGTCAACGTTATTGAAATTAGAAATACTTACTATTATTTTGATTGATTGATTATTTTTTGCTATATAACATAGCATCAGAAATTTAACCTGACAGAACCTTTTAGAAATAATATACATATATATGACGATGATACTTACTCTTAAGATCTTTCTTTTTATATATATATATTTTTTAATTATTCAATAACGACATTATATATATATATATATATATATATATATGATAATAAGTCTAATAATATAATATAAAGTATATAAAATAATATTAACCATCATAATATTTCTTTGCTCCCGGCCATGACAACTTAGTTTATTAAAGAGGGCATCTCAAACTTTTAGTAAATTTAATTGAAACTTCGCTTTTGATAAATTAGCTTAATAAAAGCCTTTTAAACATCTCGCAATTTTATTATTAATTAAATTTTAAAATAATTACTGATCCTTTATAAGATAAAAGACCAAGTTGATGCGGTGGTGAACTTAACCAAATTCTTACTGATTCAAATATGAAAGAAAGTTTACCAAGTATTCGATTTCTTTTAATTTATTATAGTCTATTTTTATAAATAGACTCCTCTTTTTTTTCTCCCATTGACTTACTGGAAGATATTTTTTCACTATAATTGTAGCGTACATAAATAAATAAATAAACTGTCAAAACCTATACAAATAGCAATAAGAAAAATATAAGCATCTTATCTATATATGATAAAATTTGATGCTTATTCCAGCACGCTGCTTCACAGCGGGTTGGTGTATAGTTTTACCATGAGTAACGATCGTTATCAGTTGTATGTGATAACAACCGGGACAGATGGCTTTAGGTGTTCTCCGGGGCAATATGGGGAGACCCACGAGGACGTACCTACACACAGACCAGAAACAAATATAAATATCTGCCGCGAGCGGAAATTGAACCCGCGATCGCCGCCATTGAGGCGAGTGATCGCACCACTACAACAGTTTCCATATCTATATCTATACTAATATTATAAAGCTTAAGAGTTTGTTTGTTTGTTTGTTTGTTTGAACGCGCTAATTTTAAAAACTACTGATTCGAATTGGAAAATTCTTTTTGTGTTGGATAGCCCATTTACAGAGGAAGTCTATAGGCTGTATAACATCACGCTACGACCAATAGGGGCTGGGCAATAATAAGAAATGTTACAAAAACGGAAAAAAATAATCCTTTTTGAGAGCTTCCGTTGCGTCTCTTATTATTTCTCTTCTTGAGACATTTTTAACTATAGTTCCACTTTTAAAGTAAATATAAAATCACTCTTTTACTAAGAATTTTCGAAAAATAAAAAATAAAACTCAATAATACGTTGAACAATCCAGGAATCAAACCTGAGACCTCTTGCTCGACAGTAACGCTTGCGACCACTCGACCAACGAGGCGGGTTGGGAAGAGCAGGTCTCTTAGAGTAATTGTTTAAAAATATTTAAGTACGTTTTTCCCTCAAATTGACGCGGGTGAAACCGCGGGGTACAGCTAGTAATTATATAAAAGGAGAAGTTTCCACTGACATATAGACGCACGCACAGACGAAACCGCTAATGGTAGAAACGTAAAATTTGGACAATTATTTTGATTTAAAATACGGACGTATATTAAGAAAGGATTTTGAAAAATTTCAACCATAAAGGGAAGAAATAGGGGTTGCAAGTTTGTATGGAAAAAACTTTTAATTAGCAACGATTTTGATATAACTTGAGATTCATGCTCTTAAAAAAATTTCATTGAACACGCGTTTTATGGTTTATTGAAATTCATCCCTAAGGGTGCTAAATAAGGGTTGAAAGTTTATATAGCAAATATATAAAATCTGCTCCAATTTCTATGAAATTTGTTATCCGAACTCCTAAATATAAATAACAGAACAAGTGTTTTCCGGTTCTTTGAAAAACATCCCCAGGGGTAGTAAAATAGGTTCGTAGTTTGAATAGATAATATTTAAAAATTACTCCGATTTCTATGAAATTTATTATCCGGGCTCCTAAACACGAATTATTGAAAACGATTAAAACAGTAATTACCTACTATTAAAATAGTTAGGTAGGTACCAAGTATTATTATAATAAATTAAAACGCAGTGCACGCACTACACGCATTATCTTTTTAAGTTGAAACCATGAATTAAAGTCCCTCATTGCTTAAAAGCCATGAGGATGGACATATCCTACTTTTGGTCGCGATAACCGTCATCCACACGGGCGAAGTCGCAGACGGAAGTTAGTGTAATATAAATATATATCTATGTACATTTCGAAGTGTGAAGCAATGGCGCTACACACGAGGACGTGTGAATTATCATGATGGGCGTGTCAGAGCGTGAAACAGTGGCGCTAATTGTAGCAGATTGAAGAAATAATTAAATTACTTTGGTTTACGATCAGATGCGTTATGATTCCAATAATTACTCTTTAGTTATGTCAAGCAGTTAGTCGATTCAGCTGGCAGGCGATAATCTTTCTTTAAATAAACTATACTAAAAACTACACTTAAAAGTGAGTCTGTTGCGTTATATTGCGCTCACGCTAATTGAAATGGCGATTCTACGTAAAAAGCATATCAAGGCAGATTAGCATGGAGATGGAAAATCAGAGTTGTCAATGAATTGTTAGAGAATATAATAGATGTTATTATTGTGGATAATTAGAAAAGATAAGCTAGATGCCAGGCCAGCATCGAATTCACCACGCTACCAATAGTAATCCAATTGCATTGCAAGTATTGTAAGAGTTAAATGAATATTATAATATGTTACGAGAAGTACACACCTCCACGGTTGGAAGTCACCATCCTGATACAAAGACTATTTTTAATGAATCTCAGTCGACAGAACTCACTCATATCGAATCTCCAAGATATATTTTACGTCTCTATATTAAGTAGGAGACTATTTAGAGGACCTAACGAAATAGTACACAGAGACATTATTTTTCACTTTGTGAGTTTTTTGAAGTCATCATTGTCGTTAATTAAATAATGATAATTATAATTAAAAAAAATCATCTTTTACCTCTTTAAAAGAGAATCACTTGATAAAAGTTGAGCAACTTTTTTCGTCTAAATTTATAACTAAGTTTTTAATTAATGAAAAGTATTAAAAAATAATTGGACTCCAAAAGTTCGTAAATACCAAGATTTTGTACGAGAAATCATAATAAAAATATATAATGTTTAATTTGATAGTACAATAATTGTAATACTGTACTGTATCATTTGTTTTCACACTAAAAAATTCAAACAAAAGTTATTAAACGTATCACTGAATTGAACAAAATATTCAAAATGACGGTCAGACGACGCTTAGTATATTATACAAAAAACATCTATAAAAATATTATAGAGGAGATTATTTTGTACGTTTTAGAAAATTTTCATCTCAGTATCTTATGGTCAGACTTTCCTATCTTTCTATCTTATGGACAGAGATATTTCTTTTATCTGTATTAGAATTTTTTATCGACGTATAAAACCAAATTAAATGGAATGTAGTAAATTTATTACAGAAATTTTACAATATTATACATATTTACAATTCAAAACTTAAAATAATTATTTACAAACAGTTTTGGTATAAATCATGTCCGCGTGGAATGGTGCCAAGAATACTAGCAGCATTTCCCCGTTGAATCGCAATTCCGATTCTTTGGGCAAAAAATGCACCAGCCCTCTTGTCACCAGTGGAGGCTATGAGTCGTGGGGTTAATTCTTTTAGAAAATTTTTAGCACTGCTACTCCAAGGTCCAAGTGTTTCGACTGCAAACGGCACAAAAATATAACTTTGGATAAGTGACGAATATTTGTGCCGTCTAGTCATTTCAGCCTTAAATTAAATTCAAGTGACACGAGGCAGGTTGTCTAGTGATATATAAAATGTATTACAAATTTACAATTTTACCCTTTCATCTTATAAATATTGCTATAAAATAGTGATTTGAATTAAAATGGTAGTTTTTCATAAGTGAATTGTAATCAGTAACATCCAGAATATCCGGCTCAAAGGACCATTTAATATTTTTTCAAATATTAGGTTGCTTGTTAGAAAATTATATTATGTGTTAGCTGTACGCGAGCTGGTTGATTCGATTAATAAAAATAATATTTTTTACTAACGCGTGTCATGTAAAATGGTAAATGTACAACTGTAAAATGTTACAGTTTTACCATACAGGCTATATGACACGAAATTTGATATTTAAATTAGATTGACAGTTCTTACAAATACAAATATATATATATATATATATATACACTCATTTGCAAAAAAAACGGGCGGTTTCGATTTTCTTCCTGGCTGAAAAAAATAAAATACCAAAAAGGTTTTAATCATTTGAACATGTTACTGGCCAGTTATAAAAGTGCCATAATGTTTATAAGAGTACATTCCAAATTCAAATTTTTGACTGAGCCTGGTTTTCAAAGAAAATAACTTTTAACTACATTTTGTGGCGCGAATTCCCTATAGTTAATATCGACTCTAATTAACTTTTTGTCAATTTTTATTAAATTATCTGGTGTCCTTGACATTTAAAAGTATTGTTATTGCTGTTTAGCAATCTGGAAAATGGTAGATAAAGTGATAAAAGCGAGCAAAATTATTGCGCTGCTTGAAGAAAGTTGCAGTCAATGCTTCGTGGCTCAGAGGCTAAATGTGAGTCGGTCGACAGTTCAAAGGACCTGGCAGCGCTATCAAGAGACCGGTTCCGTCAAGAGAAGGCCTGGTTCTGGCAGAAAGACATGTACCGAACCACGGGATGATCGTTTTCTAGTTAGTCAAGCGTTGAGAAATCGCAAATCTTCTTATGTGGACCTCAAGAACACCCTCGAAGAAGTAAGAAATGTGCAAATTAGTCTATGGACGGTCAGGAGGAGGCTTCTCGCTGCTAATATACACAGTCATCGCCCGGCACGCGGCCCTAAATTACTCCGTGGACATCGAGTTGCCAGGCTTAGCTTCGCTCGAAATTGTGTGTCATGGACTCATGAAGACTGGGATAGGGTATTGTTCTCCGATGGAGCCAGGATATCTCTGCATGGTGAAGACCGACGTCGGCGAGTGCTACGTAGACGAGGAGAACGCTTTGCAGAGGCATGTTTTGAAGAAATCACACCTTATGGAGGGGGCTCTGTTATGTTTTGGGCAGGAATAAATTCTATGGATCGTACGGAGTTAGTCTTCATCGAAAACGGTACACTGACTGGACACCGATACATAACGGAAGTTCTAATTCCTTATGCACAACCCGCTTTAACCGCTCTTGGCGAAAACTCAATTTTTATGGACGACAACACTCGCACCCACCGGTCTGGCGGTGTGGATGCGTATATGCTAGAAGTCGGAATTCGTCGTTTGGACTGGCCAGCTAGAAGTCCGGACCTCAATCCCATAGAGCATGTCTGGGACGTTCTGAAGCGACGAGTGAGATCAGTGCAGCCGGCTCCGCAGACCATCAGAGAGCTAAAGAATGTGATTACCGCGGAGTGGGAACGTATTCCCCAAGAAACCATAAAAGATATACTCACTAGCATGCCCAGACGAATGCAAGCTGTGATTTCAGCAAGAGGGGGTCTCACACACGCACACTCAATACTAAACTTTTATCTGCTTTTAATGTATTCAAGAAAAACAAAGAATTTAACGCGTTTCATTTTTATTTAGCGAGCAGGTACAATCATAGTGTTTTGAGCTTAAACATTATTTCTTAATAATTTAATTAAAATGTTATGATAAAACTGATGAAAACTATTCCTTCCTAATTAATTTATAAAATTCTGAGGATAACAATACCTAAAATTGTCAAACAAACTAATAGTAACTATAAAATAGTTCTTTGCTTAAGTGCCCGTTTTTTTTGCAAAAGAGTATATATATATATATATATAGTTTAGATTGTTAGATCCCGTGGCACTTGCGTTCAGACTAACAAACAAAAATGGCCTTCGTCTTGATAATATTACTACAGACATTTTTAGTACTTCTTCTAGATCATAACTTTCCTTATAGCCATAAAACTATAGAAAATTTTAAACGAAATAAAAAATGAGGAATACAAAATAAAATATCTAACTAACAATAAGTAAATATTAAAATATAATAAAACCAAATAGCAAGTAATTGCAAGACTTAATAACAATCAAGGGAGAGTGAAGCAACATTTTTTTCCATTTCGATTCATTAAATACACAGTAATGACAATTTCCGGCGGCCATGTTGGAACGTTGCCCGCTCACAATCACACCGGAAATGACGACTCGATTATTTAAAAACAAGCCATCCGGCTGCCAAACGGCTGATGGATGATTTTATAACTTTTTAGGTGATACAATTTAGATCAGTTCCAAGTTCATTGTTTTTTTACCGACTTTGAAATATGAAGGTATATTATACGAATATTTTAAATTGCGTAGCCATTTAATCATATATTTATCAATTTCAGTTTAATAATCATACTTTGAAATAATTTTAATAGTAAATGAATATTCTAATCATCATAATTATGAGTCAATATATAGTTGTATGTAATTTTTTATTCCTTAATTTTACTTTATTTTTCTTCCACAATTTCTGAACATTATTCTTATGATAATCACTTTTGAAAGCCCTGCATTAAGAAAAGTTGGCGCATCAGTGATAGTAACTAACTGCTGTGCTAGAGACTGTGGGTTGTGTCCCCGCTCATGATAATTTTTTGTATTGGCCGTATAGAATTTTTTCACAATCTTGGAGTTTGTAATTATGTTGTGTTTGTTTCCGAAACCTCCGTATAAGATTTCATCATACTGGAAGCCGTTTAATGTGACAAATCTATTTTCTAGTTTATTATTTACTAGCGGCCCGCCCCGGCTTCGCACGGGTATTTAACAAAAATTTTCAAAAAATATAAAATTATATTTCTTATCACCTACACCTGCGTCAATACTGGAAAATATTTTATAACAGACGGATTGGTTGTCAAACATGTGTCAAAATAAATTTTAATTTAAATCAAAATCACTATGGAGTATTTATATCAAAATAATTTTCTCCCCCCTTTTAACATCGTTAGAGGATGAATTTCGATAAAATACGAAACACGTCTTCAACCAATTTTGTTAAAGAATATTTATGCGAAATTTGAAGTAGATTGGACAACGGAATCATGTTTCCCATACAAACTTTGCCCCCCTTTTTCACCCCCTTAGAGGTAAAACTCTACTCGGTAAAAGGAATATTCCTACCAAATTTCAAGTCTCTACGCCTTATAGTTTTAGAGATATCGTGATGAGTCAATGTATACCTGGAAATCTCTTATATATATATATATATATATATATAGATTTTTCATTAAACACGTGAAACTTTCTTTACAATATTTTTCTACCGTCTTTAAAATGTGGCCAGAGAACTTGAGGAGAGTTGCCGGAAGCCGATGGAGGCTGCTTCAAACTGGTCACTCTGGAAGTCGATGGGGGAAGTCTACGTTCAGCAGTGAACATCCAATGGCTGATATAATAATGATGATGATTTCAAATAGAAATTACAAATAGAAATTATTTGTGAAAGTAATTGTTGCTTGCCCAGATCTACGTATACGCCCTACCTAAACGAATTCAACTTTCTTCCCTTAACAGAAGGCTCTTTATAAGTTTATTATAACGTCATTTCTTACAGCCCATGAATGACGTACTTTTTTTTAAACCAATATAATAACTTCATAATTTGACAACCATTCTGGTGTAGTGGTGCGAACAGTAACCTCAACACCGGTAAGGGCTGGTTCGATTCCCGCTCGGGACAGATAATTATTTGTATTTATACAGATAATTGTTTATGTTCTGGGTTTTTGTGGGTCTCCCCGTCGTGCCTCAGAGACAACGTGCTATACGTTGATCCCGGTTGTTATCACAGACATCTGATAGCCATCGTTACTCATGGTAGGGAAAAATATCCGCTAATATACATATGTATAATATATTATCTAATATGAAAAGGAGGCCTTAAACCAGTAGTGAGACTTTTACAAGCTGATTTAGTTCAGTTCAAAATAACTTTAGTTTTTTTAATTATAAGCAAAATAAAAGATATTTCTCATTTATAAGATTCTAATACCAAAGTATATAAAATAAATCAAATCCTACTAAAACTTAGTTATATTTTCAGGACAATCTAGAATAACAGCGATAGGGTGATTCATTTAAGATGAGAAAGCTTTTAAAATAATAAATCTACTAAAATTTCTTCCTGCCCAAACTAATTCATGTACGTCTGTACGTATGGTGACTGAAAATTTCTGTTAGAGCTAAATTTACGGCAGTTATTGTTGTGACAAGCTGAGATGATGCATTGCTTCTAGTGAAATTGGATAGAAGAAAATCGCACGAAATATTAATGCTAAAGGTATCGCGCGTTTTAATATTATTTGTTAAAATTTCCATCAATCTTTTTGTCGGTATATATCACCCATCGCTTGAATGTTTTGCTTTTGGTTATTCTATTATATTGCATACTTTTTTTTCTACATAATCTATTTAATTGAATTGATTTAAAATTTTTGGTTAAAGCCTTAATAAGTAGTAGTTCCAAGTTTTCTTTTTTCTTCTCCGACTAATACTATGGATTATGGATGGATATCCTTACTCTTTTGAGCAAAAACTAGATTCGGTTGTGGCGATATTAAGTATGATAGCTGAATATCCAGAATATACATACGTAATTATTTATCTAAAAATATCCATGGGATTGGGTTGAACTAGAGTTACGCGGGTAAATTGCGAAACCCAGTTTGTGTATTTTATAATAAACTATATGTTGAAAAGAATTTGATATTTTGAAGATATTGTTGGTCTCATTCATCATGACTATGGTACTAATGGTAGAAATAAAAAGATTAAGTAACGACATACCATGAAAATATTATAATCTACACTTATTATATATATTATATTTATATATATATATATATATATTATGTTATATATATATATATATATATATATATATATATATATATATATATATATATATATATATATAATATTATATCTATTATATTATATATATATTATATAACAACACTAACCATCTCTTTGGCATCACCTTAAATCTGACACGTGACGAGACTGTCACGTGTCTAAGACCTACCGTTAAATGTTCTGCAGAGTAAATTCTCTATCACTATTAATGTACACTTCTGTAATGCATATTGCAGATAAATTACAAACCAACAGTCATTTAATATATTGGTTTAAACTCACGCGATCACTATTCATATTTAAATTTATATTGGTATATTGGTTTGGCTGATCAGAAAATCCATCACCGTACGTCAGTCTCCCCGTAATCATGGCAATTGAAATATTGCCGAAATATAGGACGACGATATTTGACTACGGGTTGGCGCAGTGGTCACAGCAACTGACTGATGCGCTAGCGGTCGCGGGTTCGATCGCCGCATATGACAAATGTTTGTATAGGCCATACAGATGTTTGTCGTGGTCTGGGCGTTTGTGTTTGTGTATTGTGTGTGTTTCCGGACCCCCGACACAGGATTCACATTCTATTGGGGGCCGTTGAGTGTGAGACGTTTATTATTATTATTTATAGGGACCACAATAAAATTATAAACGCGGTAAGCACCCGAACAAATATAAATTTAAATACTCATTTAATAATAAAATTGTACTACTTTAGATAGATAAGTTCAATTATTTGCTCAAAATTTGTTCTGTTTAATGAATTACTCCAATTAACTTGTTAAGTTTATTTAAAACCAATATTATTACTAGAATACGGGTTTTAAATTTATAATATATATATCATAAAAAAGTTTTATTTCATACGTGTGTACGTGTACATTAATATTTTACCTTAATTAAGTCATTTAAGCAAAAAAATATGTGTTTCTTTAATTATATTAAGGAGGAATTCAAATCAAAAGCTATTACTACTGCTAAGACAGCACATAATTATAATATGAAATATTAGCTTATTTGATCATCTGAGTTGAGTTGGTCAAGAGCGAAGAGATAAAACTAAATCGGCTGAAGTAGTTTCAAATTTGGCTAGTAGCATTTCATACTGAGGTGCTGTTTTCTTGTGTTTAGAAAACCTGACTGTTTTCATAATCTTCTCCTTCATAGGAGCCAGACTTTATATATAGTCGTGGAAGGCTTATATACTATTACTGTAGAGTATATTAAAATAGTTACGTTATCGATAAAATTTCCTTGATATAAAACTAAAACCAAACTAAGAAACTTCAAACAAGTACCATACATCTTACTTATTTTTTATTCCATCTGCTTCTAAAACCACTTATAGAATACAACACATAAATCACTCTGGCGTTGGCATAGATTCAGTACACAGTTATACAAAAAGCACCGAACTGTCTGAGGCTGGATCTAGTTTTATATTTTAGTCAGATACTGTTCTGAAAAACGTAGCAATTTCGAAAAAGCGACACCTAAAACTTTTCGTTTGCTCCCAGCACGAATAAAATGAATGGATTCAACACACTCATATTTTATATCGCAGCGTTTTCTGTTATTTAAAATAGATATTAATTAAATGATTTAAACTGTGAACGTTGCCAACACTTCAAACTATGATAAGCTGCAATAACGACAATATGAAATTTCATATATTATATGAATATGTATACTACAATCAATTACTCTAATATGCATTCATAGTGCTTGCATTTCATGTTATAGGTATTTATGGACTCTTGAAACTGTAAATAATGTATATTCTGTAATATTTTTACTAAGTTTCTATTAATTTATGTGCAATAATATATGGAAAAAAGGTTTTATAGCGTTCTTATTTCAAAACTGCTTTAATTAAGAAATAAAAAGCTGTTTTCGCATGATTGATCTCATTTTTTCTAGGAAGTCTATGACTTTCAAGCATCACATTACAGATCGTGTGGACAAAACAAAACGTATATCAAGCTACTTTAAAATATATAATAAACCTTCCAAAATTTTATGCAAATCTTCAAAAACAGCTTTATAAGCAAATCTAAATTATTATACTGTTGACATTAATAAACGCCGCATTTTTCTACGACAGTGTGTGCAACAGTTTCCAGTATATCATAAACTGTCCGGATCGCGTAGCTTTTCATCAGTCAACACGTCGCATGCCATTACCCGTCGCGCTGTCGCGGTGCAGATTAGCCTAATTAAAAACGCTACTCCAATTGATGAAATTTCAAATTTGAAGCCACTCGTAAACGAAGCGTTTTCTTATAACGTTAAGTGGTGCGTTTTAAGCTAATCTTTTAATTTTTCAAAGTGTCAATTTTATTTTCATTTGAAATATATGTTTGTGGGAACTTATCCCAAAATATCTCTAATACTGATTAGTTGATCGAGTACCTACAGTTTATATCAACAGCACTACAAATATAAAAAAATTGCACTTTTTATATCATAGCAAGCTTAACAAAAGATTAATAAATACATATTCCAGCCCGAGGCAGTTAAAAGTTGAAAACATTTACGAAACTTTTTTTTTTAATCTTAAGATGTTATTGATATTAATTAGTTTATAAAGGTTGGTTTTTGAAATATTTTCAACAAAATTCTGTTGGGAAGTTGATAAAAAAGTCATTATCACAAATATATCGCTGTCACGGGTGGTCATGGTATGCCAAATAATAACATAAATAATACGATAAACTTTTTATTATTGACTTATTTGCACTAGGCTATTAATTAAGTCGAGTGATGAGTATTTTAATAAAAAAATAGTCAATTAGATAAGTAATTGAGGACCGTTCTGGTGTAGTGGTGCGAGTAGTTGCATCAACGCCGCGCGCTGCGGCGGTCACGGGTTCGATTCCCGCTCGGGACAGATATTTGTATTTGTGCAAATATTTGTTTCCGGTCTGGGTGCATGTCTTTGTGAGTCTCCCCCCCGTGCCTCGGAGAGCACGTAAAGCCGTCGGTCCCGGTTGGTAATTATCCGCCAACCCGCAGTAGAGCAGCGTGGTGGATTAAGCTCCAACCCTTCTTTTACATGAAGAAGAGGCCTTCGCTCAGCAGTGGGTGATTTACAGGCTGATTCAGATAAGTAATTTGGTTGAATTGTTATATTGTTTCGAGCGACTACCAAAGCTGCCACTTCATACTGCCCACTGGGTAGTTGTCAAAAAAATCATTTTGTTATAGTTATGTCACTTGTGCACGGTACTAAATCAAAGTGTGAACGACTGTGGGGCAGAATCAACTATATGTATTATTAAGATACTCTACTATCTTCGGAGGGGACTTGTCGCTCCCGAGCATTATCATCGCGATGCTCGGCGACGACGAGTCCTGGAAGGCGATGGTCTCCTTCTGCGAGACAGTAATGTCCCAGAAGGAGGCCGACGAGCGGGTGAGAGAGGAGGCCGCCGACGTGGCCTCCATCCGCGGGCGACGAATGGGGGTGCGTAGGAGGCGCTACTTAATGCGCCTCCAGTAACGCCCCTGTGCCCGTGTCGGGCCGGGATGGGAACCCGGTCCTGCTAGATACGGCGTCGTCGGGACTGTTCAGAGGTGAGCCGGACAGTCCCCATGGAGGAGAAGTCTGGCCTTTTCGCCGAGGCCAGCCTGTAGCTGGAGGGATCCTGTTGCCTGTAGGTCCGGGACCCTAGGGCAGGGGTTTAGTACGGTATTACACTCCCAAAGTAGGTCTAGGACTGCCGACCCGGACGTCCTGGATATCATCCGTAAATGGATTCCCTTGCGTCACAAAAAAAAAAAACATCTACTATCTAAGTAAACCTAGTATGAAGAAGCTATAAAGCAAGCAATATTTAGGCTTTTAGTAGGATTAAGTAAAAGCCTTTAAGATACAATGAAATACATAGCAGTATGTACATGAGAAATTTTTCAATATTATATACTGATATACTAACTATAGGAGACCTTCAAGTTTTACGTAACGCAATTTTTGAAGATTTTTGAATTTGAAAAGTAATGGCGAAAAAAAATTAAACTTTTTAATCTCGATAAATACACCTACTAAATATTTATAACGAATTTTTAGGTTTCACTTACCTACATATATAAAATTTGATATTCATATTTATTTAAAAAAACCGTAACAATAAAAATGCCTCGTACATTCAAGTGATATATCGAAATACAAATACCTAAAGCAGAATTTTGCTACACGGAAATAAATTTCAGTAGAATATATATATACATATACATTCAGTAGTTATGTCGGTGAGTGCAGTGTTAAGGCGTTACGAGCCGTCCGCCGGCTGATTTATTGCTAGCCTCGCCCCCCGGGTATGCTCGCTAGAATATCGTTCATTTTAAATTCATCTCTGCACAGCTGAAATTTCACGGTAAAAATATTAGTAGCATCATGAGATGCTTTTTTAAGTTTTAAAAATAATTACTTTTAATATTATGTTTTTCCGTTACGGTTTAACGTTCTGGTGTAGTGGTGCAAGTAACGCCTTAACGCCGCGCGCCGGCGGTCGTGGGTTCAAGTCCCGTTCGGGACAGATATTTGTATCTTTACAAATATTTGTTTCCGGTCTGGGTGTATGTCCTTGTGGGTCTCCCCACCACGCCTCGCAGAGCACGTAAAGCCGTCGGTTCTGGTTGTTATCATAGATACGTGACAACGATCGTTACTCATGGTAGGGATATTGTCGGCCAACCCGCTGTGGAGCAGCGTGGTGGATTAAGCTCCAACCCGTCTTCTATATGGAGAAGAGGTCTTCGCTCAGCAGTGGGTTGTTTACAGACTGATATAGTATATAGTTTTTTACTTAGCTTTCATAAGTCATAACGGGATTTTCTATAGCCTACCTAGTCGGTATAGCTTGGTATATTGAGTTTAATTAATGAACATAAACGTTTCAAGTTATTTATTTGTTTGTTACAAACAAATTTGAAAAAAAAATGTGTTACGATAATCTATTTATTGAATCATCTATGGAATATCAAACAGAAATTTACATTAGTAGAGCAGTTTGAAAACCGTTCTGTTGTTGTTTAGATTTTTGTAGTAATATAAATATTTGTTTCTGGACTGAGCGTTTGTTCTTGTGGTTCTCCTCGTCGAACCACGAAGAACACGTAAAACCATAATTCCCGGTTGTTATCATAACTTACAATGATCGTTACTCCTGGTAGTGAAAATTCCCAGTGGACCAAAATGGTGGATATAGCTCGTATCGTTTTTTCTATGTAAGTAAATAAAAGGTGGAAAATGATATAAAAATAGACCTATAATAACAGACATAATTTAGACATAGTAAAATATATCTGTAAAAAAATGGATAGCGATAAAAATTCTATCACTACATTATAAAACAAAGTCCTCCGCCGCGTCTGTTTGGCTGTCTGTTCGCGATAAACTTGAAAGCTAATGCATGGATTTTCTTACGGTTTTCACCAATAGATAGAGTGAATCCTGGGGAAGATCTAGGTACATAAACATACCCCGGGCGTAAATGACTTATTAATTTTAAAATACTATGCATAAACATCTGGGTTGGTAGTGAAAATGCAACAATATCCAGCTATAATAAAACTATTTTAAAATAATAATTAGCCGTAATAATGCTTCAGAATCTTCTTTTGAACTATGAAATATTCTTTATTCTGATCTGTTGTAAAGTTGACTAATTTGCATTTGTGTCACTGTCGCTCCAAATTAGCGATATATATGTCCTATATAGGTGTATCTATTATCAGTTATTGTTTACATTAGTCTATTAATTTTAATATCTGCGCTCAAGCGGCATCTTTTAGATTCATACAAGTGAAGGGATTGAAGAGTTGTGCAAGTGATTGAGGGTAGTAACAAACAACAATCCGAAAGCGCCATCAGCGCCATCTACTAAGGCAGTGTCGTACTTCAAATGGTTGTACATTGGGTTAAAATAAATCGATTTTTTTGTCTTTTTCTATCAATGAATTTTGAATATAATATTATTTATTAATTAAAGACTATGTAACGTTATTTTACACATTGTATATTATTTTATTACTGTGGACAAGCGTCTGTGTAGTGCACTCAATTTTCGAGTTTGACCAAAACTTAAGTTTATTAGAACGTCTGCATAATAGTATCTGCAAACTAACCGAAAATAGTAAAATATACACACACGGCCTAAGGTAAGCAACTTAAAGCAGCACAAGTTTAGATAGCAGTCGACTGATGTAATTAATAATATTCATACGAAAATTATAAAATCACCATCATCATCATCATATCAGCCTTTGGATATCCACTGTTGGACGTTGGCTTCCCCCATCGACCTCCAGAGCGACCGGTTCAAAGCAGCCTCGATCCAACGGGTTCCGGCGACTTTCCTCAAGTCGTTTGTCCATCTCGTAAACAGCCGTCCGACGCTGCGCATGCCGGTACGTGGTCTCCACTCGAAAAATTATAAAATGTATATGAAATATTACACTAAAACTCGGGGAGGAATTCGAACTCACAACCCTGGAGTGGAAAGCAAAGTTACTGCCAAGTGCACCAAAGAGGCTGTGTGTAAAAGTATATCTAGAATAACAAACTTTCTATCACTAAATAGGCATGAGATCAAATGATAAGAATACGAATACTAATAACGTCATCATATAAATATATATATAAACAAACCCACAAACAACGAATACAAATAATAAAACCAAAAAATTTAAATTCAGTAACAACTTAAGTTGTTTTCTTATATTTACGCGAATTTTACTCATTTAATTAAAAGTCTAAATCGGAACAAATAATTAAAAGTCTAAATCGGAACAACTTAAGTTGTTATTAAATTTGTTTTCTATAATTACATTTAAATTATTCTCATACGCGATAGACAATGGGATATTTCGTGTAACGACCATTACGTACAGATGATAGGTCAATAGATTGTTATTTATTTAGTAAATTATATATAAATTATAAAAAAAAATATTGTAAACGTTTCCTTTCTAGGACTTGGTATTCACATATATAATAAAATCCCAAAAAATGTTTTACATAATGCCAGTAAATAAAAATAAAGTTTATATTAAAAAGTCTTTAAAAGTCAAAGCATATTACTCTGAACAAGATTATATAAATAACAATGATGTTTCGTTCTAGTAGCGCCCTGAATACCCTGCTTTCTGCTCCAGGGTTGTGGGTTCGATTCCCGCCTGAGTCTGGGTGTAATATATATTTATTTATACATGTATATTTATTCAAAAAAATGTATATCAGTCGGCTGTTACCTAAAACACAGGCATTATATGACCTTAGGGACAGACGACCGTGTGTGTGCGTTACACATAAAAAACAAAGAATTTTTTTTATTTATTAAAATTAATCAATTTCTAAGAATTTCGGACCGATAAATTCTAGACCGATAGAATCTAGTAATAAAAATCTCTACATATAATACTATTATAGTGTATATTTTGGAAAAAAAATTACTTTTTCTTCTGGTGCAGAAAATAATTTAGGTACCTACTCTCAATGACGTTGACGTGACGGGCAAGTCAAACATCAGCATTAGAATTACGATACTATTTTAGTCAGACAATATACATTATACATACACATAACAAATTACTATAATAAGTTATAAGTTTAAAACAGTACCCATTCGTTCCACCAGCTCCCCCCTCCCAGAATCACCATAATCATTGCCATGATATAATAATCCGTTAGTTAATAGAGCGTGATAGGAAACCATTACGGCTAACATCTGATTACTCCGGCTGCTTGTGATGGGCCACACAAATTATAACGTTGCAAGAATTATTCAATATAAACGACCGCACCTTCGAGCAATTTATAAAATTACTTAAAATTTTGTAAACATTAATGTATGAATACTAATTTACTTTAATACAAAAATAGTTCTCACCTAGTTATAAACATTGTTATAAAATTTGATTTTAACAACTGCTTTATATTCGTGGAATTTGAAATTAAAGATCATTGTTATTTTTGTTTGCATAAAAGAAAGTTGCTCTACAAATAGAAAATATACTGTGACTGATAATTATAAAGAAAATAATGAAATTAACGATCATTATAAACTTGAATTCTAGCGTTATATCGAAATAAAATATACATCAAACTAGTTAAAGGCCAGACTTCTCCTCCATGGGGACTGTCCGGCTCACCTCTGAACAGCCCCGACGACGGATGTCTAGCAGGACCGGGTTCCCATCCCGGCCCGACACGGGCACAGGGGCGTTACTGGAGGCGCATTAAGTTGCGCCATTATAATTCAGATAGCTTTATCAGCTCTATTAAATCTCTATTTGATCAACAATCTATGAAACACGCTCTTACTATCGTGATATCATAAATAAAAAGCTCCTTTAATTTAATTTTACCTTTCATGCGAAAGGATTGATTGGATATTTACATCTAATTGAAAATATTCATTCCACGTAGTTATTAAAATAATTAAATATTCGATATTCAGTCTGTGGTGTAAATTTTCAGCAACAATGAAAGCACCGACGCAAGTCCTAAGTGGAATAGTTACGAACTCCCTGCTAGGTGCCGAAACAACCACATTTCACTTTGTACACCTCAGAACGAAATAATAGTACATTATTTTGTTCCCTTTATGAACTATGAAGTTTTAATTAAAGTCATTTCTGATTATATAAGAACGGTTATTGCTTCGCTCCTATGAGTCACAGCAGGATGTTTTACAGCCTTTTAGTTTCCTTAATAAACAGATAAAGATAATTACAACTTTTCAAATGGGTCAAGGAACTTAGTGTTTGTCGATAAACAGGTTAATACAAGAACATTTTAAAACAACTTCTGAGACTAGTGTTACAACATAGAAACTTTTTAGAGTCAACATACATTAACAACTAAGATTCGATATACACTATATACTTGACATACGATTAGCTAGCTATATCACATAACATAAAATTAATTTTAAGTATTTCTTTTTGTAACTACCTATCTTTTTATGTGCTGTATACCTATGTGTGTATTAGATTACTTAATTTTATGTGTAACAGGGTATATACATTCCTTAATAAATTCTATTCTATTCTATTCTAAAAAAAGCGGACAAAAATAGTTTCACTAATATGTCATAATTCAAAAATAAATGATTGAACTGAACTAAACTGAATCAGCCTGTTACAAATATTATATACAAATACAAATATCTACCACGAGCGGGAATCTAACCCGCGATCGCCGGCGTTGAGGCGACTACTCCCACCACTACACCAAGACGGTTTTAAAAAAATTAATATAATATTTCAAATAAATTCTAACTCAAATACTTTAAAAAAAACATTCGATAAAACTTAGCATTTATAATGGATCCTTTAGTTTCAGATCTCAATTAAATTTACACATAAACACTTGTTATAGTTCTAAATGGCCCAGCTTCCTTTTATTGAAGCAGATGATCTCATCTCCCCTTAATTAGGTTACATCTATTTGTGTTAAGGTCGTCACAGTATACTGTAGCACTGATATGTTATTTCAATATAACTACTTTATCGGTATTAAAATAAAATAAAAAATCAACAAAACTATTTACAAGCACTTCAGAATGGTTTTTTATGAGAATCACATTAATTTATTAATTATGTCATAAAGATTATATGTGAGTAAATAGTATTTGATATATTAAAAGTTATTTTTATGAGTACCTATCGAATTTATGGACGGCTTCTTATGAATAGAATCTACATTGAAAATCGGTTGTATCTTTTGTGGTTTTAATAATAATTTACAGAAAAAACGTATGAGGAGTCTCTCTTCAAAAGTTACTAAATTCACCATAAGCTACTTTTGGAAAAACATGAAAAACTTCTCATTTTGTCTGCCTTGTTTAAAATAATTTTGAATAGGCGAGATTTATAGTATAAAGTATTTTAAAGGCATATAGTGATTGACTTTGAAGTTGAATATTACGATATTCATATTTAGATAGATATTAACTGTTGGATTTCTTAAATAGTCCCTTTTGATCAGTCAATGATTTGGAACTATAAAAATAGTTATGTTTAATTTGGCCTGTGAAAAATAGGCCCTATTGAACAAATATATAATAACAGGAAATAAAAGGCTAGAATTAAGTGTAATTATTTTATTCTCATACATACACTCTTAAGTCTTCTATATCTGGTTCCATATATTACACTAGCGTAAAAGAAATAAGAAAATTAAAGAGAAATATCAATTTTGTGAGTCCAAAAAGTGTAAAATAAGTCGATAGGATCAGGAAATTTATCATTTATGTTGAACAAGTAGAATAATAGTGCCTTTTGTTAAATATACTTTATTTATATATACTTTATTTATATATACTTTATTTATATAGGCCGTATTAAATTGAATGGCAAACTTTAACCCTAAAATTAGCAGCGTAATAGGCCTTTTAGTCTGTTTTTAGGGTTCCGTAGACAAATGGTAAAAAACGGAACCCTTATGGATTCGTCATGTCTGTCTGTCTGTCCGTCCGTATGTCACAGCCACTTTTTTCCGAAACTGCAATATAAGAACTATACTATTGAAACTTGGTAAGTAGATGTATTCTGTGAACCGCATTAGGATTTTCACACATAAATAGTTAAAAAAAATTTAGGGGGTTCCCCATACTTAGAACTGAAACTCAAAAAAAAAAAATTTCATCAAACGCACACGGGATATCTATGTATAGGTCTTAAAAATGATCTTGAGGTTTCTACTATCACTATTTTCTAAACTGAATAGTTTGCGCGAGAGACACTTCCAAAGTGGTAAATGTGTGCCCCCCCCCCCCGTGATTTCTAAAATAAGAGAATGATAAAACTAAAAAAAAAATATGTATATTACCATGGAAACTTTCACCGAAGATTGGTTTAAACGAGATCTAATAAGTAGTTTTTTTTTTTTTTTTTTGTTATTTAATACCTCATAAATCGTAAACCGCAATTTACCTTTCATTCAATCTACTCAAATATAAAAAATACAAGAACTTTTATATGATATTACTTGCTGCTACGGAACCCTTCATGGGTGAGTCCGACTCGCACTTGGCCGCTTTTTTTATTAGTAGAATTCGTAGGATACAACGATTTCGAGAAATAATTATAGGTACTTTCTTTACAAAAACCACAAGACGAATCTATCGTCATCATCATGATATCAGTCATTGGATGTCAGTCATTGGATGTCTCACAGAATCTATGTAGTATTATATTGAACAAAAAAAAAAAGAGAGAGAAAAAAAAGTTTACAGCTATAAAAAAACTGTAACAGTTCCTATTCTGTACATTTCAGATATTTTGAAGGACACTCTATGCCTTAAAATAAAACTTTTTCCAATTTTTGTCTGGCAGTATCTTGGCCGTATATTATACCAAAACGACGACCGCTCTGGCGTAGTGGTGCGGTACTTGACTCAACGTCGCGCACCGATGTGTTCGCGGGTTCGATTCCTGATCGGGACAGATATTTGTATTTGTACAAATATTTCTTCCCGTCTGGGCGTATGTCCTTGTGGGTCTCCCGACCGTGCCTCGGAGAGCACGTGAAGCCGTCGGTCTCGGTTGTTATCATATACACCTGATAACAATCGTTACCGATTATAAGGCAATTATCCGCCAACTCGCAGTGGAGCAACGTGATGGATTAAGCCCCAACCCTTCTTCTATATGGAGAAGAAGCCTTCGCTCAGAAGTGGGTTGTTTACAGGCTGATACTGTACAGTACATATACCAAAACTGCGGTATGAATTTGAATGAAACTTAATATGGTTTGAGTCTATACTACGATACTGTTCTCTTATATTTACGCGAATTTTACTCATTTAACTAAAAGTCTAAATCGGATTTTATCGCGTTTATTTGTTTTTTGTTTTTAAAACTTTTAATTAAATCTATACTACGAGCTAGAAGACTGGATACACCGAAATTTGATACAGTTCCCTTGGGAGAGGCGATGAAAACCTAATTTCTAATTGCGGACGAAGTTGCCGGAATACTAATAATTATAAAAATAAGTCAAAAGTACCTTTGAAGCCTATTTGAATATAGTTAATATTTGATTTTAATATTTATTCAGTGGGTCATTTTACTTTACACGGTGTATCATTATTGTGTCCGTACGTGTAAGATTCGTAACGGCTAATGTGTGAAGTTGTGTAACAATCACAGCGAATGATCAGAGTTGATCGGCACTGGCTTAGTTGTCAATGAGTTTCGATATTATTAAGTTGTAATACCGTTCTTGTTGTATTATATTATATTGTATTATTACTAGATTTCTTCTAATAGATGTCGATATTGTGTATTTTATTTGGTAATAAAAAAAATGAGGAAATCGCTTATTGAATGTACATTTTTCGTATCGTCTTGTCGTCTGTCATTTGAATTCTTACTAGCGGCCCGCCCCGGCTTCGCACGGGTATTTAACTAAAATTTTAAAAATTATAAATTTATATTTTTTATCACCTACATGCGCCATCTATCGTATAATGGCAGCATATCGTTTTTATATTTAGTGAGAAGAATATTAATTGAAAATGATGTTTATCTAAAATACCTATTAAAACGATTTCTATTCCTATCCGACATATTTAGTAAACTTTTAAGTTTAACAAAATAATAACTCAAAAATAAGTTTTGTGAGTTTTTAAGATTCCTTAGACCAGATGGCGTTGGCGGCGTAGGTACCTATTTCAATTTTCTTAAATATTTATTTTTAAATTTAATTATAATGAAACAAAAACTAAATTATACTGTGAGTTATGTATAATTTTTATGTATTAAAGTTATTTACATTGGTTTTGTACTTTTTACGTGATACGTGCACAAACAAAAAACGATAAAAGATGGCGCTGATTGAAAAAAAAACGCGCTATTAAAATTTATTCTTGATGATATATAGTGTATTAATAAAACGGAGGTCTTAAGAGATTTATTATTTGTATAGATTACAAAACATATGACGGCAGAGCATCGAAATATTACATTTAAGATTTTTATATTTATGAATCCGAAATTTTGAAAATGTGCCTAGAAAATTATTAGCTATTGCTATTCATACAACAATCGTATAAATAAAAAAAAAACTATTTATACGACTATTTAAAAGAATAAAATAATAATAATAATTATTATTATTAGGATAATCGTATCAATAAAAAATAATTATTTAAAAAATTCAAAAATAAATAAATGAATTAATATGTCTTAATGAAAAAAAGCCTAACAATCTATCAATTAAAAAAACCTAACAATCTAACAATTAAAAAAATATATTTTTTAATTAACGTAAAATAGATCATACGAATAAAAAATTTATCTCCTGATAATCGTATGAATGAAAAATTCCAAAATTAAGTAATAAAACCTTGTTTTTTAAAATCAGTTACATCTTAAATCGATTTCTTAAGTTATTATTTAGTTAATATGAACTTAAGTTATTATTATATAGCTTTATTTCAAATATTCGCCAAATAACAATAATAATACTAAGAAAATACAAAGAACAATACAAAAAATGTAAGAATCGCTGATAATCTGTGCTCTTTACAGATATTATTAAAATCAGACGCATCAGATGGCACAAATAGATCGTTTGTCGAACTCAAAACTTATAAAACTATCAAATAACTATCATTTGACTGTTCAAACATTTATCTAATTACGAAATAATCAATATCCTACTGAAATTCCAATCATTAAAAATTTATATACATATGTTGAACAGAAATCATGCCAATTACATATTGTATTTGAATATCAGACAAAATTATGATAGCAATATACTGAGTACACATATATCTCAATAACAACCGCGTTTAATTTAGAATATTGACGTTTGATCACTGCCCTTTCTGTATAATCAAATTCAAATTAAGGTTGTTTTTTGTCTTTTGATGTTATTGACAATAAGTGAGACACTTTTGGTATTTTTATAAAGTTATTTGTTATGTATGTATATATGTATAGTGTTTTAGCATTAATGTATACATATATGTAAGTTAGCTTATTATAACTCCGCTACCTACCCGTTCTCTCTTAAATAAATTACTCCAGCTTATTTCGGGTTGTCTGGAATAAATGGCTAACTAGCCGCAAGACCACCCCTTATACCTACTTCACATTTTGTAATTATCATAAACCTCTCTTGTTTGTATATTTGTGGTGTACGAAAATGCGTAAATAAATAAATGAAGGACCACAGACCGATTCGAATCAGAATAAATAATATTTAATTTAAAGAAATTTAATTGAAGGAAGGAATCGAAAATATATGTACAGTACTTTATTTTAGGAAGCTACTGCCATCTTATAATGCACATTTAGTAAAGAAGAAGGTAAAGAGAAAGTTTATAATATATTATAGTTATATTATAAAAAAGTTTAAGCTATAGCCAGTGTTATAGATATTATTAAAAATAGTTATCACCTATAATTAAGGTGACACTTACTTAGTCATATAAGATAGCGGCCCGTCCCCGCTGCGCCCACGGTATATATACTATATAGAATGTAACCTTAACCTTCCTCATAAATCAGTCTATCTATGGGTGAAAACCGCATGAAAATCCGTGCAGAATTTTTTGAGTTTATCCCAAACAAACTGACAGACGCGTTGGAAGACTTTGTTTTATAATATGTAGTGATGTATTTTATACTTTCAAAATAGTGCTTACTATATTCGTGTTCTATAAATTATAAATAAATTGCTCACCAGAACAGTTAACAACACATCTAATCTCCAGTGATCCAATTCAAGAGAACTCGCTAATAAGCGAAGTAAGCAAGACTATTCCACTCAAGTCTTATTCCTACCTAACTTCAGCCCTAATGTTTTTACTACTATCAATGAATACTTAAGATAATGTTATATAATTTACCTCTACTCTTTACTCAGTCTGATAAAAGTTGAGTAGGTATAATCAAATAGTTATACTAAAATGACTCAGATTAGTCTGTATATATAAGTATACTCGTTTTATTTCGTTTTATTGTAATATTATATTTTTATTATAAAACAAAACACTGATTGTAGTTTTTTTTTCTGTTTGTACGTTTATCAATATAACTTCAAACTCTTTATACACTTTATTATCCGATTTTACTGTAATGTCCTATACCCAAAGGTTGTCTGGAAGAGATCGCTTTACTAGCGATAAGACCGCCTTTGTACATCTTTCTACATTTGTTATAACTATTGTTCTCTTCATAGTGATGTGCAATAAAGAGTATTTTTATTATTATTAGATCCAGATTACTTGAAACTCAGAATGCACAGAAACCCTTGAACATCATAATGCAGCTCATCTTAACCTGGCGTCTTATAAGCTTAATAAAGGGAATGCCGAACTAAATCGTTGGTACAACTTGTTATATAATAAAATAAATAAAACTATTCCTTTAACCCTTAATTTCCTATAAGAAGTATTATTTTTAAAGCGTCGTCCTCACAGTACTCTCCAAGTATCTGATCTCCATATTGAACGGTTAAGCAAATTTAAGTATCAATACGTATTAAATAAATTTATCCACCATCCGCTGCGGAGCTGTCGTTAACGTTCCGGCACAGTTTTAATGAGTTATAAAACTCATTATTTAAAATATTTCGAAAAATATGATTTTATACGAGCTGACGCTGAGCTGATGTAGCGGTGTTCCGTCGATTAATGAAACCGACGACCGTCGTACCATCGCGGGTTCTACAATGGCTAACAACACTGCACCCCTTCTCCCGTATGAAAAAATGACTTTGCCTACGACCTGACCTGTTTAAGTCATTTCGTGAACTGGCGACGTGGAAAAAATACTGTTTTAAAACCATATTAAGTGAAATAATTCTTATATTTTATTTTTACAGAATAAGACGTCTTACTTAGTTTTACCAGCACTGTCTTTGATCAGTTCAGAATTTTCAGAGTTTATCGATTTCAAATAAACAAACACAAAACATACCGGTTTATATAATATTATTAAAAAAAATTACAAAACCCGACACACGCACGGTCGTCTGTTCCTAATGTAGGTGTTAATGTGTTAATACAACGCATGTATTTTATAGGTAACAGCCGACTGATATACTCGTATATATAATACTAGCTTCCACCCGCGGCTTCACCTGCGAGAGTGTATTGATAAAAAGTAGCCTATGTCCTTCCCCAGGCTTCATACTATCCGTATCAAATTTCATCACAAACATACATTTACATAAATACAACCTAAATAACTAAAACTACAACCCTATAATCACATAAACAAAAAAAAATCTAATGCGACTGAAATTAAAATAAAAATTAATCTACATTTCTACTTAAAATATTATACTAACTAAAAATAATAATTATGCCTACTCTACTAATTAATAAATCGCTTCGAAAATCGAATCGGCTATAAGAAAAAAATTAAAATGATCGCAACGTCCGCCCTCACGCGTCTGCCTGCGTTCGGGATCGCGCACTCGGCGATGGCATGTCATTTCTAGGACCGCCCCTCCACCCCCTCTGTGCACAAAACCTTTATAAATTGTAGCCTTTGTGTTATTCTGATGTATAAGTTTCTTCTAAATCCGTTTAGTAGTTTTTGCGTGAAAAGTAAAAACATCTATCCATACTTACAAACTTCCGCATTTATAATATTAATAGAATATCCAATTTTTTTTTTTTAGTAAATGTATATACAAAATATTAAAATAAATATATCCATATTACTCTCAGATTCGGCGCAAAAATCGAACTTACGACTCTGGAACAGAAAGCAGGGTCATCTATGTCCGATTCGGAAAGTAAGTTTTGTGAATAATCAGCAAGAATATTTTTATATTGTTATCTTTACCAATACAATATTATCGAAAAGAAATACAATAACGCATCAACACTTAAATATATTAATTTTAATTGTACTGAATAATAATTATTTTACTTCTTGTATACACTTACATACATACATACTTTTTTATACATAATTCAATTCAAATTTTTTTTAATAGACAACTTCTATATTCACGACTAATCTTTAATGATAATCACACACTACAATTATATGTATTAACGTACCCATTCTCAAACAAAATTGAAAACAAAAAAAAAAACCACTTAATTCAAGTAGGCTACATAAGCGGTTTTGAATCGTCATTTTACACTGTAAGTGTAACTGTATCAGCCTGTAAATAACCCACTGCTGAGCGGAGGCCTCTTCTAGATATAAAAGAATATTGGCGGATAATTGGTCTATCATGAGTAACGATCGTTATCAGGTGTGATATGATAACAACCGGGACCGACTGCTTTACATGCTCTCCGAAGCACGCTGGGGACACCCACCAGGACATACACGCAGAAGGAAACAAATATTTGTACAAATATAAATATCTGTCCCGAGAGGGAATAAAACCCGCGACCGTCGGCGCGTGGCGTTGAGGCGATTACTCGCACCACTACACCAGAACGCTCGTCATTTGACACAATACATAATACATACATTATAATATACATTTTTAATTAATTAAATATGGTTAATGTGATTCAGAATATAGATTCTGTTGAGAAGAATCGGTTAGAATCTCAATAGATAACTCTTTAAAAAAAACTGTCAATAAATAACTCAAACATAAAAAATCAGTCAGACAGCGCTAAGACACCCCCACATCATTCTCATTTTTTTTTTATACTACGACGGTCGCAATCAAGCATACGGCCCGCCTGATGGTAAGCGGTTACCGTAGCCTATGGACGCCTGCAACACCAGTGGCATCACATGCGCGTTGCCGGCCCTTCAAAAACCTATTTACTCCACTCTTGAAGGACCCCATACTGTAGTCCTGTGGGAAAACCTCGGCAGGGAGTTCATTCCACAGCCGAATGGTCCGTGGGAGGAAGTTCCTCTGATACCGAACTGTACGGGACCATTTGGGCTGCAATGTGTGAGCATGAATTCCCTGTCGATGGCGAGCGGTGCGATGATAAAAAGTGGCCGTTGGCATCATTTCAAACAATTCTTCGGAACACAACCCATTATACAAGCGATAGAGCACGCATAGGGATGCAAGATCTCTTCTTAGACTTAGGGCTCGATATCGCTGTCTATAGAATTGTCGACGATCCAATACTGACGGTATTGGATCGTCGACAATTCTCACAGTTCTCCTTTGAACCGAGTCAAGAGGACCAAGCTGGTATGCCGGTGCTCCCGCCCAGAGATGAGAGCAGTACTCCATATGGGGGCGGACTTGCGATTTATATAGAAGCAGTCTTTGCCCCGGCGTGAAGTACCGCTTCGCTCTGTTAAGCACACCGAGTTTTTTGGATGCCATCTTGACCTTGTCTTCCAGGTGACATCGGAACTGGATGTCGCTGGATATGTCGACACCAAGGATACCAATACTGTTAGAGATGGTAAGGGTTGTGTCCTAGAATTGAGGGGCCACAGTGAATGGGGTTTTCTTAGCGGTGAACGCACAAACTTGTGTCTTGGAGGGGTTGAATTGGACTAAATTGTCTCGACCCCAATCGGAGACTTTGGAAAGACTACTCTCGATTTGAGACACAAGTTGTTCGCGACTTTCTACCACAGCGGAACGAGGGATGTTTGCACGGCCTGTGTAGAAAGCGTCTCCAGTGCTATCGTCCGCATAGCAATGAATGCCATCAATAGACAGTAAGTCATTGATATGCTGGAGAAACAGCGTTGGAGATAGCACAGAACCTTGCGGGACGCCAGCGTTTAAGTCTAGTTTTGCGGAGCAGCAGCCATCTACAACGGCTCGTATGCATCGACCAGACAAAAAACTGGCAATCCATTTGCACAAACCCTCGGGTAGTCCGTACGATGGCAACTTCGAGAGAAGACCCCGGTGCCAGACCCGATCGAACGCCTTCGCCATATCTAGGCTAACTGCCAATGCCTCACCTTGACTCTCGATGGCTGAAGCCCATCGGTGTGTCAGACACACTAGAAGGTCACCAGTCGAGCGACCGTGGTGAAAGCCGTATTGCCGGTCGCTGATCAAATCGTGTTCCTCTAGGTACCTGAGGAACTTGGTGTTAATAACACGCTCCATAACCTTGGAGAGGAGGGAGGTAATAGCGATAGGCCTGTAATTCGATGGATCTGATCTATCGCCCTTTTTGGGTACCGGGTGCACATGGGCGGTCTTCCATGAAGACGGTACTTGCCTAGTGTGGTAGGAAAGTGCGAAAAGTTGCGTTAATACAGGGCACAACTCTGGAGCACACTGTTTCAGCACCATCGCTGTAATGCCGTCGGGCCCACTCAACTTGTGAACATCGAGAGTAAGCAGCTCCCGCCGGACATCTCTTTGTGAGAAGTTTATTTTCGGCATGGAGTGTCCACACCGCGGGATGGTTGGCAGTACGGCGCTCTCATCGACATTCAAAGTCGAGTTTGAGGCAAAGAGTGTACCTAGAAGATCGGCTTTCTCCTTGGCGCTGTGGGCCAGGTTGCCGTCGGCATTTTGCAGTGGTGGTAAGGATGACAGACAAAAGTTTCCCTCGGCAGCTTTGGCGAGCGACCAGAAGGCTCGACTCCCGGAAGGGTAGTTGGCAAGCCTTTCGCCAATTCTCCCGATGAACTTGAATTTAGCTCTGGCAATTGCTCTTTTACAGGACCTTGAGACAGCATTTAGCTTGCTCATTTACATAATCTTGTACAGAGTAATATACTTACAACTGGTTCCACACGACTACAAACATAATGCGAATGGCGAACTGAAAATAACTAAACTGAAACAGTTTGTAAACTTAGCAGTGGGACTGCTGGGCGAAGGACTCATCTCCATATAGGAAAAGGGTTAGAGCTTAATTTGCCATGCTGCTCCATTGCGGATTAATGGATAATTTCTCTAATATGAGTAACAATAGCTATCAGGTGTCTATGATAACAACTGAAATCTATGTACTGTTCTCTTATATTTACGCGAATTTTACTCATTTAATTAAAAATATATGTAACAATTAATTCATTATTCGGACACCCACCACCTCAGTCCCCCGAGATCATGGACGCTGTAAAGGTCCGAAACGTCGGGAAGTAATTTAAAATATTGTTAAACTGTAAAGTTTTAAATAAACGTGATAAAATCCAATATAGACTTTTAATTAAATGAAATCTATGTATCTATCATCCAAAGAGGATGCTCTGATGATGACCCACTAGGATTTACAACTCGACCAGATGTATAAATGCTAATATCTGCCCGCAGCGGGAACCGAATTCTTCAACTTTGCGCACCACTACACCACAACGTTAATTTACATTACTTTGAAAAATCTTATACACAATGAAACAAACTAATACTATGAAGCAGTTTAAACACACAACTCTCCTTCAACAACAATCGGTTATAATTTTCATAGCTTAATACATTAAGATATCATACAAAAGTTGGTACTTTAAAGTACCGAAACGTTTGCAGCGGCGTTATTGTGTGAGAATATAATTTATCGTCATTTATCACATCTTTAAGAAACACGGGTGCTTTGTTCGCTTATCTCTTATAGACATAGAACAGCTAGTATTTTGAAATACCTAACTGTAATTTTGACATCTCTTAATTATATGACCTACTCCGTAAAGACTTTCTTCTATAGAAGAGAAGAATAAGAGCTTAATAGTGAAGAATCTCACGTGACGACCGTTCTGGTGTATTTTTGGCGTTGAGGGAGGCTGCCATTGAAAAGGAAGGATCCTTTGACCAGACGGTGTTGCGTCTGGAGGGCTACACGCCACTTAACGTTTGTTGTCGGGTTCTTGTATAAATAAATATAAATATAAATATTAACCAACAACCACACCACGTTAACCTAGCCCCGTGCTAAGTTCGTTAGAACTTGCGTTACAGGTACTAGGAACGGAAATAAATTTAAGATATAAATACATATATACATAAATACACATCCATGACCCGGTGCAGACATCTATATTCGTCATACAAATTATCTGCACCTGGCGGGATTCGAACCCGCGACCGCTGCGTAAAGTGACCAGTTGCCTGACCACTCGACCAGCCGGCCGTCAAATGTATGCCGCCGTACAATGTAGGCCGTGTATATATAGTAATCGCTTTGAAAACTTCGATAGCGCGAGGTAGGATACGTCAGTTCATATGTGGCGAGATAGTTGTCGCTACATCACTCCCCCTCCGAGACCGAGTTTGGAGGGATCACGTCGGGGTCACCAGTTTGGCGTTGAGGGAGGCTGCCATTGAAAAGGAAGGATCCTTCGACCAGACGGTGTTGCGTCTGGTGGGCTACACGCCACTTAACGTTTGTTGTCGGGTTCTTGTATATATAGTAATCGCTTTGAAAACTTCGATAGCGCGATGTAGGATACGTCAGTTCATATGTGGCGAGATAGTTGTCGCTACATATTGGTAGGAGTAGTCGCCTCTACGCCGGCGGTCGCGGGTTTCTTAACCGCTCGCAGCAGCATTTGTATTTATATAAGTATTTGTTTCCGGTCTGAGTGTATGTCCTGGTGAGTCTCCGTAGCGTGCCTCGGAGTTTGTTATCATAAACATCTGATAACAATCGTTACTCAAGGTAGGGAAATTGTCTATCAACCCGCAATGGAGCAGCGTGATGGATTAAGCTCCAACCCTTCTCCTATATGAAGGAGAGATCTTTGCCCAGCAGTGGGACGTTTACAGGCTGATTCAATTCAGTGAAGAAGCTTAGATCTGGAATAGTGAATATATTGTTCATACCTCTCATCTGTCAAGGCGCACTGGAAAGGCAGATCAGCTTTGTTTTTTGTTTGTTTTCCTCCATTAACGAGCATGCTATTTGATAAAAAATTAATAATTAATAACAAAGAAACGCCTCACACTTAACTCCAATTAATTGAAATTCTGTTTCGGGATTGGCGAACGCTTCATAAAACAAACACAAACAAAATTCCAGACGACGACCAATATCTTTATGACCTATACTAATATTTGTCATGAATGGAAGTCGAATTTGCAGTCGCTGGCACAGCAGTCAGTTGCTGTGGCCATCGCGCCAACCCATCATGTTTTGACTGGCCCATTGCCGTAGTTACCAGTGATTCTGCTTTCAGCTCCAGGGTTGTGGGTTTGATTCCCACTCCGAGTCTGGATATAATATGTTTTATTTATATGTATAATTATTAAGAAAATGTTTATCAGTCGGCTATTACATAAAACAGGCATTAAGTTGCCTACCTTAGAAACAGACGACCGTGTGTGTATGTTTATTTATTTATTAACTTATTTTTTTCTTTTTATTAAGAACTTGTAAGTAATTTCAACTGTGACCAGTTAAGATCTAGGTTTTCTATCCATCTGGACATTTATTAAAGTATTATTAAGTTCGTTGGTTTTTTATAAAGCAAACTGTTCCTTGATAAATATAATTTTGATTTCAAAAACAATTTTCGTGTTCAAACAAAAAGGGAACTCTTTATCTTTATTATTTAAAGTTCAAGCAATCTCGTGAAAGCACTTAGAAATGGTACTGGTATCAAGCGTTTTAAACAATAATAAGTCAGTGCTTCTGTTTGTCAATTCGACGGAACATTTGACAAATAATCTCAAGTTGATTAAGATAGGATATAAAGGATTACGTCACACATCATATGGATCATCAAGTATAGATTTGTGTTGGTACGGCAAAATATATGTCAATTAATACTTTGACTCATTAACAACAAATGAAATAGTAAAACCATCTAGTCTAGCCAGCCCAGTTTGATGTCATTTCTTAATCTTCTAATTCTAAGGTGTAAGTAATATACGAAATTACACACTCCCCTTAACGTCCACGATTTCAAAAGAGTCAAATATATCGTCCTAACTAATGAATGCCTCTTGAACGTAACAACGAGAGTAACGATTTGTATCAGGGTTCGGGATCAAGAAATCAGTTCCTCGCTTCTCAAACCCTATTTTAACTTTTATCCGTAATTTGACCTTCTACAAAGTTGTTTTATTGGCACAACTTAATGTACAAATACATATTATATAGATATACGAGTATTTGAACTTAATTTAATTTATGTCTAATATTGAATTATAAAATATCGTCGTATCCTACGAATAAAGGCGTAACTGCAAACTGAAAACTTTACAGCAGGAGGTTCTTTGTGTTTTATTTAAACATTACGAGACATTTTTGAGTTGTTAACATTTGAAGTGTTGATAAACTGTTCGGGGATTGTTGAACTGAACTGAACTGTAAAATAAAATCGTAAATATGACTTTTTTGTCAATGTTTCAGTCCAATTTGTCCCTTACGTCTTTATTCTTCGGAATAAAATGTGAAAACTTGGAAACAATAGACGTTACGCCTTTTTTCACCGGCTGATACCGATGAAAGATGCCGGGTCGTAAGAGTATTAAGGGCTATTTATCGTTTTAATTTAAAGAATCCTTACAATTTGCCTGTTTATATTAGGAAAAGAACAATTTTATTTCAAACATTTTTTTTTCACAGTGACCTATTCGTTATAACTATAATGCTTGTAATATATAAGTGGCGCTTGCGCCCGCCTCACCCCCACGCGTTCCCCATGCTCCCGGGACGAGAAAGACTCTACGACTGTTGTGGCTGTTTTCGTCGGATGATTCGAGAGGATAACAATAGTGGCTATTTTTAAACCTTTATTTTCTGGTGGGTAAAATGTTATTTTCTGTTATTTTTGTAATGAAGGTGATGTAATAGGTGTAGCCGATATTAATTATGCAATAAAAATAGAAAGGCACACCGGCCATAGTGCCTTTATTCGTAGGATACGACGATATTTGCTTGTCCATAATGGGTGAAATGTTTAATCTATACATATAATAAAATGGTAGAAAAGTCAAAACTGTACATTGGATATTTTTTTTTAAAGAATACTTGGGGTGTGATCTACAATCGATACCGAAGCCAAAAATATAGTTTTTAGAATTTTTGTCTGTTTGTCTGTCTGTATGTATGTCCGAGATAAACTCAAAAAGTACTGCATGGATTTACTTCAAATTTGGCACGAATATTATTAAGAAGTCCAGAAGGTGTGGAGCATTAGGTGCCAGCAGCTTGAGGTCGTCCATGTAGAGAAAGTGGGAGACTTTAGTACCTCCTCTCCGAAACTGAAAACATGAGAAATCGAGAACCTTTCTGCCACTTCAGTTTGTAAATCCGTTGGGCTACCTTTCGTTCGTCTGCGGATCTCATTATTTCTGATTCGATCTCGCAGAAAAATACCAAGCATAGGCCTCTCCATTACACGCTGTGTGACTTGGAGCTTGTTTAAAAAGCCCATAGTCAGAGACTAGGTCTGAGATTCGTATGTCATCACTGGAAACACACATTGGTCGAAGACTTTCGCTTTCAGGCACTGAGATATGACGGATAAAAAAATGTTTTTTTTTTCTGTAATTTATTATTTTTAATATAACATGTCCTGACTGACTGATTAACTGATTGATTCAATATCGTCTAATCTATTGTAGCTGGAGACTGAAATTTATTCGCTTCGATTCGCTTCATCCTATCACAGTCCACGGCTGGACATAGGCCTCCCCAAGTTCGACCCAAATAACCCGATTTTCTGCAACCCTCATCGCCGGTGACCTTGCATTAGTCGTCGGTTGATTAAAGTTGTCATTTCTTCCGTAACATTATAATTTCCACATGACGACTAATGTCAATTACAAAAGGGATCCTTGAATAAATTTCAGACTCAAAATCAATAGAGCTAGCCTGAATTTAACAGCTGAGTCGCCTCATTGAAAAATGATTGTAAAGAATCGATAAAACACCCTTTTATATTTTTTACTGCCTAAATAAAACTGCCGACGATAACGATGGAATATTTTATTCAAATTTTAATAAAAGTACAGAAGCACGATAAGGCCTTCTATTCAATAAAGAAATATTTTGGTAAGCCTACATTAAAATTTTACAAACACAATAACAATTTAGACGAAATTAATAATCAAATTAAGCACTGCCTAATTTTTAATGTTATAAAACATTTCGCTAATAATATTTAAAAAAAAACAATCGATGTTTCTAAAAAAATTATGTAATTACGAATCGATAAGGCTAGACGTCAACAAAGACAGACAGAAAGAATATTTAAGCGGTGGCTTTAATTTTAAATTTTCTGGGCTAGGCTTTTAGCCAACAGCAAAAGAAAGGTTTATACTTATCAATTTCATTTTTATTCGTTTTATAAATTAGCGTTAATCTTGGCACGCTCTGTGAGCTAAACAATGAAATAGATCTTAAGACATATGACTTCGTCAGATTTATCGTGATAGATTGACATAAGTAGGCAGTTGGTTTTTCTTACATTGTTTCTTATTTACCACAAGTTACGATCAGGATTAGTAATCTAGGTTTTTTTTTAAAATCTAATCTATTGCTTTCATAAAAACGTTAATTATTATTTTATTATTTGGTAAAACCAAGTTGTGAAAAACATAATATTAATACTAAATAATAATAAAAAAATATTCTGGTATATCGAAGCGACATCGTCACCCCAAACAAATCAAGAATTCGGTGACGGGCAATTAGCCTCATTTGCAATAGAAGGAACCATTTGAACTACAATTAAACCGCACGATCGATTTACGACGTTCAGTGTACGTAAATCAATGTTTAGCTTGCCGTTGATAGATTTACAGTTTTCAGTAAGGCTAATGAGAGATTGCGTGGAATGCTCGTTAACTGAGAAACGCCGGCCTTAAATCCATTCAATAATATATGGTCCGTTTGTAAGCCTTTACTGGTGGTCGTCGATTTGACTATATGTTCGTCATATCGCTTATATACGTATGCGTATGTGTTTGTAATAATATTATTAAACTGAAGAGTTTGAATACATAATTTCAGAAATTCATCTGGTCTGACAAACTATCTTTGTGTTAGCGTGTTTATTGAACAATATTAAATGGCATTTTTTACTGAAAAACTGTAAAGGTGACGAAAATTTAATTTAATTTTCATTATAATAATATTTTTTTAACTCAATCGGCTGCTATATTTTACTTTTGATTATGACATTAAGAAAACAAAAAAAAAAAATCAAGCATAATAAAGTCTAAATGACCAAAAAGATATTTTTAGCTAATTTATAGTGTGTGTAAAGAAATGAATTAAAGTTTCTCTAAAGATATGTTTTGTTTACATTTTATAAAAATTTCGAACATAAAATTGGCTACCTCAAAAAAATTTTTTTTACGTATTACATGTTTTTCAGTTCAGACGCGACATTCTAAGGAATATCACAGCACACATCAGTGGAAAAATAGAAATAACTATGAATGAATCTAAAAAGAAATTATACACAGATGAAATCGCGGGACCTATCTTGTTAAGTCATCAAGTGCATCACTACAAATTAATTTCAAATTCAAATGCTTTATTTGCTATCTAAGTGTAAACAAGGTTTTACATTGCATGGACTTAGGGTACTGCTTACATTACAACATTTAAACATATTATCAATATATTATATTCATTATTATGAATTATATATTGTTAAATTTATTTTATATATTAAACAGTAATTATAATATTATTCAAAATTATTAATATAAAATATAAAAAGATAATTTTTATTTACTCTTTTTTATTAATTACGTAAATTATGCGAAAAAATTTTAAAAACTAAATAATCAACGTTAATTTTCCACCATTAAGAAAACCATCAATTTAAAGTTTATAATTTTAAAATGAAATTAAAAACAATTCGAATGTAATTAAATAAAAATCGCTAACGTTCCCCGAATTTGTGCTTAAGAAAAAACATTGTTACACGTTAAAACAATTCCAACGTCCAATTAAAACACTATTTAATTCTTTCGGCGAATCCATTAAAAACTCATTAGAACAATTCGTTTACATCTTAATATTTTCGTTGGACGGAATTCATTTATACAATTACATGATATTTAGTATATAATCACTCAATTAGAAAATGATTAGTGATGTAATTATAAGTTTCGTGGACAAGGTGAATTCTGTCGTTTTTTTTTAGTCATTGTATTTGATAATAATAGCGTCTATTAACACTAAACCTACCGGAGCGTTGAAATGACCTTTGATGAAAATTGTTAAATTCTAGGTTTACACATTTTTACCCGACTGCGACAGAAGGAGGGTTATGTTTTTCGAGTGTATGTATGTATGTATGTCCATTGCTTTGGCACGCCCTACAGCCCAAACGACTGGACGGTTTTTGACATATGAGGTGTCGTTGGATTTGTCTAAATTGTAGTAGTGACATATGCTATATAAATTTTCAAAATGGCGCCCGCAAATGACGGAATGGGGGGGGGAGTTGAATTTTTTTTTCTTACTGTAGCAATATGGGTATCAAATGAAAGCTAGTAAATTGTTTTATTCTTTTTAGTTTATAATCAGAGTATTTTACGCAGTCGGGTTTTTTGATTTTTTTTAATTAAGCATACTTGTTCTTAAGCTTATGCACGACTTTTTCTATTATATATTAGATACTTATGAAACCTGTAAACTTAATGAACCTAAAGAAGAATAATGTAAGACTAGAATTAAACAATTTTAATTAAAGTCTCAAAAGCGGTCACTCGCCCGCTCTGGTAGGTTTATTGCTAAATAGTATAACAAATGTAACTAAATTATGGTTCCTTTTTTTACTTGGTTTGTGTCAAATACACAGCCAAGTGATTTTTTTAAGTAAGTGTCGATGTCCAAATCTGACGCTATGGAGAATAGCGGAACGAGATTGTCGTGAGTTAAATTAGAACCAGAGTAAGATACTCTTCAAGTGTTTAAGGTCTTTTAAATTAACCTTATGATCAAAATTATAATAATTATCAACGGCGAAAGAATACTTCGTAAAAAGCCCTGTTTATATCGAAAGAAATTTTTCGATAAGTGTATATATCCTCCAAACCGTGGTGAAGTCGCGTGGCGGCCTTTACAGGAGAAGATGTAGTAGTTACCTAGCAAGAGAAAGCATAAAACTTGCTATGTAACATTCAAAGCTCGAGGCTGACTTGTTGGTTAATATTTATTTATTTATTTATTTATTTATATAGATTAATATTAAATAAAATCTTAACACGTGACAAACTCAGCGGTGCTAGATCGATTTGAATCCACGACTGTCAATCTTTGATTTACGCAAGAAATTTATATAATAACTGGAACTTAATAAAATTATATATTCAAATATGTACCTTAAAGTAACTGTCATAAGGTTAACATTTGTTTCCAACATGTAAAGTGAAAAAATCGTTCCGAGCATTTTGTTGACTACTGGTATTTTGTCTCTTTCTTACGAGTTGCCTTGAATCCATGGTAGAAAGAGATGCGATCCCTCTCTAAGGAACGTTATTTGAGTGCACGTGCGCATTCCAGTTTGTATATAAACTCCTTGGATTTACGTGTTTCATACAAATAGACCATCTCGGCTAACGTGCCGAATGAAATAGATTTATATAGATTATATTTCAAAATGAAAATAAAACTTTAAATCTTGATATATACCTTACCGTCCTTACACGCCTCGCTTAAGCCAGTTATTATAATGTAATTCCAATTGTTCATCATAATTATAGCTTAGTTTTTAGCGAAAAATACCTATAATATATTTGAAAAGCTTAGTACATAATATAACACGCCTTTTTCGTGTATTTTTTTATAATTATTACTTGTCTGTCCGTCGTTTTGATTGACAGATATTTCGTTTATGATGTTATAATAGTACACCCGATATTGACGATGCGTTACGTGTGAAAAAATTTAATATAATTTTATTTCTACAGTCAAGTAACGTGTTGCATTATATAATTACCTAACCGAGCTCCGCTTAGTTCGTAACATTATTTTTAATGTTATAATTATTTATTAAATTTTTATTTCATATACCAGTACCTACACGCGGATTATATAATTATAATAGACGTTAGCAAAGATAGCCTTCTAGCGATCTTCCTTTCCTTATGATGTATATTTAGTACAAAAAAAAATGTATATCAGCCGACTGTTACCTAGAACACCGGCATTAAGCTGCCTACCTTAGGGACAGTCGACAGTGTGTGTTTTAAACATATTTATTTATTTATTATTAAAAATAACTTTAGGACAATATCGAGAAGAATGCGCAAACAAAACAAAAAAAAAATACTGTATATTAGTAATATTTTGACATGTATTGAGCCATTGGCCGATGCGATAGCGGTCGCGGGTTCAATACCCGCACATTGCAAATATTTGTGCCATGTAGATGTTTGTTCTGGGCAATTAGGCTTGTGTGTTGTGTGTGTGTTCTCAGACTTCCGATACAGGACTTACATCCAACAATTAAATCTGAGGAATTTATTTTGTTTTTATTTATTTTTTTAATAATTAACCTATCTCTACATAAAATATTATAAAGTAACAATTAAAACAAAGATGTTTCAAGTCATTTTGGCGCGCGGTACCAATTGCGTGTCAAGCTTGTACAAATAAAGTAAATGTATAATGTAACTTGACGCATATGTTTCCAATTTCAAAATAAAATATAATTTGTGAATCAAAATGTTGTCTTATTTTTAATTGACTGTAGCCACATAACAGAGCAATCAGAACACGTGTTGCTCGGATCTGGAGTGTCACATAGCTGTCATACAAATCAAAGTTGCGTTTTTACAAGCACACGCACAAATACACGGGAACTTAATTTTACGCGTGTGTGTAATCGAGTCATTTAGTGTACACATAAACTAAGTTGGAGTGATGAAACATTTTCGTTCCGTCCATTCATGAATCCTAGTTAAATAACTCGTAGCGTTATCATCAAAAAGCGTAAAATTTGGACCCCCATATATCCAGACGTATACTCATTCGGTACATAAACTGCTACCGGCCACATTGCCACCGAGGGTACTCCCCACCAATTACCATTACGCTCGCAGTGGCGTGGAAGAACTCAAATTACTGTTAAGTTTGTCACACAACAGGAGGTATTTTTGAAATAGGTAAATTAACGCTATTCGACAATTTAATTTGTAAATATTTGTTTTTTATTCCTGTTGACTAGTTAGCACTTACGATTTTACTTGGAATTTCTTTTATATCTTATATATACGTCATCGTCATAACGCACTTTTAAATATTAAAGCGTACCTACAGATCAGACATACACACATCGAGTTAGTATTAAGCTAACCTTACAGATTGCTTATTATTTTATTCAAAAAAACAATCATTACAATTTTGTAACATTTACATTGCAAATTAAAAATAAATAAATTTTATTTTATACAATAAAAATTTTGTAATTGATTAAAAAAGTTAAACTTAGAATAAGTTAAAAGAAAACGATGCAAACTTTTTTTCTCCACGGACTAAAATTTATTTTTAAAATAAAATTTACAAAAAAAAACTTCATAAAATTATACAAATACAAATATTCATTAGTGTACACCAAAAGATACATACAAAAATAATAAAATAGAATGTACAAAATTATCTTTTTTATTAAGAAAATTATCGTTTTTATTAGGAAAATTATCCACTTACCTCCAGTGGAGCAACGTGGGGGATTAAGCTCCGACCGATTGGATATCCACTGCTGAACTTAGGCCTCTCCCATCATCTCTGGGATTGTTTTCCAATACTCGCCACCCTTGGCAGGTGGGTTGGCGAGCGCATTGTGTTGAAGAAGGATATAGTGACACAGCTGCCCATCACCATCCTGGTTGGTTGGTGAGTTGTGTTCAGTTGTTCAAACCACTATGGCCCCAATCGCTTTTTACGACACTTCAGCAAAAATGAGTTTGGGACTATTCTTCTCTGCCGGTCACTGCACGACAAAATATAGTAACAGTTAGTCTGTATTCTATGATTGTATTTTATAATTACAACACGGTGTACACTTTGTTGATGTTCTATAAATCTATACTAATATTAAACCTGTTAAAACATCCGTTTTATTAATACACTATATATCATCAAGAATAAATTTTAATAGCGCGATTTAATTTCAATCAGTGCCATCTCTTATAATTTTTTTTTTGTACGCGTATCACGTAAAAAATACAAAACCAATGTAAATAACTTTAATACATAAAAATTATACATAACTCACAGTAACATTTAGTTTTTGTTTCATTGTAATTAAATTTAAAAATAAATATTTAAGAAAATAGAAATAGGTACCTACGCCTACGCGACATAGACGCCGTCTGGTCTAACGAATCTTAAAAACTCACAAAACTTATTTTTGAGTTATTATTTTGTTAAACTTAAAAGTTTACTAAATATGTCGGATAGGAATAGAAATTGTTTTAATATTTTAGATAAATATAATTTTCAATTAATATACTATTATGTTAAATTATGTTGAATGTCACTTAAATATAAAAACGATATTCTACCATTTAGTCTAGTCAATAAGTTCAAAAACGTGTTAAATAGAAATAAAGCTCCTAAAAATATGTGCCATAGCTCATTGGATTCGGAATGACGTCTAGAAAAATGTTTTTTAAGGGTATATTAGCACATAAAAAATTGCGATTGTTATTAACAAAGAAAGAAAAAAAAAAGGTATTTAGTTTTTCGTTACCAACTTTTAAAATAATAATATTTAAGGAATTTTGAAAAAAGATCCTGAAAGAGGAGAAAATTTCCAATAAAAAAGTCCCAACTCCCGGAACTCTATCTATATTATTTATAAATTTTTTTTAACGCTGGAATATATCGCGCTATCCAAAACTTCGGCCAAAAGAATGACACTCGCCCGTATTTAAAAAACTTTTTTTTTTGCATTTAGTACCTTAGTGTACTATGGTCTTGGTCGTTATGTGTTTGTTGATTGTACAAACATGGATGGTTATAGCTATTTAAGTTGTAACCTATATATATAAAGAAAGTCGTGTTAGTTACACCGTTTATAAGTCGAGAACGAGTGGACCGATTTTTATGATTTTTGTGTCGTCGGGAATAATGCTTATTAAAATATGATATTCATCAATGAAAAAATAATTAATAAAAAAATCAGTTCAAATGTTTTATCCGTACTATCTATACATATAATAAATCTGTTAATGAGTCCGTTTTATAATCTTAATCTTAATATAATTATAAAAGGGAAAGGTCACTCATCACGATATCTCTGGAACTATAAGACCTAGAGACTTGAAATTTAGTAGAAATATTCCTTTTGCCGATTAAAGGTCAGCTAAGAACGAATTTTACGAAATTCTACCCCTAAGAGGGCAAAAAAGGGGGGCAAAGTTTGTATGGGAGAACGTAGTCCCTTGGTCCAATCTTCTTCAAATTTTGCATAAAATATTCTTTAACAGAATTGATTGAAGACGTGTTTCGTATTTTATCAAAATTCATCCCCTAACGGGGTTAGAAGGGGGTTGCTTTTGCTTCGAAATTGATTTGAGAACTCAATCCGTCTATTATAAAATATTTTCCAGTATCGACACAGGTGTAGGTGATAATAAAAAATATAAATTAATAATTTTTAAAATTTTAGTTAAATACCCGTGCGAAGCCAGGGCGGGCGGCTAGTAAATAATAAATTTGTTTATTTATCCAATGCTTAAAATAGTAACAACCACTCATCCAGTCTCTAAGATTTCCGAGTTTATAATATTAATAATGAAATAAGTTTCTCCAGTTGTGCCTAAGTCCTCACAAACCCTCATATCATCAACCACGTTGGTTATTTGCGTGAGCCCACACGATATTTTTATTCATGGTGTTTAATAATAGAGGAGTGAACTTGACTGACAATCGATTGTACTATCGTCTTTTTATCATGTTTATCAATATTAATACCTCACTGAATACATCTACTGAAAGACGTAGGTCGCCTAGAAATGAGATATTTACAATGTAAACCCTTTTTAAACCAATATTGTAAGAAGGGAGGTAATGTTTATTAATGTACATTTTACGTAATAAGTAAACAAGTTAAGAACGAATCGGACTCGCTTATGAAGGTTTAGTATCCGTTCAACTGCCCATGTCAACTACTAGTTGACAAGAGTTTACAAACTAACCGCAATAACCGCAAGCGCCCGTGTCAAGTAATGGTCGCCATGGCTATATTGCCGATGTTAACTTATTTTCGACACGGACATTAGTACGCGAAGTGCACCTGTCAACTACAGGTTGATTAACGTATATGCCGTGCGGCGACCAACAGACAAGAATAGTTTCGACCTTTTTATTGCCGAGGTGTCATAAAAGGCAACTAAGTCGATAATGGTGTCTTTCGCAACACACTGCGCTTGTTACTCAATAGAATGTTGGCAAAACCTCGCTCTGATCGCTCTGGGGGTCAAGGAGGAGGCCTAATTTCAGTGGACATCTAATGGCTGATATGATGACGATGATGATTTCTATCAGGATTTCTATAGTTATATAAAACATAGGCATTAAGTTACCTTAGAAACAGACGACCATGTTTATTATGATAAAACGTATTTTATATATTTATTTATTATTTGTCCCCCATAGCCTCGTATAGTAATTATTTGAAAATTTTAATTATGTAACTATTACAGTTCCAAAGATCTAAATATGAAAGACATGAGAGAGCCCAGTGTTAAATGAATTGGTAGATTGGCAAACCGTTCATTTGTCAGTCTTTTAGTACGGAATCCTTAAAAAGTATATCTAAAAAAGTTTTTATTTTTATTTTTATTTTTTATTATATTAATGTACACGTATATATATATACTTTTTTAGATATATATATATATATATATATATATATATATATATATATATATATATATATATATATATATATATATATATATATAAATATCATAAATATATTTTTTAATAATAAAGTTATTTTGTTTGAACTGAACTCGCGCGGATCGCCTAGTTGTTGTATATCAACTGAATCCGTGCACGTAGGCTGTAAAAGCGATAGATTAACTAGATTACAGCGCCTCGTGTAACATGATTTAAATTGCAACGGATTAAAAACACGTAGAGTTAGTGTACAACAAGGACTTAGGACAATTAATAACACCTAAAAAGCTATTGTTTTTCATACAAAACGAGGCCATTGTAATGAGACAGGAATCAGGAAGAGGTGTCTGACAAACTGAATGCACAGTTTATATTAGTTTAGATACTTGTAATCACAAATAACATAAATACCGTTTTAATGGATAAGGATTAAAGGACTTACGAGGGATACAGACAAAATGAAATGAATTAAATGAAATGAAAATATTTATTTCGTCATAAGTTGATTTAACACACTTAACGAATGTCAAAAAAAAAAAAGTAAATAAAAAAAGTCAAATTATTACATGTTAAAGTCTCGGTAGACATCATATTACTATTATATCATCGGCTTTATTAAATTATTTGATATTTACCTGTTTTTTTTTTTTACATAATTCGAATGAGAATCATGTACCGAGTAGTTTCCTTAAATATTGATAGTAATTTACCAGTCAACCTGTATATATCTATATATATATATATATATATATATATATATATATATATATATATATATATATATATATATCTATATATATATACATAGGAGACTTTCTATAGATATAGTCACTCATCACGATATCTCTGAAACTATGAGACCTAAAAACTTGAAATGTGGTACGAATATTCCTTTTTTTACGTCGAGGTCAGCTAAGAACGGATTTTACGAAATTCTACCTCTAAGAGGATGAAAAAGGGAGGTAAAGTTTGTATGGGACAACGTGATTCCTTGGTCCAATCTACTTCAAATTTTGCATAAATATTCTTTAACAGAATGGATTGATGATGTGTTTCGTATTTTATCGAAATTCATTCCCTAACCTGGTTAAAAGGGGGTAGAAAGTTATTTTGATATAAATACTCCTTAGTGCTTTTGATTTAAATTACATTTTATTTTGAAACATGTTTGACAATCAATCCGTCTATTATAATAATTATATTTTCCAGTATTGAAGTGTAGGTGATATCTTTTTTTGGTGCTCCTGTTGGAACAGGCAAGACTTTATATTAAACGTAACAAAATTGAGTTGTAAATATACCGTGTGATTGCTTTATTGTAAAATAGTGTCTTATATAATATTTTTACTTCAATGTTGGTGTTGTCTTCAGGGTTTTAAACTAAATGACTCATCAGCAAGGCATCTGTAGTTCATAATGACACAGATATAGAAGAAACCAAAGTGAACTTGGAAACATTTTTGAATTATACGGTATTAACACCCCAATTAGTACAGATTGGCACCACGGACTAATGTTGGAACAAGATCAGAAAACATTATAAATCATGTTTCCATTTAACTTTATCTTACACTAAAACTAAGAAGGAGGAGATAAAAGCTGTCTTGGACTATTATTAAACATAAATATATGTTTGACATACACACATGATCGTCTGTTCCTAAGGTAGGCAACTTAATGCCTGTGTTTTATAATAAATAATATAATTAATAAATAATATACATATAAATAATACATACAGAAATAAATACATATTACACCCAGACTTGAAGCGGGAATCGAACCCACGATCCTGGAGCAGAAAGCGGGGTCACTACCAACTGTGTGGTGTAATTATACCTACGATACAACGAACGAAGCATTGATGACCGTTCTGGTGTAGTGGTACAAGTAGTCGCGTTAACGCCTCGCCTCAATGGCGGTGGTCGTGGGTTCGATTCCCGCTCGGGGCAGATATTTGTATTTTTGCCAATATTTGTTTCAGGTCTGCGTTTATATCTGGGTGTATAGTGGGTTTCCCTACCATTCCCCGGAGAGAACGTAAAGCCGTCGGTCCCGTTTGTTATCATGGATGCCTTATAATAATTGTTACTTATGGTAGGGATATTATCCGCTAACCCGCAGTGGAGCAGCGTGGTGGATTAAGCTCCAACCCTTTTTCTATATGGGAAAAGGCCTTCGCTCAGCAGTGGGTTATAGTTACAGACTGCTACAATACACTACAGTACAGGAGTATTTGTGGCCTGCAGTGACGAAACTGAGCCTTACCATAAATATGAGAGTCCATCTAAGGGGAGATGTTACTGCCGGACAGTTCTCAGACCTGTTGCTTAAAATAGGAAGTAGTGATTTCCGGGAACCATATAATAATATAATGTATGAGTGTATATGAGTATGTATTTACCATAAACAAAGCTTAAGGTCGAACTCTTACTGTAGCGGGACTGCTTCTCTCACAGTCAGTTGTATGTGACATATTTCAGAATAGCCTGGTAATTCTAATACCCTCAACGAAAAAAAATATTGTTTATAAAGGAATACTACGGAAGGTGTAGTATTTCGATTTCGTTGTAAAAAGATAATACCCCCGTGTAACTTTCTCCAGATCAAAGGCAAAGCTTCGTGTTCATAAAATATAACAATTTTTATTTTTATTTTAATGTTTATTTAAACTTTAAATCCCTACTCTATAATAAATATTGTTATATTTTATAAGCATTCAAATCTTTTAATATAATAATTTATATGTTATAACAAAATTAATAACGTAAAAAAAAAAACAAATAAAAATCCTATTATAACCATTTTCGACTTCTACGCGGACGAAGTCGCGGGCTAAAATATTATGTTTGACAACTCAATCCGTCTATTATGAAATATTTTCCAGTATCGACGCAGGTGTAGGTGATAAAGAATATAAATTAATATTTTTTGAAATTTTAGTTAAATACCCGTGCGAAGCCGGGGCGGGCCGCTAGTGATTTATATATGAGCGCCTGTTTGTTTTTGCAATTTTTGTTTGATTTGTTGACAAAATGTAGGATATATGTTAACAATTACGATTCAGCAATTTGGTCTTTTATAAATAATAAGTGAATGTATTTAAGATCCACTTATTTATTATTTATTTATAAAATACCAAATTCATCACACATTGTCGTTTGTTCTTTAAGTAGGTAACTAATGCCTGTGTTTTAGGTAATAAGCCACTGATATACATATCTGTATATTTTTTTTATAAAAATGTATATAAATGTATAATTTTTATACGAAGATCCGGGGTGGGTACGGAAACTTGATGTCAATTGCTATAATATTTTATTGACAGATGTTGGTAAAAGTAGAGTCATTATTGAAATATCTTAAAAGCACCGCACGCTTTTTTTACAATAAAATTATTATTGTTAACCGCACTATTCTTAATTTAAATTTATTGAAAATTATTTTCTACGTTTTGGTTTGGTATTCTGTTAAAACGGTTTTTTTTTTGTATTTTTTTTAACTGTATTTTTTAAGTTAGTGTTTATAGATCAATGGTTAGTGCTTTACAATTCGGATTCTATCAATAAAAAAATAATAGCTCTATTATTTTTTTATTATTATCAAAACTAGGTTATATTCATTTAATTTATATCAATCAATGTTGTTAATTTTATTGAGATTTTAACAGCATAAAACAGTGACATTTTTTAATAAAATAACTGTCCTAAGGCAATAGATCTGTTTTTTTATTTATTTAATGCGTGCGTGCATGCCTGTGTGTGTGTGTGTGGAATATGCTTATGTTTGAAAATTTTAATTTTTTATTTTTTTATTTGCGTGCTTATGGATTTGCAAGCTAAAGCCACTTTAGTACATGGCTCGTAGAACAAAGGGCGGATGGAGCAGAAAGGTTCTCGAGCGAAGACCACGTGCCGACAAGCATAGCGTCAGACGGCCATCCACGAGATGGATAGACAACTTAAGGATAGTCGCCGGAAGCTCTTCAATGGAGACTGCTTCGAACCGGTCGCTCTGGAGGTCGTTGGAGGTGACCTACGTTCAGCAGTGGACATACAATAGTTGATATGATGATGATGATGATGAAGATTAAGTTTTTTTTTTAATTTTATTTATACTTACCAACCTTTACCAACCTTTTATATATATACCAACTTTATATATATACCTACTCTGCAATTCTTACGCTTCGATATTAATATGTAACAATATACAACCCACATGAGTTAAGTGAAGTCGCGTGCGTAGACCGTATTTACTATATATGAGCAATCAATCAAGTCCTTGTTCCAAAGCATTAGGTACCGAAGTATCGTCGCTTCGAGGAATTACCCGCTGCGACTGTAACGCTCGGCTCACACCTCCGAACTGGCCTGTTGTCGGATGCGCAATTTTGATACTTTTACCTATATTTTAATCGATATAGCTAGTATATATATATATATATATATATATATATATATATATATATATATATATATATATATATATAAGAGATTTCCACGTATACATTGACTCATCACGATATCTCTGAAACTATAAGGCGCAGAGACTTGAAATTTGGTAGGAATATTCCTCTTACCGAGTAGAGGTCAGCTAAGAACGGATTTTACGAAATTCTACCTCTAAGGGGGTGAAAAAGGGGGGCAAAGTTTGTATGGGACAACATGATTCCTTGGTCCAATCTACTTCAAATTTCGCATAAATATTCTTTAATAGAATCGGTTGAAGACGTGTTTCGTATTTTATCGAAATTCATCCTCTAACGATGTTAAAAGGGGGGAGAAAATTATTTTGATATAAATACTCCATAGTGATTTTGATTTAAATTAAAATTTATTTTGACACATGTTTGACAACCAATCCGTCTGTTATAAAATATTTTCCAGTATTGACGCAGGTGTAGGTGATAAAAAATATAAATTTATATTTTTTGAGATTTTAGTTAAATACCCGTGCGAAGCCGGGGCGGGCCGCTAGTTTAAAATAAAATTATTACTATGAATACAATTAGTTGAAACGCAACGCAATGTTACAATTATAATGATCATATATTAAGATCATAACGTGAAACTCGAATAATAAAATATCCGATGATCGGATGATGCAATCGTTAGATGCAATATTCCGACTATGCATCATCAGGCTAACAACCACACTTACTTTCAGATCCACTGAAAAAAAAGTTTAATCAAGAGTCCGAATATGTCTAAAACCTGTATTAAAGTTGTTACTATAATTAATATTTTGACAAGGAAGTTAACATATTATATCTCTCTCTCATCAGCCTATAGCAGTCCACTGCTGGACGTAGGCCTCCCCAAGCTCGCGCCAGACATCCCGGCTTTCCGCAATCCTCATCCAGCCAACACCGGCAATCCTACGAAGATCGTCGGTCCAGCGGGTCGGAGGGCGTCCCACACTGCGTTTGCCAATACGTGGTCTCCACTCCAGGACACGTCTGCTCCAACGGCCATCGGTCCTACGACACAGGTGACCAGCCCACTGCCACTTCAGCGTGCTAATCCTCTGGGCTACGTCGGTCACTTTGGTTCTCTCGCGGATAGTCTCATTTCTGATCCTATCTTTGAGAGAAACGCCGAGCATAGCCCGTTCCATGGCACGTTGAGCGACTTTAAATCGGTGGACCAGTCCCTTCGTCATATTATATAGTATTCAACATATTATATAGTTGTAAGAAAGTATTTATTTATATTAGTTTCGACTTACTGTTTTACCCGCGTAGCTTTGTACCTTTGGGAATTGTCGGGGTGCAAAACTAGCTTATATATTATCCTGAATCTTTGGCTATGTACATACTTAGTTATATCGAAGTCAATTAAGTGGTTTTTATGTGAATGAGTAAAAGATCAATCCATAATTATTAACATTCGTAACATTTATAATTTTAATAGAATTTTTGTTTTGACTATTTTATACCATGGTGTCACCCAAATTGTAAAAATATACATAGATTTGTAACATATACCATAAGTAAGTTTATAACAAAAGAAGATGTACCCGAAACTTCATTTGAGTTATATTAATTTTCATTAAAATTCATAATGCGTAGCCAAGATATAAATAGACAGAGAGATAAGCAGACAAAAAAAAACTATTCTTACTTCAATATCGATTATAGAATGCCCTCCGAAAATTTTACAAAATATCTTCAATGTACAGATTTCGGATTTGTTTTTACAGTTTTATTTTAAGTATATGTGAGTACAAGTAATTACTTAAAACCTTAAGATTCAAATAAATTTGAATCGATTGTATGTTTGATTGTATTGTGAAAGAAATATCAAGTATTTCGAACTAAACTGAAATAGCATGATCTTGGTGGACCTCTTCTCCTCTTTTCTTGTACAGGAGCTGCTCAACTGATATTAGTAGACAATTTCCTTACTAGGAATGAGGATCTTTATCAGGTGTTTATATGTATAACAACTAGGACTGACGGCCTTACGTGCTCTCTGAGGCACGGTGGAGAGACCCACAATGACATACGCCCCGACCAGATCCAAATATTTGTACAAATATAAATATCCACTGTTGACGGTAATCATACCCACAAACGTTGTATTACTTAGTTAAAACGTGATAAAACATCAACACTTTAATCAAAGTTACATACATTTAGACCCGGCTTAGGCTCCAGAACGGATTAACGACGTACAAAATAAATTGCCAAGCAAAAACTAAATTCGGCTCGCTCACTATAGTAACGGTCATAACTCATGAAACGGATATAAAAACGCCTATCGCTATATTAACTTCACAGATAAATGACAGTCTAGCTCGACCGCTACTATGATCTCGAGTAAAAATTACAAATGAAAAACTCGCGATAGGACGCGTACATTGCTGGATTGAATTTAATATAAGTGAAAAGGAGAGTCGTAAAAAAGGTTAAGAGAGAGAGAGATGAAAAAAATGTAAGAATTGTTTGTTTTAAAACTTATAGGGCCAGTTTCACCACTTGCTGTTAAGTTCCGGGTAACCTAACTGGTACCTATTTTGACAGATAACCCATACAATTATCTGTCAAAAAAGTGCCAGGTAGGTTAGCCGGAACTTAATAGCAAGTGGTGAAACTGGGTCCTAGTCTGAATTCTTAAAGATTACTTGTAAAAAAATATATAATGTATACAAATAAATCACTATATTTAATTTTATAGCACTAAAATTATAAAATACCAGATTTTGAGCAGAAGTAGAAACCAAAATGTGGACAAAACTTAGCTGCCTTACATGGTTCACAGAGAGAAAATATGCCTTTAGAAAAGAAGTAGCAAATGGTTTGTGAATCTTGAAATCAAAATTAATGAAAATTTTATAGCAAGTTTATATGTTCTGTACTTTTTACTAATGGTGGTGTAGCGGTAATGTGTGTATTAAGTCTGTGTATGAGTGTAATGCACCCAGCAATGTACACGCAAGTGCGTCGTTACAGTAAAACTTTATTTTGATGACGCAATCTGTATCAAAGATCGAATGAATTGAAACACCGATTTTTCATACCATGCCCCTCTTTGTCTTGTTTAAGCGTTGAAAGAAAAAAAAAACAATGGATAAAAACTGAAAAATTCAACCAAACTACGTATGGAGCCGTACAAATTAAATAAAGCTATTTTCCCTTATTTGAAATGAATTATTTATTTGTAGCATCACTTACATACTGTACACTATTGCTACATAAAATAACATAATTTACAGTAATTGAAGAATCTAAGTGCCAATACAATTATAGGTCACGACAACATACAAATGAATAATAGTAATAAAGAGCGCGTACGTTACAGTAGTATAAATACATATATGATGTACTAATTACTTTAGGAGAACAATGTTAAAATAGGAAAATATAGAATTGATGCAAATACATAATCAGAATAGTTTAGAGTTTGAATGATTGTAATAAATCTAGTCGATACAAATTACAATATCATGATTCATGATTTATCAATTGATAAAAATTAAAATAACATTAATTTTAAAATTTCATAAAAAGTATTAATTAAAACAAGTAATAAATGTATACAAAATTTACATTATTTGACAAATGAAATGATTATTCTTTTAATTTTAAAACAATAAAAAAACACATAAAATTAAAAGATACAAATTCTAATGTCGTGATTAAAGATTAGATTAGATAATTACTTAAGCAATAAAATTCACATAACTTTAATTATAAAAATATCATAAATTTTGCTAACAATTGAATAATAAATCAAAAGTTGTACACAAAATTAACATTATATGACAATTGACACGATTCTTCACGTATAGATTTTAATAATTTATTTTTATAGATATATACTCCAGTCATTATAATACATTTGGAAATGCATTTTAACCGAGAAGGCTAAATTTTAGTAGGCCAAAATATAGCCTTCTCGGTTAAAATGCATTTCTAACCCGTTTTTTTCGACGTAATGACTGGATTAATAGTGTTGTTTATGATATTAGTTCATTGATCTATAAAAAACTCAGATCAATGTATTAGTTACAACAACTTCCTATAACAAAAATTATTTGTAAAAGCGGAGCTAGAGGATAGGTTGGTTACGTTAGGTACATAGTTCAGCTAATGATATCATATTTGTTTTATTCATATGAATAAATTTAAAATATCTCGCGTTTATTTTTAATTACCATTCATATTTCCCGACCACAAGCTTCGTAAGGGTATTATTTTGAAAGAAACAAAGAAAAAAATATTTTTTTTTTTTTCATATTTTAGTTTATATTTGTAAATTATATCAATCCGTTTTTTTTTTACATTATGAACAAGTAAACTTAATAACTTTATTGTGTATGTATAATGAGTTCATATTAATTGGGATGATATAAATTTATAGAAGATAGATGATAGAAAGTCATTGAAAATGATTTTTAACCGATGGATCTATTATGTAACTTTTGCGATCGCGCGTGGTGTCGAATTTCAATACTAATTGAGGCGATTTCTCGCGATCGCGCAAGTTACGGAATAGACTTTTTGGAATATTCGCTTTACTATAAATTTGTTATTACTTTTTAAGATAAAAATGGGTACATACCACTACGTAGTACATGGTCCGTGGTGTCGTCGTGACCACGGACCATGTAACTGGTCCGAAATATCGACAAAATTGTCAAAAAAAAATTATATCGTGGTATTCAGATACCCAATTTTTATATTTAAAAATAAACTATGTTTAAAAACCGTGAGAGTCTAAGCCTAAAAATTTTGATTTTGAATCATATAATTTTACTAGCGGCCCGCCCCGGCTTCGCGCGGGTATTTAATTAAAATTTCAAAAATATAAATTTATATTTTTTATCACCTACACCTGCGTCGATTCTGGAAAATATTTCATAATAGACGGATTGAGTTGTCAAACATGATATTTTAGCCTCTGGTGGTGGTTTAGATAATGGTTCTAATAGGATTTTTATTTGTTTTGTTTTTTACTTTATTAATTTTGTTATAACATATAATTATTATGTTAAAATATTTGAATACTTATAAAATATAACAATCTTTATTATAGAGTTGGGATTTAAAGTTTAAATAAACATTTAAAAAAATAAATAAGATTTTGTTATAATTTATGAAAACGAAGCTCGGCCCAAAGACCAAAGTCTGGAAAAAGTTACACGGGGGTATTATCTTTTTACAACGAAATCGAAATACTACACCTTCCGTAGTATTTCTTTATAAACAATATTTTTTGTTTTTCTTTCGGGGTGCTAGAATCACCAGGCTACTCTGGAATATGCCACATACAACTGGCTGTGAGACAATCAGCTTTTACACAAGTATACTCCCGCTATATTAAGAGTTTGATCTTAAGCTTTGTTTATGGTAAGTAAATACTCATATACACTCATACATTATACTATTATCCAGTTCCCGGAAATCACCATTTCCTATTTTAAGCAACAGGTCTGAGAACTATCCGGCAGTAACATCTCCTCTTAGATGGACTCTAATATTTATGGTAAGGCTCATTTTCGTCACTGCAGGCCACAAATGCTTCTGTACTGTACTGTATTGTATCAGCCTGTAAAAAACCCACAGCTGAGCAAAGGCCATTTTTCCACATATAAGAAGGGTTGGAGCTTAATCCACCACGCTGCTCCACTGCTGGTTGGCGGATAATATCCTACCATAAGTAACGATTATTATAAGGTATCCATGATAACAATCGGGACCGACGGCTTTACGTGCTCTCTGGGGCTTGGTGGGGAAACCCACAAAAACTTACTACCAGACTTGAAAAAAATATTGACACAAATACAAATATCTGCCCCGAGCAGGAATCGAACCCGTGACCACCGGCATTAAGGCGAGGCGTTGAGGCGACTAATCGCACCACTACACCAGAACGGTCATCAATGCTTCGTTCGTTGTATCGTTGGTATAACTACACCACAAGTCAATACGATTTTGTCTCTTAGATTTGAATAATTGATTGATAGAAGATATGATTGATAGAAGGAATAATGATGTGAACGCAAGTAATTATTTTTTAAATTTTGATTGACTCGGCACAGTTGGTCGTGACCCTGCTTTCTGCTCCAGGATCGTGGGTTCGATTCCCGCCTCTAGTCTGGGTGTAATATGTATTTATTTCTATACATATTATTTACATATAAATGTATATTTATAAAAAAATTTATATAAGCCGGCTGTTATCTGAAATACGGGCATTAAGTTGCCTACCTTAGGAACAGACGATCGTGTGTGTATATCAAACATATATTTATATTTAATAATAGTCCAAGACAGCTTTTATCTCCTTTTCTTAGTTTTAGTGTAAGATAAAGTTAAATAGGTAGGCACATGATTCATAATTTTTTCTGATATTGTTCCAACATTAGTCCGTGGTGCCAATCTGTACTAATTGGGGTGTCAATGCCGTATAATTCAAAAATGTTTCCAAGTTCACTTCGGTGTCTTCTATATATGTATCATTGTGAATAACAGATGCCTTGCTGATGAGTCATTTAGTTGAAAACCCTTGACTTAAAACAACACCAACACTGAAGTAAAAAATATTATATAAAACACTATTTTACAATAAAGCGATCACACGGTACATTTAATATAAAGTCTTGCCTGTTCCACCAGGAGCACCCAAAAAAGATATCACCTACACCTGCGTCAATACTGGAAAATATTATAATATAATAGACGCATTGAGTTGTCAAACATGTGTCAAAATAAAATGTAATTTAAAAAAAAAACACTAAGGAGTATTTATATCAAAATAACTTTCTACCCCCTTTTAACCCCGTTAGGGGATGAATTTCGATAAAATACGAAACATGTCTTCAATCAATTCTGTTAAAGAATATTTATGCAAAATTTGAAGTAGATTGGACCAAGGAATCACGTTGTCCCATACAAACTTTACCTCGCTCTTTCATCCCCTTAGAGGTAGAATTTCATAAAATCCGTTCTTAGCTGACCTCTACTCGGCAAAAAGACTATTCTTACCAAATTTCAAGTTTTTAGGTCTCATAGTTGCAGAGATATCGTGATGAGTGACTATATCTATAGAAAGTCTCCTATATATATATAGATTAAAGAGGAGGTACTAGAGACTCCTTATTAACAAAGTCAGCATATTGTGATAGTGAAATTTCAGGAAAATCGAAAAAACTCCGCCTCCGAAATAGAAGATCTAAATAGTATCTACGTAGGTATGTGTTATGGAAGGTAGAGGAGGAGTAAGGAACACACTCTCATATGGCTGATTTCTGGGTGTAATATATATATATATATATATATATATATATATATATATATATATATATATATATATATATATATATATATATTTTTTTTTTTTTTTTTCATACAAATACGTATGTAAATCAGTCGGCTGTTACCTAAAATACAGGCATTAAGTTGCCTAGCTTAGAGACAGACGACCGTGTTTTTATGTATAAAAAATAAAATAACTCAATAGAGTGAAGATCGTTTTATTGATACAGAAATACTACGCTTATTTATTTGAAATTTAGTAAGAAATTTTAAATTATTAACACAAACAGCTGTTGTTATAGAGGTTATATAGGTGTCATAGTGGAGGTCATAGTTTGGACCCGCACACAGTCTGGAATGGGATACTGTTAATAATCGTACAAAATACACCACGACTTGAAAATTTCAGGTGTTTTATCGTCAACACGGGGTCCTTAACCGACAACACTTCCGTTCTGCTCACCAATTTCGTAAGAACGTGAGTTCAAGATATGGACGTGACTCGAGTCTGTAAAACATACGACCAACGACACTTGACCTCCCACACCTCTCGTATTTTTCGCTGAATTATATAAAAATTCGTTTCTTTCGTCCATTTGTGTGTGTTTAGAAAACCGTGTGTATATGTGTCCATCCATTATCTGTCATTAAAATCCAATGAATTTTGATTCGGATTTCGGTTCGGTTGGGTCGGATTTCGGTCGTTTGGGAAAGATCAATCTTTTGCGATAAGATAGCGTTTTTAATTTTTTTTTCTCCCTTTTATATATTTTGGTGAACAAAGAATATTATTTTTTATTTGTATTTATGTTATAATTTCCTCAACTTCTTTTAGAATGTATAAAATATACGTCCAAAGAAAATTATACTTAGTCAGAATCAAATTTAGATATTTTTGTTTTATTTTTCACATACCAACGTTTTACTTTTACCAACTACGGAGCAACCACAAATCTTTTTTTTCTTTTTTTAATATAAATAAAATGCAAAACTCAATTAATTAACACGTCCCAAGTGATTGTATGGCCGCTTGGTTCATTTTTCCAGTATACCTCTTACGATTGTTCCACCAAGGTGTATCTGATTGACTGTATTAAAAAGTTCTTTAGACGATATACATATGTACATTATTATCAAAATTATTACATCAAAATTGGTGTGAACAAAATGAAATCCCGAGTAAAAAATTTGCACACTTTAGTTAAGATCTTTGAACAGTGTATTATTCAACATCTTAATTTATATTTAAACTTTCTGGCATATAAATTACGACTGTTGAGTTACTTACCTGTTCTTCTCAGCGTACCTTAACTTTCAGATACGTTACATTAACTATACTCTCTAAACTATACTAATACTCTCTCTATTGATTCATATCAATGAAATTTTCATTAACTACGTCAGTGAAAATGTACTCACTAAATATTTGTGAATTTCAATAACAAATAGTAAATACTCACTAATATACATACCGATATTCAATGATTAAATCAGTGGACTTTGATATTCACATATACATCGAATAGTCACTAATTCTGCGTGGTACGATTCTCACATTGATAAAAAGTGAACAGTCACTTAAAATTAGTGAAATTCCACTTATTCATGTTTAGAGAGTAATTAAGTATTTAATAATTGTTCTTTTAAATGACGATTCAAAAGCACTTTTTTTTTTATTTATTTGATTTATTATCCAAACAAAAAAATTACTTATTGCACCCGAGGAAAGTCAGGATCGCCGCTAAATGCTGAAACACTTCGGATTGCGTCTCCTTGAACCATAGGTCTTGTACAGTGGTCGGTAGTGCTAGAACAAAAGTTTAAAGCGTTCCATGGTGTCGGGTAAACGGTGAAATTGAGTGGGAATTATCGAAAGGACTCGGATAAGGGGATCTGATTGGTCTTTGGGCTTTACTTGTTCCGTTTAAAAGTACTTGCTCGAAATTACTCGTATTTTCGTTATTAATTATAAAAATTGATAGCCCTAACATATTGAACATACACACACGGTCGTGTATTCCTAAGGTAGGCTAACTTTATGTTTTCGATAACATCCGAAAGCTTTTTTTCTTTTTGTATATATGTACATATAAAAAATATGTATATATATTACACCCAGACTCGGGGTGTGTATCGTATCCACAAAACTGGAGTAGAAAGCAGTGTCACTGTCAACTGCGCTAACGGGCTAGTCTATTTAAATTTAATTAAGTTAGAAATCAGGTACTAATATTTAATTTTCATAAAGATTTATTTAATTGAACTGAATCAAGCTGAAACAGAGTCTCATCAGTACTATTGTTCTCTTATATTTACGCGAATTTTGTTCATTTAATTAAAAGTCTAAAAACGTATTTTAATAATCGATTATTCGGACACCCACCACCTCAGTCCCCCGAGATCATGGACGCTGTAAAGGGTCCGAAACGTCGGGAAATAATTTAAATTAAATTGTTAAACAGTAACTTTAAATAAACGCGATAAAATCCGTTTTTATACTTTTAATTAAACTCATCAGTACTAGATAAAAGTCGACTCTCCGTATAGAAAAGTGCTTGGATCTTAATCGGTAATGATAAAATTTAAAACTTTAAATGCAATGAATAATAATGAAATTAGTATATTTTGAATAGATACTCGTATATGTATTACATTATTACAAAGTAAAATTATTTTTCAAATAATTTCCTTTGCAGGTAATTGTATTCGTTGCCCTAGATTAGAAATTTTATTTTGTTATAATCTTAATAAACCTTTGAAATAAACTTTGTTGACATTCTAACTTGCTTACAACAAAATCCTGAAATGAAATGGAAAAAAAATACTGAATTGAACTGAAACAGCCTGTAAACTTCCCACAGCTGGGCAGATGTCTCCTCTCCATATAGAAGAAGGGTTGGACCTTAATCCACCACGCTGCTCCATTGCGGTCAGATAATTTCGCTACTATGAGTAACGATCGTTATCAGATATCTATTATAACAACCGGGACCGCCTGCTTTATGTGCTCTCCTAGGCAAGGTAAGCAGACCCACGAAGACATACACTCAGACCGGAAACAAATATTTATACAAATATCTACTCCGAGCGGAAATCAAACTCGTGACCACCGATGTTGAGTCGAGTACTCGCACCACTACATCGGAACGGTCGTCTGAGAAAGCAAATTAGCAATAATATAGTTATAATAAAAGTTATAATGTTTTGCGCGTAATTAATAGAATGTTACACATGACTAAATATAGAAACTTTTACACAAAAATATCCTTTATATGGGGAGACATGAATACGTCTTAACGAGCTACTATAAAAAAGGGAATCATAGAAAAAAACCTCATTTATTACTTACGATACGATGTAAGGTCGTATTCTAAAAGTTGTGCACTTTTTATCACAAATTAACTTTGTAATAAAAAAAATAGTGTTAAACAATTTGCCGTGTTTTTTTTTTTTGACATTAGCAAAATATAAACCTTTTCGAATGAAAAGTATGTCCTGATTGATTGATTGACTGCTAACAATTTTCACAATGTTAGCCTCCTCCTATGCCATGGATATTATTTACTTATAAGTTTGCTAATTCAAACTTGAGACAGACACTTGTTGTAGCAGCATTAAAACTAAGATCCGGACGCATTCCTTTAAATAAGTTCACAAATCGAATGGAAAAAGAAGACTTATCAAATTGTGAAGTTTGTGGTCGTATAGAAGACCTACAGCACGTTTTGATGGAATATGTCCGGCACAAGCGGAACAGACGGGATCTGATGTCCAAGTTGGGCTTAAATCTACCGGAAACCGGCTTGTTCCATCTTATCTGAACCGACATCTCAATTTCCCAAAACTATACAAGAATTTGTATTAAATAGTATTAAGTTAAGATATAGTAATAATTAAGCATAATAACAACAACAATTTAGTATAATTAAAATATGAAATACTTATATAAGAATGTTATATACGAGTAGATAAGTTTAGTATAGGACTATAAAAAGTCCCTAAATAAATATATTAATTACCGAAGTAGCGCCATGCTGCTTGCAGTTGAATGGGCCGGCGCACCCGGGGAAGTACTTCGCTCTCACATAACACCGACGTGAAATGACGGCACTGTCGTCATGTTTCGTTTGGTTTGTGAGAGATCCGGTGCCCTATCCCTTCCCTTACCTGGCCCATACCTTCCCTTCCCTCCACAGATAAGGTGGAACATCCCTCCCCTTCCGAAAGTCCGGCAACACACCCGCTAATCCTCTGACACACACACACCAGGTGAATCGACTCTCCGTTTTCCCCCTCTAGTATAAAAAAAAATTATATACAATATTCAATAACCGACGACAGCGCCATCTACCTGACTCTATAGGTAAATAGTAAATATATGGCACTACTAAAAAACAATTAGTCGTATGATATGTCGTAATATATAAAAATATCTTACAACGAGGTGTTTGTATGTATCAATTACAGGCCACGCTTCGACAATATAAGTCTAACTAACGATAACAACAAAACAGCCTTGTTCAGTAGTGCCTTATAATTTTTCAATATACAGAATGACTGGTACTTGATTTTTGACCAAATTTTCATAAATTTCAATTCAAATAAATGAAGCGTTGACAATTCTCAGTCATGCCGGTGGCACGTGCACAGGTGTTGTACTGTGCCGCTTGTTCACATCTAAAAATTGCCAAAGTTCACATCATTTACCTCGTCAACAAATTTGTTGCTTAAACGAGTAAAATATCTTAGTATTTTTGCCTATTCTAAGCCAGGATTAAAGTATTAAGGGGGACTGGATCATGCTTGTTTATCCTGCTACCATATTAACACGTGGCGGCGCTTGGACGTAGGTAAACTACCTGTTTTGTGTCGAAAGTGCAGCTAGTTGCTAGGGTGTCCAGACGACGCGTAAATAATTAGATAACTGTTGAGTAACTTTACTTAGAAGTTTATAAATATTTACCTATTTTTTTTACATAATTCGAATGAGAATCATGTACCAAGTATTCTCCTTAAATATTAATAGTGACTCACCATTCATCCTCTATATGTGCGTACGTGTGTAGTGATTTATATATTTAATTTATTTCAATGAGAGTCAACATTTTCAGCGTTAACGTTAACTGTTTATATAAGTCTACAATATTTACGCACATTATTCTGGGAAATATTATTTAGATATACATATATATAAATTATATAGGCTTAGTTAGAAACGAACGTTATACATAACACTTGTGAGTAGAGTAGCGTTATAGATTAAGTTATAATCCTGTTCCTTGAAAAAGCCCAGCAGTGAGACAGCTTTCGCGGCGCATTGATTTGTAAGCTTTGTTTAAATAGTAATAGTTAACTTTCTGCTGCCACTTCACAATCCAAGTTCGTAACTTCTCATTCCTGTATCAGCCTGTAAACAACCCCCTGTTGAGCGAAAGCCTCTTCTCCCTATAGAAGAAGGCTTGGAACTTAATCCGCCAAGCTGCTCCACTACAGATTAGTGGATAATATCCCTACCACGAGTAAAGATCATTACCAGGTGTCCATGATAAGAACTGGGACTGAAGGTTTTGCATGCTCTCCGAGGCACGGTGGTGAAACCCACAAGGACATACACCCAGATCGGAAACAAATATTTGCACAAATACCTATCTGTCCTGAGCGGAAATCGAACCCCCGACCGCCGGCGTTGAGGCGACTACTCGCACCAGTACACCAGAACAGTCGTCAACTCAGTCAGTCGTAGCTTCATATTAACTAGAAAATATATTAAAATGATTATTCAAAAAGTATTTGTATAAGGTTTGTTTTCGTCTAACCTTAATATAATAAACTGCTATCCAGCAGTCTATAAAATGAAAGAATACATAGCATACGTATTTAAATAAAATGTCATGTCGGCTTTTGAGTAGGTACTATATTTCTAAATAAAAAAGTCCCAGAACTGTTCTAAAGAATTATCTAGGAATTATTTAACTTTATGTTGTAAATATAAAAATATATTCAAGGATTATTAAATAAGTAAGTTATTAAGTAAATTATACTTTATTTTACATTAAGGAGAAATACAATACAATAACAAAAACAAATGAATCTTACTTATGAACGGCCTTATCGCTAAATGAAGATCTCTACCAGGCAACTGTGTTGTGGAAGATATTATGATCAGTGATATTGGGTTTGAGTATATGTACTTACAATGAATAAAGTTAAATACTTACACAAAAATATAAACGTTTACAATACTATTTCTATTATACATATTTTAAAATACACATAAATAATAAATTATGCATATATATTTAAAGAAGATTGTAGAGATTTCAGACTTAGAATGTAATCCATTTGATTTTAATGATACCACATAATGTTCTCGTAATAAATTATTATCAATAACTTTTAGCCTCATCTGTTGTACCGAAAGTGACAGAAATCATTTTTTAGAATTAACGTTTAAAAAATAATCTTCATGAATCACTTCCGATCTAATCGAGTACGAACACCTATCGGAACACAGAAGCGACCGGAATCCCGTATTTCCCGGCGGGACATCCCGGGACGTGCGGGGTCGCCTCATTAGCGATAATTGTCGGGACACGCTGACGTAAGATCGAGACCCTTTGACAAACGTGTCGATACTGTATATTGTACTGATAGGATATCCTTTATAAGTCCTCAAGTGTTTTGTGTGTGTGTCTGAACAATTTTCTATTAAAACTTTAGGGTAGCTTTGTAATTTGTTTAGTAAATATTCGAAGCTATTATCTTTAAACATGTCTGTAATCACAAAATATCTGTATTTTCCTAAAACAAGCCTGCACATGTTGTCAAAGACAAATAATATTTTTAAACTTCATGTTACGCGATATCTTCGCCAATTATGAAACGATTTTAATATATATCTTTCTATAACTGAATGAACCTGTAAGCGTTCCACTACTGGGCAAATGCCTTTTTTCCGAATTGGAGAAGGGCTGGAGTAATTCATCATGCTACTTCAGTACGGGTGGGCGGATATCTTCCCGACCATGAGTGAAAATTACTTTCACAAGTCAATTATAACAACTGTCATGCCTTTACCCTTATCTCCGAGGCACGGTGGGGAGACCCACAAGGACAGACCGGAAACAAATATTATACCTTTCGAACCACAAACTCCCAAAAAAAATGTTTTGTCTAAGCAAATTTAGAGAAAATGGTCATCTTTTGACAAATCGAAACTTAACCGGTTATTATTTTTATATGTAAAAGAAATAATTAAAAAATTTAAAATTTAAAAAAAAATCTATACCTTTAATGCTTGTGTGATTTCAAAAACAGAAAATTTAAATAAGAAATAATTTTATTGCTAATATATACTTTAATTCTAATTTAGAATTTTATAAACTTAGCGCTTTGATAATTTGTAAGAATACATTCTGATCTTCATTTTCTTAACATTTAACTTGTTCAGAAAATAAATAACACAACTCAATTATTGATTGATAACTTAGGTAATAAGTTAGTAAGCTATTATTCTTAATATTATAAGGCATCATAGCTTGTAGATTGGTCGTAGACTCCTGTCGAATCCCCTTCTAATCAGTGGCGTGCTCGACATTTCTGAGCAGCGTGCGAAGATCACTCGACTTCAAAGAAGCTGCACACTTCACATATAATGTTCATTATAAGCAGTGCTTGTCTGCTACTAAAGGCTCGCCAATCCAATATTCAATCGATATAAAGGGGTATGGAGGGGAAAATGAAGTATATGTAATAAGTGTAGATGGATATACTCGTATGTATGACGACGCGATGGTTTAGCACAGTGGTCAAAGGAATTGGCATTAACGCTAGCGAGTCGTGAGGTATATTTCATACAAAATGTATAATATTTAATACAAAATAGATATTTTAACATAGAAAAACGCCAGAAAACGCCTTTCTTCAATAAAAACAAACTTCTTCTAATTTGTTTTATATATGTTTATTCTCGTAAGTCTTATGTTTTTTCAACAGCGGTAGTCATATCTGCCGGCTGTATTATACGAAGTACAATCCAAGAATAGTGGTTCAGACCGAGACAAAAATATGACGATTTTAGAGATTTTTTGAAGTGAAGTCTTGTTGTCTGTATTTTTTACGGTATGCTTATTATGTGTTACAGCATCTCGACCATAGAATATAAATTGAGAATGATCATATCAGTGCTGCCGTTGTAAAAAAACTACCCGGTAAATGGGGAAGGAAAAATTTGTACTTGTGTAAGTACATTAGGCAGTTACGCCATCTATATATATATATATATATATATATATATATATATATATATATATATATATATATATATATATATATATATATATATATATATTTTTTTTTTTTTTTTTTTTTTTTTTGTTCGTACTCGGCGTTGTTCTATGATCTATGTTACGTTTAATTAACTTCAGAGTTTGTATAATATAAAAAATATTCTCCCTATCTTTTTAATATATAATATATCTCTCTAACATTCTCTTAACCATATTAGACACTCAGTACTACAGAATCTAAAAGACTTTTCGGTTTGCCTTTTACTTAAACATCAATTTTTGATGGATACCTAATACTGTAATTTGATTCCAAAGTTTGGAAAAAATCGATTAGTTAGCCGCAATCACGAACTTTTAGCGAAAGAAAAACTAAACTAGTTGTTTAGACAGATCATACGTTATCTGACGAATTTCTTTTTTTTTTTTTTCATTTTTTGTCAGATATTTAACCTGTACCGAAATATGTCACTGTTGGGTATAGGACTCTTTTCATATATAAAAGGAGAATTGAAGCTTAATCCGAAACTTTTTTTTTCTTGATTTAAACGTTATCATTCAAATCAAGTTACTCGATTGTTGGCTTATTAGTTATTTCCATACTTTTAAAAATAGAGGACACGAGAAGTACTGAACGACTGTCCAGTATTTTGCGGACAGAGAAACTAATGGAGTTTTACCAATGTCTTCCTTTCCTGAACATTGATATTATAATGTGAAGCAGGATGTAGGTGGTCTATAAGATATTCTGTACAATGGCGGTCCAACTGTTCTCTTATATTTACGCAAATTTTACTCATTTAATTAAAAATCCGTTACAGACTTTTAATTAAATGGTGATCCAACCTTATTTATTAAGCATACTCAAATGAAGTAATATTTTTATTTGTTTTTAATATTCTTAAACTATAATGTTAAAAATGGATTAGTTAGTCTATATATTTAGAAAAGTAGATTTGGATTATCAATTGATTTGTACATTCTAATGGTAAAAATTAATGTTCTTTTAAATATTATTTTATTTGACTATTAATGTAAAAATAATCCGCTGGCTAGCAATATTTTCTGTTGTTAAAATATCAATTATGAATACATACTCAAATTTGTTGCGTAACATTTTCGCTGCAAAAAACTTCCTTACGGAACCCGAGATACTCTTTTGTTTACCATAATCTCCAATAGGTAGTATACGCATCATCAAACTACTAATCATTGAAACGGAACCAAAAGCCATAAATTTCAAGTAAACTTTGTCAACAATCATGTATTGACGGACAAATGGTGATATCATGTATTGACGAATATCTTATATATAATATAATTTAACAAACATTATACACATCTATATATTAATACGTGAAGCAAAGACTTTTTACCCCTTTTTACGAAAATTACGCGAACGGAGAAATATGAAATTTGACACAGTTAAAGTTTATATGGTGAAAAAGTCCAGAATGGTAATATTTTTTTATAATAATGTTCAAAAAATGAATTAAATTCATTTAAAAATACACTACACACAAACATATGTACAATGATATATATACACAAATTTTGTTAATTGTCAAAGTTTGTTGTCAACACGGTCTTAAATGGCCGTGATAAATTGATGATCTTGCAACAAATTGTTTATCAAAATTTATCATCACAGATCAGGTCCAATGACTGCTGCATATGCTCACCATGTTATGCGAAATCATATTTTTATGATGTTGACAATGCTGTCCATTATAGACTAGGTCGAATTTCGACCACTGGGCAACCACTGGTGTACATAAAGATACGAGCCGAAATGTTCTGAATTACGCAAGCATTTAAAATTGTATCCTCATCCCTTACCAATTACACCTCTCACGTTCAAGGGCCGAAGGGACAGGTCTACAATTTACCTACGTCACCATTGACAGCGTTGGGACTCACAAACACGACGTCGATGAGAAAATTATTTACACTGTATTAAACGTAAACAACCGTTCTGGTATAGTAATATGTTCTATTAACAATAACGGTCACGGATTCGACTCCTGCAACATGTGAATATGTGTTTGTATAAATAATTGTTTCTGTCTGTATGTACAATGACCGGTTTGGTGTAGTGGTGCGAGTAGTCGCCTCAACGCCGGCGGTCGCGGGTTCGATTTCCGCTCGGGGCAGATATTTGTATTTGTGCAAATATTTGATTCCGGTCTGGGTGTATTTCCTTGTGGGTTTCCTCACCAAGCCACGGAGAGCACGTAAAGCCGTTGGTACCGGTTTAGATATCCGCCAACACGCAGTGGAACAGCGTGGTGGATTAAGCTCCAACCCTTCTCTTGTATGATATGTGGTATGGTATTGCACTCCCAAAGTGCCGAGTCCGACATAGGTCTAGAACCGCCTACCAGGGCGTCCTGTATATCATCCGTAAATGGATTCCCCTGCGACAACAAAAAAAAATGGGCGACCACTAGTTTATATAATCACGTATGTTGCTCGAAGTATTTTGTCAACTGGTCCTTTTCGTTCCATACATTAACAATATATACTAAATCAACATTACATAGTTTAAAACTACATAAATATTTATTAAAGAAATTTTACAATATTATACATATTTACAATTCAAAACTTAAAATAATTATTTACAAAAAGTTTTGGTATAAATCATGTCCGCGTGGAATGGTGCCAAGAATACTAGCAGCATTTCCCCGTTGAATCGCAATTCCGATTCTTTGGGCAAAAAATGCACCAGCCCTCCTGTCACCAGTGGAGGCTATGAGTCGTGGGGTTAATACATACATACATAGTTTTATTTCCTAGTTATTTATAAATCACATTTAAAATATTCCATCCAGCAGATGGAACAATGGACGTTATTTACTTTATAAAATAATACTAATCGAGAAACAATGATCTCAAAATCAATCTCCTTTGTTCAAATACTGTACATATATTGACTGAATTAAATTAACAATTGTAGAAAGAGCGAAACGAGCGCACAACTCAATTTCAACTTTAAGGCTAAAATACCAAAAACTCGTGAAACTTAAATACGAACGAAAAGCGAGACGTAACAATGGCGAGGAAAACCACGCGAGCGTCTAGTTACAACCTCAGCATCTGTAATATTTCGAATATCTCAGACTCAGAGACTAGATATAAATACTATCTATAAACATTTGTACCTCTAATAGAGTAAGAGAGAATTTGTTAATTATAACTTACATAGTTTTTTTTTTTTAATGTGTTAGTGTTTATACACGAAATAATTCAAATAAATAAGTGTAGCTACTAAAGGATCTAGCCGACCTTACTATAAGGAAATTGCACCAACGCTACGTCTTTGGACATAGTTTAACCTTTTAAATATTACTTTTTCACCCAAAGTACTTGTACTCGTGATTTTAGATCTCTGCTTTCACTTGTTTCGCGTGACAGCGTAACAAGCAAACTTACATTTCACATTTATAATATTATATTAGATTATACCGCACTATTATATATCAAACGACGTTCGGTGACAGGCAGAGAAGAATAGTTCCAACCTCTTTCTTGCCGAAGTATCGTAAAAAGCGACAAAGGCCATAGTGGTGCGAACAACTGTACACCAACCAGGATGGTGATGGGCAGCAGCATCACCATTAGCTCCCACAACACACTATGCTCATTGACTCGCCTGCCAAGCGTGCCGAGTAGCAACCTCTCCCCCCCCAAACCCCCCAAGATGTGATGGAGGAGGTCTTCGTTTAGCAGTGGACATCCAACGGCTGATGTGGTGGTGGTCTCTAAACATAACACTGCTGGACATCTTCTTTTATGAGTGTGTTTCTAAGTGGGTTGGTTGGAGCTTAATTCAACTCGCTACTCCACTGTGGCTTAGCGGGTGTACACATCTCGAAACTTTTTCCAAACATATAATTTTTAACGATGTTTCGGTGTTAGATGTTCGGTTTATCACAGTGATACAGCTAGAGTCAGTTTCGGTATTCCCCAGGGAAGTGTCTTCGGTCCGACTAGATAACGGCCAGTCTTCAGCTCTAATGTTGGTTTCCAACCAAGATACACCCAGTACTGAGCTATATGACCCGGTGCCAAGTCTTGCTGAAAGGACCATTGATTATTGACCATGGTGTTGTTAAGTCTCCTAACTACCTTCCCAAGAATGGTATCTTGATACACTTATGCAGATTTTTTAATACCTTTTTCACAAGTATATGGCTTAATCACTCCTTCAGATAATGCCCACGTTGTACTCTGTCGACTAATTGGAAAGCTTCCTTAGACCTTTGAGCATAAATATGGTTATTTTGGTTGTTGAGATATTGCTCAGTTGTAAAAATGTTCTCAACCGTCAACAAAATTTTTCTGTGACCTCCTTTTGTGTACCGCTTAAGTAGCTGTTTTGATTTTACCACCCTAATCTTTTTTTTATTATCATTTAAGAAATAACCAGTACGTCTCTTATAGGCTGCAAGTCCTAATTTTTAAAATACGCGATCTTTCTTTCTTTTAAAATATCTATAAATCTTTTAAAATACGCGACATGGTTCTAGGTGCTGTCTTCATCTCCCGATATAAATTCTTTTATTTTCGTACAGGATTTCTTTGAATTATTTCCCTTACTGCTTTGATCGCCTTTTTTCGTACAAACGCTACGTAGACGGCCAGATCTTTTGCTGTCACAAACAGAGGAAGTTTCATTGTACCTATCAATAACCCGATACATAAAACATTTGACTAATACCAAGCGTACGGAGAGTTTTATAATTTGTTTTTGGCTCCATACGGTACGGATTCGGTTCTCTGTCTCACCCCACTCCATTTTAATATAACAAAAGATTTTAAAATGTATTGGCGCGAAAATGAGAAAACACAATGAATAATCATATAAAAATGACAGATTCCAAATTCAAATGTAATATTTTGTTTATTTTTAATTGTAACAGTATTTATGGCCAGACTATGTAAAAATAGCGATATGTGTGATAAGCTCATACACGCAACATTCATACACATACACATAGACACAGACAATATTCTCGTACCATCTCACAAGTTGAAACGTAGCGTGTCGTTGCTAGAAACTTATATTATAAATAAATCTTGAATAGAGAATATGGTAAAATATATGTAAAAAAATTGTACCGCAGCATTTAATGATTTATATGACACTTATAATAAAGAGCAGTAGGTTTTATATTTGTTCAAAACGAAGAAAGTTTCCAGTTTGAACTAGTTTCATAACTATGATATTTTCATTTATATTTTTGTCCGCTATGAATTTAAAAAATTTCAATGTAGTTTGTTTATTGAAATGAAAATGAGTTCGCGTAATAAACATATTTTTGAAGCTTCGTTTCACGAATATTATTTGGTATTTTGATACGCTATAATAGTACAGTTTTCTCTGCACTTGCTTCATGATATTTTTTTTAAATAACTTGTGACTTAGGTTGCCTAGAAAAGATCTGTAAACGATAACGCCACCTTTGCGCACTTTTATCAATCATAACTATGTTATTAAACGTAAATTTTTGAGATGTGTTATAAATAATTAATAAATACCTAAGTATTTACAAAATAGAAACATAAATTTAGTGTCGTTTGTCTTTTATATAAAAAATTCGCAAAAAATTCGCAAGCTATGTTATTTATGATAAATTAAGCGGAAACGTTTCTTTAATTATTTTTTTAATGTCCAACTAGGATAGGCAAACTGGCAGATGTCCCACCTGATGGTAAGTGGTTGACGTTGCCCATGAACATTAAATAGTTCACCTGGAACTAGCCCAGGCAACTCATTTATGTGTTGCCTATCCAGAGACATAAGGTGTTAAAGTCTCGGTGCCAGTAATTACACAGGCTGTCTTTCCCTTCTCTCCGAAACACAGCAAAGCTGTTTCACGGGAGAAACAAGAAAGATGGTGGTACCCATGCAGCCGGGAGCGCGGCACAGTGCATCCCTCCCACCGGTCGATGTATGAATCCCAACAGCATCTCTCTCTACGAGACCAAAACAACTACGTACAGTCATACACACATCCTATTTAAGGAAGGTTTTACTCACGTTACTCAAGACAGAGGCCCTCCTATTCCATGGCCCACGCAGAGCCCCCCCCCCCCCCGAGGTGCGCGGATCGCCGTCCAGGAAACAGAGGTGGAGGTTCGGGCCCAGATGAGATACCTGGGCCTGACCCTGGATGGGCGATAGAGTTTTGGTCCACACTTCAACCAGCTCGCTCCGAGGCTGCAGAACGCCGCCGCTGCGTTGGGACGACTCCTCCCCAACGTAGGCGGACCGGGCTCCCCTTGCCGGCGCTTATACGCCGGTATAGTGCGGAGCATGGCACTGTACGGTGCTCCCGTATGGGTCGAGGCCCTTAGCGCTCATAAAAATTTGACGGCCGGCTGGTCTAGTGGTCAGGCAACTGGACACTTTACGCAGCGGTCGCGGGTTCGAATCCCGCCAGGTGCAGATAATCTGTATGACGAATATAGATGTCTGCACCGGGTCATGGATGTGTATTTATGTATATGTATTTATATCTTATATTTATTTCCGTTCCTAGTACCTGTAACACAAGTTCTTACGAACTTACCACGGGGCTAGGTAACGTGGTGTGATTGTTGGTTAATATTTAAAATTTAAAAAAAAGGCTCTCCTGAGGAGACCCCAGAGGGTCATAGCGGTAAGGGTGATACGGGGATACCATACGGTGTCCTGGACGGCGGCGACACTTCTCGCGGGCGATCCGCCCTGAGAACTCCAGGCGGAGGTGCTCGCGAAGGTGTACCAGTTCCGGTCCGGGCAGAGAGCGAATGGCGAACGTCCAAGTGTGGACCAAGTTGGCAGGATCAGGGCTCTAGCTCAGAGAGCACTGATCTAATGGTAGAAGGAGGATCTGGGGTCCCCAGCGGCGGGCTCAGTGACGGTGGACGCTATACGTCCTCACCTTCGTCGCTGGGTCAACAGGCGGCATGGGGTGCTTACGTTCCGGCTGTCACAGGTGCTTACCGGGCACGGTTGCTTCGGTAAGTATCTGCACCAAATCGCTAGGCGAGAAGCCACCCCTGCTTGCCACGAGTGTGGAGCGCCAATCGACTCGGCGCGTCACACCCTGGAGGAATGCGCCGCTTGGGAGCCCCAGCGCAGGGCCCTGGTGGCAGTGATAGGTGGAGACCTCTCGCTGTCAAGTGTGGTCCGCTGCATGCTTGACAGCGAGAGTTGCTGGTCGGCCGTGACCTCATATTGTGAGGAGGTCATGGCACTGAAGGAGGGCGCGGAGCGAGAGCGGGAAGCAGCAGCACACGCTGACTCGCTCCGCAGAAGATGACCAGGGAGGAGGAGACGTCAATATGCACTCCTCCCCCACCGCAATAGAGTGGGAGAGGGCACCACATCCTCCCACTCGCCACCAGGGCAATAGAGCGCTCACAGTGCCCGCGAACGCTCTATAGCGAAGGCGCTCCGCATAGGCGGGCCAACCGTCGGAGCGTCACGGTTGCATGCAAAAGCGATCCCGTGGCGCCCCACTACGACGATGAGGGCACCGCTGGGTTTTAGTGCGGTATTCTGGCACGTTCTGCCGTGTCAGCGAGTCCCACATACCCGTCGCCCTCGGGCGGCGGGATGCGTAAATGCATTTACCAGCGAAAAAAAAAAAGTTTTACTCACGTTGACAATATTCTGCCTACTATTTCACTACTCGACGCTACTTATTATAATTATTTTAATGTTTTTAAATACTACAGGGACATCATAGTGTTAATTATAATCTTCATTTTTTAGATTGTAGATAGATTGCTTATTGACATTAAAAATTACATTAATAAAGGACATCTAAACAAATTAACGTCACTAATTTCAGCACTTTTATAATCTACTTATCGATACTTAATAACTACTGAATTCATACAATATTTAACAATAACTGAAAGCTATTCAATTTTATCTAGACCCAAATCAGAAATCAGTATTAATCATTAGAAAGACAGTGTCGCCATCTTTGCACTCTTCCGGTACTTTATTTCTATAAAACAAATAAGTAATACCAATGCCTTATAAAATCTACAATAATATTTTAATAATAATGTTATTACAATTTTAAATGCTAACATATAATATAAAATAGTTTGAATGGTTTTAGAATTTATTAAATACAAATTTATGTACAAATATTAATAAATACAGAAGTACTGAAATATTAATTAAATCGGATCTGACGAACAGAAATACAAAAGGAACTCAATACCTTTTCCCTCCCTTTTGTAAGACGTTACAATAATTACTGAAATTCTAAAATGATATTTCGATTTTCTTCATAAGAAACAATAAAAGCAAAAGTTCTTATCTCAAACAAGAGAGCTGTGACAAATTGTTGTTTATTTATATAAAAGCTTCCATTATTCCAACCCTCTACAATAGTGCATACCCCAATGGCACAGCAATAAAACATTAAATGATAATTCCGCGAGATGGCCGCTTCGTTTCCGGGCCACGACTTCCGGCGACACGCATTAGCCATTAGCATGGCGGCTGCTGCTAACGTCACATCCGTTTGCAATCAGTGACGTACCCGGACAAAATAAATATCGATGTTTTTAAAAAGTTGTCGATACTTTTATTTTATTTTTTCCCTTTTTCGTACAAAACCATCACGGTTTTTTTTTGTATTTTAATTTAACAAAAACTTCTATATCGTTACACTTCTACACGCTTTATTGAAGAATTTAAATTCGTACAAAAACTACATGCGGTAAAGCTCATCAGTTCAAATACTTAGAGAAAAAAAATTGCAATTATCTGAAAATTGTAGATATTATAATTAAAGATAGAAAATTTTAAGGATATGAGAAAATCAAAATATAGTTTTCTCTATCATATTTGATAAGAACGACATCTGTTGAAATAAGACGTGCCTTTAAATATCTCATTTCATGACATAGATATCAATCGGGAAAAAAATGAAACCTTAATTCAAATATTTGTAAGAGCCGCTGCAAAATGACGGTTATAATATTTCTATAATTTCTTAACATATGGGTTTTCTCAATATAATTTTCCTTCATCGCCGCGAGCAAGATAATTTTCAATCAAATTTAGCGCTTGTAAACATAACGTTATTAGCACAGATTTAAACCGACGATCGTTGGTTTCAATCCACGTATTCCATTTTCATAACTGTATTTTAGGTCAACATCCCTATTATTGGTCTAAATATCTAAAATAATGCTGCATTTGTATTTCGTTATCTATTATTTATCTATATATTTATTTATTCAAATTTTCTGGTACGTTTCGTGTAAATAAACATAAAACGTGTAAAATCGGTTGTAATAAATTTATATTATAATTTTTTTCATCGATAAAGGTCACATCACTATACTCGTATAGTATTGTTTCGAATAGAAATTTGCGAACGGGTTACAGCCGATTGCAATTGAAAGGGTTGAATTGAATAATTACCATGCATTCGTTCCTCCGTGAACTAAAATATAGATTTAAAAAAAAAAAATTTTACTTTTAAATTGGTACTCTTTCCTCGATGGCCTCTTTGATAGAATGGAAATGTTTTAATAATACAAACTGTATTACGGATTGACAAAAAATACTTTTCCAAATTACTTTCAAATTATAAAGAAATTTGTTTATTAGTAGCTGGTACCCGTGACTGAACTGAATCTGCCTGTGAATGACCAACAGCTGGGCAAAGGCTTCTTCTCCATATAGGAGAAGGGTTTGAGCTAACCATACTGCTACCCACAGTGGGTTAGCGGATAATTTCCTTACGAACTGTGGGAAGACCCATAAGAACATACACCGAGACCATAAATACAAATACTACTCCGCTCATTCTCAGTTATATAGAACTAAACTGAACTAAATCAGCCTTTACACCATTGAAATGTTATTTAAAAAAATAAAAATAACGTAATAAAAATACAATAATAATAATGAAAAAAACATATAATGAAAAAAATATATTTAAGAACTTTAAATGTTCGACGTAGCAGTTTCTTTGATGACTTACTCACCAACGCACGAAATTGAAACTTGCGAGCAATCGACGCCGCGTAGAGAGCTAGTTTATAATGTTTAAACAAAATTACATTTAAATCTAAAAACCCATCTCGACATTACCGTAATGATCATTCCGAAGTAATTCAATCACACGTCCTCATCCCATATATCTTGATAGCCTGTTTAAACCTGTTCCACGAGGCAGGCTATCTCCACACTCGAGCGCTCTGATTCGAAAACGTTAAGACGCTTCGGTTTCCGCTACAACGGATTTTAACACTAATTTTAGTTTTATAACTCTTAGAAACCTACATTAGATGAGTGAACTTGGTATTTTAACGGACTTCAAAAAAAAGATGAGGTCCTTAAATCGTCTGAATTTTTTGCGTTCCTATTAGCCCCATGGCAATAATGACAAGGTAAAGGTGACAGGTGATATAAACGAGTTTGAATTTAACCGTCATTATGGATTCCATAGAATTCCCGCGGTAATCTATCTTATCTTCATCCATTTAATCTTCAATGGAAAATACTCATAACATCAAAACAAGTCAACCAACCCATAAATAGTATAGAAGTGTCTACCATCGAAATCCAGTGATTATATTTTGGGTACACTGCCATTAAATAAAAATAATGTTTATAAAATAAAATCGAAACTCAGGTGCCCCCTAATTTGCAGGTTCTATCAACGGGTCAGCTTGAGCATATCGTAATATTTGTTTGGAAAATTTGAAACAAATAATTTACAATCAAGTTTTATAAGAGATTGTAAAATAATACTTATAAAATCCAATATATTTATTAATAAAAAAATTTTTAATTATCTTTACTAAAATATTTAATTTGATTGATTGATTCAGCCTGCTGCTGTTAATCGATTTAAACCTTTGAGGGTAGAATGGAAAAAGTCTACAAAAATAATATATATATTGTGTTATACTGGCCTGTATATAGACAGGCCCTGCTTTCCGCTCCAGGATTTTATGTTTGATTTCCACCCCGAGTCTAGGTATAATATTGGCATATTATGTATATATACAGTCGACTCAGTCGACTTTTACATAACACAATCAATAAATTGCCTAACTTAAGAATAGACGTTTGTGTTCCTAAGTAGGCAATTGCGTAGGTAGAATGCGTAGGTAGGGTGTGTTAAAATATATTTATACATTTACTAACTGCTCGCCTCGCCTGCGCCCGGGATATTTATCCTCCTTCCTCATTAATCAATCTATCTATTGGTGAAAACCGAATAAAAATCCGTGCAGGAGTTTTTGAGTTTATCGCGAACAGACAGACAGACAGACAGACGCGGCAGAGGAGTTTGTTTTATAATATGTAGTGATAATAACAACACAACAACTCTCCTTTAATCCAGACGCTACCAACATATAAACGGAAAATACGTATAGTTTAAATATAAAAAGGTTGTATATATCTTAACATACAATACATATAGCAGAACGATGAAATTGTCAATCAGGTATCCTCAATCGAAGTGTTCGAATACGACCCAGCGAAGGTTAACCTTTTATTCAAAGGGAACCCATCCCGTGGGTATTGGGTTCAATTCCGACAACTTTGAGAGCACCTGCTACCTAATTTAGGCCAATCCTCATACATATAAATTCGTCTTAGATTTCTTTATGTGTACCTACCTATATATTTAGAACTTTTGAACGACAAAATTCTTTGACTATATACATATATAATAAATAATACATATTTTAGAATAAAAATATACATGTCAAATTAAAGGTGTATGTTTTTTTCTCAGAAATTTTGACATAAAATTTTGTAGGGGTTTAAAAAATTCATCAATAAATACATTTCAATAACTTTTAGATATGACTGTCTGTCTCTCTGTTTGTTAGAACACGCATCGTTGCTAAAGTTCTATGTGCAGATTAAAAAATTTGTATGAAAATCATAAAGCAGATAAACAAAAGTAACATTTAGTGTATCACATAACATTTAGAAGAGTAGATAAATAAATACATTTAAATTTATTTATTTATTTATTATAACTTTATTGCACAATACATCAAAGAATTGTACAAAAGGCGGGCTTAGTGATAAAAGCATTCTCCACCAGCCAACCTTAGGATGTACAAGAGCGGACGTTTGTAGGTGTGCAAAATTGAGAAATAATAAAATTCACTTTAAGAGAAAAAAAGAAAAGATGGAAAAATAAGATAACGTTAATGACAATCGTTATATTATATACACAATACATACATAAATACATAAACAGATACAAACATACATACATACACATATACATAAACAGATAAAAACATACATATATACAAACATACATACAAATAAACGTACATACACACAAACATACTTAATATTTAATACATAATAAGCTGACGATAATAATCAAAACACAATTACACAGCGTTTATTGAGATCACCACATTTTAAATTTTGGCTAAGAAGAACTCCTTAACTTGTCTCTTAAATGATTCACGTGAAGGAGCTCTACGGAACGTCCGTGAAGCTAGCCTTGACGACCCAGCCCAATCGAATGAAACTTATGTACGGATTTAGTGCTATCTATGTGCTAATTAGTTGCTCTATTCGCGAATTTGTTGCTCATCCCGGGACCGAAATATTGCTGACAAGGCTAACTTTTTTTGGAAGCTAGCCTTGTCACCCAGCCCAATCGAATGAAACTTATGTGCGGATTTAGTGCTATTTATGTGCTAATTAGTTGCTCTATTCGCGAATTTATTGCTCATCCCGGGACCCAAATATTGCTGACAAGGCTAACTTTTTTTGGAAGCTAGCCTTGTCACCCAGCCCAATCGAATGAAACTTATGTGTTGATTTAGTGCTATTTATGTGCTAATTAGTTGCTCTTATCGCGAATTTGTCGCTCATCCCAGGACCGAAATATTGCTGACAAGGCTAACTTTTTTGGAAGCTAGCCTTGTCACCCAGCCCAATCAAATGAAACTTATGTGTGGATTTAGTGCTATTTATGTGCTAATTATTTGCTCTAATCGCGAATTTGTTGCTCATCCCGAGACCGAAATATTACTGACAAGGCCAACTTTTTTGGCAGCTAGCCTTGTCACCCAGACCAATCGAATAAAACATATGTGTGGATTTAGTGCTATTTATGTGCTAATTAGTTGCTCTAATCGGGAATTTGTTGCTCATCCCGAAACCGAAATATTGCTGACAATGGCAACTTTTTTGGCAGCTAGCCTTGTCTCCCAGCCCAATCAAATGAAACTAATGTGCGGATTTATTGCTATTTATGTGCTAATTAGTTGCTCTAATCGCGAATTTGTTGCTCATCCCGGGACCGAAATATTGCTGACATTCTATGTCATCTATCTTATATATACATTCTATTATATATGTCACTCTCAAAACAAAACATCATATACTAAAATCTATCAAATAATTTACCCTACGGAATAAAAAGATTAACAATGAAAGCATATGTACAGAAATACATACTCTAAACAAACATAACCACATTAAAACATTTAAAAAAACCTGCAGTGGACCTAAACTGATATGAAGGCTCTATTCTTTATAAGAGTAGGGTTGGTTGAAGCTTAAATATTTAAGCTTAATCAACCACGCCACTCTACTGTTGGTTTGCGTATAATTTCTCCCATATCTAACAACTATGACCGACGGACATGATTTGGGGGGTACGATTCAAAGACCCTTTTTTTGTCGCAGGGCAATCCATTTATGGATGATATCCAGGATGCCCGGGTCGGCAGTCCTAGACCTATGTGGGACTCGGCACTTTGGGAGTGCATACCGTACTAAATCCCTGCGGGAGCCTTCAGCCGATTTAATTGGAGGATCCCGGATCTGCAGGCAACAGGATCTCTCCAGCGACACGATTCAAAGACCCAAAAGTAATATCACCCAGACCAGAAACAAGTATTTGAACATATACAAATATCCGCTCCGAGCGGAAATCAAACTCTGGTGGTCTAGAGTTCGTTCGTTTATATGAAAATTTCATCACCACTAAACCAAAACAAAGTAAATGAAAACATCCTGAGGAAAATTGCACCTCTCGAGAGATATTCTGAGCCATGGACATCTATTAATCCGCTCTAGAGCGGCGTGGTTAGCTAAAATCTTTAACCGTACATATTCTCAGCAGTGATAAAATTACAGACAGATACACATAATACACTACGATCACTACGATAAGTAATTTTGTCGTCATGATTAATTCTAATAGGTTTAAACTTCTTCAGTAGATTCACTGGCACTATTTTAATGTTATTTTGAACTTATTATGACTATATTATTGGATCATTATGACAAAATCAATAAGTAGATTCAAATGGCCAATCAAATTGTCTGCTGTTCTACCGTTATGAAAAGAATAAAGTTGACTTAAGACCCTGTACCGAACATTAGAATCTACGCGATTAGGATCAAAATATCTATACCGTTATCTATCACAGTAATACGATGGGAAAAAAATCAAGTGATTCTTATTAATCTCAGTGTCTTTAAATAAACAGCACTGCATCTGAAGCAAAAAATAATCACGATAGCTGATTGTTAGTACCGCAAGATACGCCGTTATTATAGTTGTATCGTACCTATTTACAAGTTATATGAAAAACCCAGATACCTCTTGCAATTTCTTTCATTTGAGTTACTATATACATTACCGTTTTATATAGACGACCGTTCTGGTGTAATGATGCAAATAGTTGCCTTAACGCCACGCGACGGCGGTCGCAGGTTCGATTCCCGCTCGGGACAGATATTTGTATTTATACGAATATATGTTTCCGGTCTGAGTGTATTTCCTTGTGGGTCTTCCCACCGTGCATCGGAGAGTACGTAAAGCCGTCAGTTCCAGTTGTTATCATATACACCTGTTAACGATCGTTACTCATGATAGTGAAATTATCCGCTAACCCGTAGTGAAGCAACGTGGTGAATTAAGCTCCAACCTTTCTTCTATATGAATAAGGGACCTTAACTCAGCAGTGGTTTGTTTACGGGCTGATACAAAATTTTTAGGCTAATATATACACACTCAAAAATTTAGATAAGAAGATTTTTGTAAAGATTGACTTCCCCGCTTAGGGATTAACAAAAAAAATATCTAATATCACTTAACCGGTTAAGACTAGATTTTATATCTGGATTAAACTGGTTAATATTTCAAAAGTAACAATTCAATAAGAACAATTGTTATTCAAATAACGTAAATAACCAAGTTAATAACCATACCGTAGGTATACTTACCAATATACCTGCTGGGAATCTGTAGTAAACCTTTGATCGTGTCACTTTGATGTCTTTTGATTGAGCTGTTTGCGGCGCCATTGAAACGTCACAACTGCTAATTTATATGCAAGCAAAATTAAACCCTACTACATCAAGTTGAAAGTTGAAATTCATTTGGACAAATATTTTGCAGATTTGTACCTATAAGATGTTTTTTACATTACATCTTGATTCCATAATGAGCAACGGGAGCAAACAAGTATTATCATTACTTTCTGCGGCGTGAGCAGTGTTTGACGGCTCGGAAACATCTTTGAAGTGTAATTCTAAATATAGACATGTATTTGTAGCTGAGGGCTTGTGAATACAAAATTATACAGTAATTTTCCATGGTTTTGTCTTTGAACTCCGATAGCGTATGGTTATCTAAAGAATACAAAATCAATTTGTTTAACCTTTTAACATATAGCTTCGAGGGAAATAAGAGACTTTTACGTTGTCAACAACTGAATAAGCGGAATCGGTACTTCAACTGAGGTACGATTGTTTTATAACAATTTCAGAATATTAGTCAAGCTAGAAATCAAAAAGTTCATAATTATTCATTGTTTTTAAAAGTATGATAAAAAACTAATTCAATAGTGGCATAAAGGTGTCTTTAATATATCAAAATAATTACCTGATATCAACCAAATCAAAATTAAATAATTATAATATAAAAGTTGCATAAATATCACTGGTCGATCATTGAAAAAATTTTGAAATAACAGAATCGCGCTCTGTTAAAGTAAGCTCATAATAATAACTAGTGCTTTATTTAAAACATACGATGAGCCCAACGTTATTAAGCACATTAAGATAGGGTACCTAAGATGGGAAGGTACGTAATAAAAATGGATGAGGCCAGGATACCTAAACGTCTACTGCACAGATTAGTATATATGTAGCAAGCTAGTCTACTGATTAGTAATCCAGACGGCCATATGAGCTGCGGCAGACCTAAGCTCAGGTGGTTGGATGGCATGGAACAGGACCTAAAAAATATCGGTATGAGAAGTTGGAGAACAAAAGTCGAAGACAGATCATGCTGGAAAAATATTCAAGGCCACGGCACAACTGCATCTGCGACATAGATGATCATGACATTACATTACACTGTCTTTGGTAAACCTTAGGTAACATTACCTATATACTCTGAGTAACTATCGTTATCAGGTGTCTGTGTAAACAACTGGAACCGACGGTTTTACGTGTTCTCCATGGAACAGTGGAAACACACGGGACTTACGCTGAGACCAGAAACAAATATTTGCACAAAAACAAATAATATTGCTATATTTGTACCCCCAGCGTAGCGTAGCAGGAGTGGCCCCAGCGTTGAGACGACTACTCGTACCAGTACACCAGAGCGGTTGTCATAATTATTAGAAAATTGAAAGTAAAAATTATGGTAGACATTTTTTTGCGTTGTTGTTGTGTGTATATTTAATTTGCCGTCCGGTGACTGACAGAGAAGAAAAGTCTCGACCTTTTTCTTGCTGAAGTGTCGTAAAGGCGACTAAGGCCAAACTGGTGCAAACAACTGTACCGGCAAGAATGGTGATGGGCAGAGGCGTCAACATATCCTTCCAAAACATACTGCGCTTGTCAACCCGCCTGACAAGTGTGGCGAATATTATCAACCCCCAGGAGAAATCATAGGGAGGCCTACCTTCAGCAGTGGACATCCAACGGTTAATATGGTTTCTTGATTAATCTTTCACTTTTAATTACAAAAGACAGATTGGATCGACGTTTTATTAAATCAACAGATCTACTCTTAGAGCCAAAACACATAACGGCGTTGCGGCGACGCAACGCTAAAATCGGCAGTTTGCGTTGCGGCGTTGCGGCGCCGCGAAAAAGAGCGTTGTTGTAGGGTAACCAGTTCTTCGTGATTTTTTATTGTGGATATTAATTTAATTATTTTAAATATTATAGTTCACGTGAAATTTGTTAATTATTGTTTTTGAAGTTGTTATTTAGTAGAATGCATAAAAAGTAATCCTTTGTACCGGAAATAATTTTGTGAATCAAGTTTGTATGCTGGTAGAATTTTAAACAACTTTTGTCTCATAAAGCCTAAACAAAATTGAAACAAAGTGATACATAAATTAATATCTTACATTTATGAATATAAATTTAATCTATAGAACGAATGTTCTATAGATTAAATATAAATAAATACCTTTCGCCCGCGGCTCCGCTTGCGTGGTACAGCTACCAGCTAGTAGTCGGTACGTAAAGTAGGTACTCTATGTCCTTTTCTGTACCCCAGACAACTGGTATGCAGAATTTCATGATGATCGTAATTCAGGTGAATAGTTAAAGCGTGAAAGCTTAAACAAACAAAGAAACTCACTTTAGCGTTTATCATATGCATGAAATTAGCATTCCCCTATAATTGTGAAAGATAGAAAAAATATCACTATAATAACTTTTCGAAACGCTGCTTTATTACATATTTATAATTTAGGTACATCATACATGTCACTTGTTTGAACCGAGTCTTAAATTAGCTGTAAATCTAATAGTTAAAAGTAACAACATAACAACAACTGAGCTGAACTGTGAGCCGGTTCACAGCTCCGGTTCAAGCATATGGCTCATGAGCTTATCTGCAGTTCATAAAAATTCATTGAGATACCCATGTCTAATAAAGACACAAAAAAAAATATATATAAAAATAGACACAAAATGTCAATAAATCATGGTCAACAAATATGACGTCACAACGCCGGAATTGGCGGTGCCGCGGGCTCCATCTAGTTAGCACCCCAAATAGTGAAAAAAAAAATATTAAAAATTGTCCAAATTGGTCACGAAATGGTCATTATAGGTCAGTTATTTTTAGTAATTGGTCGATACTTTGACAATAGTTACAGAGGGGTAAAAATTTCAAGGACATCGAAAAATTTTTGGCACCCCAAATTAATCCTACGAATTGGTTCTAAAATTATTTTAATTCATCTCAAAATAGTCATAATTGGTCGATTGATTTTCATAATTGGTCAACGTTTTTTTATATAAAAATTAAAAAAATAATAAAAAATTAAATTAGCTTCATCTATTTAGCGGCCCAAATGATGAAATTTGACCTGTTAATAAGTAGTCCAAATTGGTCACGAAATGGTCACAATTGGTCAGTGATTTTTAGTAATTGGTCAATACTTTGAAAATAGTTACAGAGTGGTAAAAATTTCAAGGACATTGAAAAAATTTTGGCACCCCAAATTATTCCTACTATTTGGTTCTAAAATTATTTCAATACATCTCAAAATAGTCATAATTGGTCAATTAATTTTAATAATTGGTCAACGTTATTTAACTAATTATTAATAAATAATAAAAAATAATACAACTTTTATGAATCGCGGGGTGAATAGGAATAAAACTGGAAGTTTCACTAAGTTGTCTATTTTATCGATTATTTTTAGGTTTAACCAAAAGGCAATTAAAATCGACGTAAATGAAAATTTTTAATCGTTTATTAGATTTTTAGAAACGTTTTGGTTAAAGAGATACGATTATTTAAAGTTGGAATGACATTTAAATTATTTATTTATTTATTGTGAGAAAAAGAGGGCAAACTCAAAATCGTTGGTAGAATTAAAGGGCAGTTAATGTCTATAGCATAGTATTTTTAATTAACAAATTATTAATAAATAATACAAAATAACAAAACTTTCATAAATAGCGGGGTGAATAGGAACTAAACTGAAAGAAACTACTAGCTTCATCTATTTAGCGGCCCAAATGATGAAATTTGATCACTTAATAAGTGGCCCTAATTGGTCACGAAATGGTCACAATTGGTCAGTGATTTTTAGTAATTAGTCAATACTTTAATACAATAATTACAGAGGGGTAAAAATTTCAAGGACATTGAAAAAATTTTGGCACCCCAAATTAATCCTACAATTTGGTTCTAAAATTATTTCAATACATCTCAAAATAGTAATAATTGGTCAATTAATTTTAATAATTGGTCAACGTTATTTAACTAATTATTAATAAATAATAAAAAATAATACAACTTTTATGAATCGCGGGGTGAATAGGAATAAAACTGGAAGTTTCACTAAGTTGTCTATTTTATCGATTATTTTTAGGTTTAACCAAAAGGCAATTAAAATCGACGTAAATGCTAATTTTTAATCGTTTATTAGATTTTTAGAAACGTTTTGGTTAAAGAGATACGATTATTTAAAGTTGGAATGACATTTAAATTATTTATTTATTTATTGTGAGAAAAAGAGGGCAAACTCAAAATCGTAGGTAGAATTAAAGGGCAGTTAATGTCTATAGCTTAGTATTTTGAATTAACAAATTTTTAATAAATAATACAAAATAACAAAACTTTCATAAATAGTGGGGTGAATAGGAACTAAACTGAAAGAAACTACTAGCTTCATCTATTTAGCGGCCCAAATGATGAAATTTGATCACTTAATAAGTGGTCCTAATTGGTCACGAAATGGTCACAATTGGTCAGTGATTTTTAGTAATTAGTCAATACTTTAATACAATAATTACAGAGGGGTAATAATTTCAAGGACATTGAAAAAATTTGGGCACCCCAAATTAATCATACAATTTGGTTCTAAAATTATTATAATACATCTCAAAAAAGTCATAATTGGTCAATTAATTTTAATAATTGGTCAACGTTTTTTAACTAATTATTAATAAATAATATAAAATAACAAAACTTTCATAAATAACGGGGTGAATAGGAACAAAACTGGAAGAAACTACTAGCTTCATCTATTTAGCGGCCCAAATGATGAAATTTGACCTCTTAATAAGTGGTCCAAATTGGTCACGAAATGGTCACAATTTTGAGTTTGCCCTCTTTTTATCACAATAAATAAATAATTTAAATGTCATTCCAACTTTAAATAATCGTATCTCTTTAACCAAAACGTTTCTGAAAATCTAATAAATGCTAAAAAATTTGCATTTACGTCGATTTTAATTGCCCTTCGGTTAAACCTAAAAATAAGAGATAAAATAGACATAAAATAGTGAAACTTCCAGTTTTGTTCCTAATCACCCCGCGACTTATGAAAGTTGTATTATTTTTTATTATTTATTAATAATTAGTTAAAAAACGTTGACCAATTATTAAAATTAATTGACCAATTATGACTTTTTTGAGATGTATTATAATAATTTTAGAACCAAATTGTATGATTAATTTGGGGTGCCAAAATTTTTTCAATGTCCTTGAAATTTTTACCCCTCTGTAATTATTGTATTAAAGTATTGACCAATTACTAAAAATCACTGACCAATTGTGACCATTTCGTGACCAATTTAGACCACTTATTAAGTGATCAAATTTCATCATTTGAGCCGCTAAATAGATGAAGCTAGTAGTTTCTTTCAGTTTAGTTTCTATTCACCCCGCTATTTATGAAAGTTTTGTTATTTTGTATTATTTATTAATAATTTGTTAATTAAAAATACTAAACTATAGACATTAACTGCCCTTTAATTCTACCTACGATTTTGAGTTTGCCCTCTTTTTCTCACAATAAATAAATAAATAATTTAAATGTCATTCCAACTTTAAATAATCGTATCTCTTTAACCAAAACGTTTCTAAAAATCTAATAAACGATTAAAAATTTTCATTTACGTCGATTTTAATTGCCTTTTGGTTAAACCTAAAAATAATCGATAAAATAGACAACTTAGTGAAACTTCCAGTTTTATTCCTATTCACCCCGCGATTTATAAAAGTTGTATTATTTTTTTATTATTTATTAATAATTAGTTAAATAACGTTGACCAATTATTAAAATTAATTGACCAATTATGACTATTTTGAGATGTATTGAAATAATTTTAGAACCAAATTGTAGGAATAATTTGGGGTGCCAAAATTTTTTCAATGTCCTTGAAATTTTTACCCCTCTGTAACTATTTTCAAAGTATTGACCAATTACTAAAAATCACTGACCAATTGTGACTATTTCGTGACCAATTTGGACTACTTATTAACAGGTCAAATTTCATCATTTGGGCCGCTAAATAGATGAAGCTAATTTAATTTTTTATTATTTTTTTAATTTTTATATAAAAAAACGTTGACCAATTATGAAAATCAATCGACCAATTATGACTATTTTGAGATGAATTGAAATAATTTTAGAACCAATTCGTAGGATTAATTTGGGGTGCCAAAAATTTTTCGATGTCCTTGAAATTTTTACCCCTCTGTAACTATTGTCAAAGTATCGACCAATTACTAAAAATAACTGACCTATAATGACCATTTCGTGACCAATTTGGACAATTTTTAAGAGGTCGAATTTCACTATTTGGGGTGCTAACTAGATGGAGCCGGTGCCGCGCCGCTATTTTAGCGTTGCGGCGCCGCAACGCCGTTATGTGTTTTGGCCCTTACTAATTCATTTGCATCAAATATGAAACCACTTACGGTGTTGTCATTCCGCTGTCTTATTAGTAATGAAATGTACACATATAACGAATTTTCGTAAACCAAAGAAAACTGATTGGCAGTTATTCAATGACGTTATAAATCGCTTGAAAGATTTTTACTAAATTGACAAGTAATTTCTGTTTTGTTTTTCTATTATAATACTACATACGATACCTTTTAATTTCTATAAGAATATTTCTGACGACGAATTGACTGACCCGTTTGCGCAGTTTGCAGTGATCCTGTTTTCTGCTCCAAAGGGTTGTGGGTTCGATTCCCGCCCCGAGTCTGGGTGTAATATATATTTATTTATATGTATATCTATTTAAAAAAAATGTATACTCGTATCAGTCGACTGTTACCTAAACCACGGGCATTAAGTTGCCTACCTTAGGAACAGACGACCTTGTGTGTGTGTGTTAAAAACATAAAAAAAAAAAACATAAAGAATACAGAAAATACTGACGATGAACGTTACAAGCAAATGACGTTATATAACAAATATTTAATTAATTTAAGTCGTATATTATTTGTATGCAGAGAGTATTTTCCGTCGCTAGTTTAAATAGATGATCGTTAAATTAACGTTGATAGTCACGGGTTCGATTCCCACTTGTAACGAATTTTTGTACTTATACACGTAATTTTTTTCTTGTCTGTTTATTTCAAGTTTCCTCACTATGGTTGTGAACGTGAAACTGTTGGTCTATGTTGTTATCATAATCACCTGATACTCGTTGTTCTAGGTATACAAATTATTTGGAGCATCACGGTTATATGCGCGAACAATCCCGTGGTACCACAATACTACGATGAGGGCATCGCTGGGTTTTAAAGGGTATTCTGGCCCGCTTTGTCGTGCCAACGAGTGCTACACCGCCACCTTCCCGCGGCGGGATACGTAAAGCCATTTCGTAGCGTTAAAAAAATTATAAAAATTATCCACCAACCCACAGTGGAGAAGCGTTGCGTATTAAGCTCCAACCCTTCTACCATGTAAAGAAGAGAGAGTTATCCAGAAATTTGTCATTTATAAGTTATATCAATTGAGTTCATCTTAGTGTAATACAGACCTCGTCTTAAATACCCATCAAGAAAGATTGTAGTCACATATATATTACTATAAAAATTAAATAGGTACGAGTAAAACCGTAAGTCAACAGTTAGCTAATTTGATTTCAAGTCATAACATTCAACCACTAAAGGAATATTCCGGAAGCGAGTCTTGTTTAAGCAACGGTCGCGCAAATGAACTGTATTCCCGGATTCACCATAAATAATTCTTAGTACATTTTCAACCTTCACACAAAATTAACATAATAAGGTAAAATGCTCGGAACAGAAATATCTTGAAAGTACTATCAACTTATATGAAAAAATATTCCGTGTGTGTATACATGCTTGTCTGTTCTGTTCATTATTACGTAATCTCATTTTACGTATTTATTGAGACCAATGAGTGAGATTATTACGAGTACTTTAAATCTCATAACTATATAAATCCAAGACTATTATTTTATTAGTTTCTATCACATACTCTAATCATAATTCCTCGATGTAGATTCCTTGATTTTTAATCATTTTTATGTTGACTTAATTAAGGAAGCATATGTTTTCTGAATAGCTTCAAGTAAAAAATAATAATTGTAAAATGTAAATTTTCTTAATGAAATTTTAAATCATATATTTAAAATAACTAGGTCTAGAATACTGTATCTGATCTAAGACTGGCCCTCTAGCGCAGTTAGCAGTAACCCTGCTTTCTGCTCCAGGGTTGTTAGTTTGATTTCCGCCCGTATACTTTATTTATATATCTGCAGTTATTATAAAAATTATGTACATACTGGTATATCAGTCGGCTGCTAGCTTAAATAGAGACATAAAGTTGCCTACCTGTCTGTGTATTTTAAACATATAATATATACTGTACACCTATTGGAGTTTACCCTTAAGAATCGATTTTCTGGTATGAAAAATATAATATGAGGAGTAAAATTTACAGATATATATAGTATATATATAGTTTTCAATCAAGTCAAGTCAAGTCAAAATATTTTATTCAGCATAAAATTATTACAATTATTTACTGAACGTCATAAGTCTACCACCAGTTCGGAAAGAAGAAGCCTCTGACCTGAGAAGAACTGGCGAAAGAAACTCAGCGGGACTAATATTATTTTTTTAACGTAATAGTTTTTTTTAATGAAATTTTTTAATTTTTTTCAATGAGCCATGAATCATGATTCTTATGAACGGCCTAAGTTCTAATAACAATTTACTCCTTGAAATTCCTTCCCACTCCTCTACTTTCTATACTAAATCATTTACTGTTTAAGCTGCTCGACTTTGGAACCCCCACCCTTGTCCATTAGACGTGCTCAATTCTTACCAATTTTAAAGAAATCTGTAAAACAGCATTTCCTTCCATTTAAATCCTTTACTTCTATATATCCAGTCACACTCGTTATAATCGTTTCCTCTCGTCACTTTAAATCATATGATTAAATTCCTTATGTGTAGTATGTTTGTCTATAATATTTGTATGTATTCATGTATCTGCATATATTTTATATGTATATATGTATATTTATTAAATGATTACATAATTTTTTTTGAAGTAAAACTTCTTTAGAATCGTTGCGATTTAAAACGGGATGCGACGAAAAAAAAGACAAGTAAAAAACACAGATACAAAAATGTATAGGATAGAATGAGATAGTATGATGTCGCGTATACTAGCAACGCGTAAACAACGCGTAAGTAAGTAATAGAATGTTTAACTATTAATATTAATAAATTTTGAATTGAGTTTGCCAAAGATGTTTCACTTCTGACATATTTACTCCGCACACACAACATTTTTTCTATCTGAATATATCATAAAATAAAACTGTACACCTATATCGTTAGCATACTATTTCCTCTGCCCTAAGGTTGCCTGGAAAAGATCGCTCTTTAGCGACAAGGCCGCCTTTTGTACTTATTTCCTATTTTTTATAAGTTATGTTGCTTGCTTTTTTTATATTATTGCTTTAGATGGACATGTAAAAAAATTCAAATCACACAGACCTATTATATATCAGCTATCAGCCTATACTTCTATTAAAGCAAAATATTGTTTGTATTTTGTTATTTAGGTAAAAGACGAAATGATTACAAGAAGTCGCATCAATGCCACTTCCGTAACTCTCCACTTAATGGTCACAATCACTGAACGCCCACATCTCCCGAAGGCCCGTCACTAATTAAGACGGGAGCTGAAACAATTAATTAAGTATAATAACAAAACTTTAATTAATTCCACCGCGGGTCGTCGGGATGGACAAGCTATTATAACCTTCAGGTATTGAAAACATAACTTTTTATGCCAATCATGAGTACTGCCGTCGACTGAAAGAAAATTAAATGTTTAAACAACCTTTTGCATTTCTTTATCACGGTGAAGCCAATTTAACTTGATCCTTACGAATAATGAACTCGGGGTCTATTTAAATGTCAAATTATTGAATGAAGGTTGTATAAAATTATTTCGAATATTATACTTTTGAATTTTAAATATTGTTACAATTAAAAATAAACAAAATATTACATTTTAATTTGGAATCTGTCATTTTTATATGATTATTCATTGTATTTTCTTATTTTCGCGCCAATACATTGTAAAATATTTTGTGAGATTAAAATGTATGTAATGTATGGAGCCAAAAACAATTTATAAAACTCTCCGTACGCTTGGTATTAGTCAAATGTTTGTGTACCAAGATATTGATAGGTACAATGAAACGTCCTTTATTTGTGACAGAAAAAGATCTGGACTTCCACATAGCGTTCGTATGAAAAAGGTGATCAAAGCAGTAACGGAGAGAATTCGAAAAAATCCTGTCCAAAAGCGAAAGATTTTATCTCGAGAGATGAAGATAGCACCTAGAATCATGTCAAGTATTATAAAATATGACTTAGGATTTGCAGCCTATAAGAGACGTACTGGTCATTTCTTAACTGATAATTAATTTAAAGAAGAATAGGGTGGTAAAATCAAAACAAACTACTTAAGCGGAACGCAAAAAGAGGTCATTGAAAATTTTTGTTTACGAATGAGAAAATTTTTACAACTGAGCAATATCTTAGCAAACAAAATGACCACATTTATGCTCAAAGCCCAAAGTAAGCTTCCCAATTAGTTAACAGATTACAACGTGGGCATTATCCGAATTCAGTGATGGTGGGTGGAATTCAGTGATGGTTTTTCCTATAGAAAGAGTGTGTGCTTCTATTGATAACTGGCCTCGACTTTTAAAGGACAAAGCTTTATATATTTTTAATGGTTTTATATTAATGTATTAAATTAACACACTGTAATAGTAATCAATCTTACCCATATATATATATATATATATATATATATATATATATATACACATGCGAATATGCGAATCTTTACACTTTATAATGTAAGTAATATAAAATGATATAGTAAGTCCTGGAAAAATATCTACGGTATAAGTATATGTCGTAAAACCCACAACTTAGTGTAAGTAACAAATGGTATGTATACACATGGAAAAAAGATCACACACCAACTTTGAATAAATATCGAACAAGAAGAGAACGTAAAATGACATTTATCAAAATTCATTGCGTACCGATATCAGGCAGCACGAGCAAACAAAATGTCCGATCGATCGTCAAATGACAAATATTTCACAAAATACCTCATAAATATTGCCATCGGAAGGCGGTGAGCAGCTCGCCAGAATAAAAATCTAAACACAGTGACTGAGAGTGGAGATTTGTAAATTTGTCACGTATGCTAAAATCCGTCGCACGCGGCGTTTCGACGTAATGCACCTCATTCAAACACGTCGAGAATTTTTTGAAGAAATACCCTTTAAAAGCTCGACGAGGAAATTTGCAGCCCGAGTCCGGTGAACGAAAGTATTTCGCATAATTAACGCCTGGTTATCGTTTTGTTACTGAGAAAAAATTTAATTCTGAGTTAACTCGTGTTACATTTGTACATTTACTATTTTTAGTATTAATATTTTTTTAGTATTAATATCATTTCTTGACAGATGAAATAATACAAAACTAGGCTTGAAAATGTTCAGTACTTTTCTGAATTCCCTACCCAAAGGATGTCAATAGATCTCTATTACGAAAACTCCGCTGTTGACCGTCCATCTGTCATAGCGTCTTTAGGTATGTAGCACGTAACAGATACTTTGATTTTCACAAAATAAATAATAAATTAGTATATTTAACATACTTGTACACACACGGTGGTGTATTCCTAAGGTAGGCATCTGAATACCTGTATTTTAGGTAACAACCGACTGATATACCCGTACATATCTATATTTTTGTAAATGTATGTATAAATGTATAAATACGAATATGTATATAGCCCCCAAAATCTGCTCGTCGTCGTAGTCGTCGTGTTATCGTGGTACTCGTCAACGACCAACTCGAGCGACAAACCCGACAACGCTACGCGACTAAAAATTATCATATAGTTATTATACCTATAAACTATTCTACGATATCGCTTAAATTTAGGTGTATGAAGTATTGATCGCTTCATGACGCGCAGCATTGCTTCGTTTTGCTTATTTATTGTCCTATGTGACCCATTGTCCTACGCAAACGACAAACATAGCAATAGGTACTACGCGATGCGTAAATAGTCCTCAGTCGCGTTAATTGTCGTCGTGTCGTGTCGTTTACTAAAAACAACGCCTCTACGATAAACGCAACAACGCTATGTAACGTGACGCAAAACAATAATATCAAATATTCACTATAACATTAAACTGTCCTGTACTGTCTTGTCAATTGATCCCCCGTGAAATATTACTCGCATCATATATGAGTTGAGAACAGGCCTTACCTTGAACAGAGCCTAATTGTCATCATTATTTTTATATTTTAAATGTATATAAGTGAAAAAAAGATAATTGCATATACATATATTCTCCTGTGAATAATAATATGCATGTAAATTTTTTTTTTGTTTTTTTTTTTTTGTTTGCTAAAACCTCGATGAAGCTGTTATTCCTCTGAGATCATCTTCATTCATTGTCGTTACTCTACTGAGTACTTTTATAATTTTTTCCTTTTCATTAAAAATATCTTGTTTTTCATAATATGGCCGAGAATGTTATTTTTGAACTACGAATTTGTAAACAACGTTAAAAAGAGTTTATGTATTTGAATACATTTATATTTAAATGAAGTAACTTTTTAAGCTATAGTTGTTTTTTAAATTACTTCAAAGTACAGTCACATCATTTTAATGCGTGTTTTAAGCGATATATTTTTATAATATACTAGACCCCCCTGGCTGCCCCCGGTGTATGTATATGTACCTTAATCTTCCTCATGATTTACTCTATCTATTGGTGAAAACAGCATAGAAATCCGTGCAGTAGTTTTTGAGTTTATAGCGAACAAACAGACAGACAGACTAGGCGGAAAACATTGTTTTATAATATGTAGTGATACCGTTTTTAATGATTCTCTTATAATAAATAGATACTATTGTCCTTAGTGTCATGTAATTTAAATGTTTTGGGATATTTTGATCTTAAATAAAATAATCAAAAACATTTAAGTGTTTTATTTTTTTATTTTAGACAGTATTGATCTGGCTTTAAAAAATACTTTTTTTCAGTAAGTCGTTAAAGTTATTAACAAATATGAACAGTATTCTAACCGTAATTTACTGTTTCACTGTTTTTTTTACTCATGTGCTGTTTCTCTGTACTTCTTATATGAATGAAGAGTGAGGGAGGTTAATCCTACACGATACTTAAATACGGGTAGTAACACAAGTAGGCAAAATAGTACTAAATACTCAAAATTTTCATACAACTTTTTGATATTAAAAAAAATACTATAGCTGTATCCATTATAGGTATACATTTAACAGGATAAGAAATCTCACGGATCATTCGCTTCTCTCTGATGCTATAACTGAGCGCAAAACGGCAATAAAATAAGTAATAAAGTTTTAAAAAAAACTCGTCTAGTGAACAGAATGAAACGTAAACACACTAGTATCTAGTTGTAAGAACGTCGTAAACGTTTACAAGTCAAGATTGACGTTCGGTGCAAGTCACCAGTTAAAGCGTTTTCTTGATTAGCTCAAAATTTTATTTTATTGTAAACTTATAAATAAAGGAAAGTACCCATACTACGCGTCCTATTTTTTACAATTTTTAACCAACTCAACCCTCGGTGACCACTCGTAGTATTTGCTTGCTAAGCCCTCCCCTTCGAGTTTTCATGAAATAATTAATAAATATTTAATTTTAAATCATTTTTGCAAACAAAAGTGTAGTCAGTATTAGTAGTGGTAGTGTAGCGTAGTGTTGCCAACTGCGAGTTTAAAAAGCGCTAAGCTCTGCACGCCATATTTAAATATAGCATGGAAAAGCACGAGATTTCTTTAAAGGATATTAACTACGTGACGAAAACCTAAAAGAATTCCCTTGTAGACATATGGCTATTTGTGTATGTGTATGTGTGTATTTGTATGTATGTCTATATATTTAACGTGTATGTGTATATATGTGTGTATGTGTATGTATATGCATGTATGTATGTATGTATGTATGTATATTGTGGATATATTTTGTACACCCCTACCGTTCTATTTATATCCTCTACCTAAGGTTGCCTGAAAGAGATTGTTGCTTTAGTAATAAGGCCGCCTCTTGTACATTTCTCTTATAAAAATTGTACTCTGTATTTGTAAAAAAAATTTTTTGGTGTGCAATAAAGAGTACTTGTTGTTGTTGTTGTTGTTGTTGTATATACCTTACAGCTACAGTCATCAAAATCAAAATCAAAAACAACTTTATTCAAATAGGCTCCACGATCAACTTCGAATCGTCATTTTACAAATTAAAACTTTAAAGTGATTGTTATTTTTTAAAAGTAAAGCTACCACCGATTCGGAATGTAGATTCTGCAGAGAAGAATCGGCGAGAAACTTCGCACATAAACAACATCAACATCTTTACATTTGATTTATTATTTATTGATCTAAATAGTTTACACTCTTGAATTTATACGCTGTATTTTGTGTTTATGGAGAGTACAGCTATACCGTCGCGTATGTCACCAATTATTATCAAAATTTCATTTAGCAATTGTATTGTGTTTTTATTCATTGATGCAAACGTTAGATTCATAATAGTCTAAATGAATGGTCGTTAAGTTCAACTTGGAATAGTTATGTTTATAAATTCATTATTACACGTTAGTACTTAATGCAAGGAATTCGAATTATGATATTTATATGAAAATTTTGTACAGCTGAAAATAAATAATGATATTTTGAATTAAAACAAAAAAAAATTAAAACCGCTACATCCCATCACATGCAACCAGTTAAAAACTTCCAACGCCTCCCCCCTCGGTTCCCAATCAGTGACAGTCACTTATTGAATTTTGTTGTGCTCAGAAAAGTTTCAATAATTCCTCAGATCGAATGAAAACTTTATCAATTTCCGTAACAGCCGTACCGGGCAGGTGTTTCGTCGAGGTGTATCGGCGACTGGAAGGGAAATTATGTTTTTGGACTTTTTAGAAATTTTAATGATGTTATTTTACTATTTATATATATATATATATATATATATATATATATATATATATATATATATATATATATATATATATATATATATATATTTATCAACAATCCTTACAATATTATAACTGCGAAAGTTTGTATGGATGGACGTTTGTTACTCTTTTACGCAAAAACTACTAAACGGATTTAGATGAAACTGTACAGTAATATAGATTATACATCAGGCTACAATTTATAAAGATTTCGCTTAATTTTACCATAATATAACAAGTTTAAAAATTATCACGTAGTTTACAGGAGTATATATCTGTAGGTAATTATAACTGACAAAACTAAAAACCTATCCACAAATTGACTATGAACTTTATTCAAATCTGTAAATTTTTTTTGCTGTTACGTCAAGTGAAACCGTTATATTAAGGTAGTAGGTAAGTACCTGAGTAAATTTTTCAAAAAACCGTTTTGTTTTCTGATAGTTTACAGCTGAAAGAATACTTTGTATAAATTTTACGTCGAAATTCGCAATATTGTACAAGTTGTTAGTTATTTAGCAAAAGGCAACAGAAGCAATGAAGGGTTGACCGTGTTGACGTTTGAAGTACGGGAATATTGTGTGAATATTTTATGTTGAAATCCTGCAATTGCCAATATAATAATAGGTAAATTTATACGGAGAATTTACTAAAAGATCGTGCAGCGGCCCAACGGCCGAGCGCGTCATTTCTTTACCCATTTTTCAAACGCGATTATTTCGAAACATAGTAATCAAAATCGGTGCCAGATGTATCTGAAAAACGGCTAGTCCGGTTTTATTCAAAATCAAAATCAAAATCAAAAATAACTTTATTCAAATAGGCCCTACGAGCACTTTCGAATCGTCATTTTACAAAATTAATATTGTAGTGATTATTATAATTTTTTGTAAAAGTAAAGCTACCACCGATTCGGAATGTAGATTCTGCAGAGAAGAATCGGCAAGAAACTCCGCAGTTACTCTTTTGAAAATAATATATAAACTGTGTTTTAGTACACAATTAGTAACAGCTTGCATGAAATACAGCGCCACTAAGTCCACACGTCTTTATCAGCTAAATAATCCTGGACCGAATAATAAGCTTTATCTATTAACTTTTTCTTAATAAATTCTTTAAATTTATTATGAGACAATTCCAGAATTGTTTGTGGGATTTTATTATACATGCGAATACCATAACCCAGAAAGGAGACGTTTACTTTGCGCAGTCGGAAGCTTGGAGTTACAATTTTGTTATTCCTTCTAGTGTTTACAGCGCGATTAATACTATTTATTTCAAAACAACGAATATTCTGGTGAATATATATAATATTGTTATAGATATACTGCGACGCAACCGTTAATATGTCTACCTTTGGGAAAACATCCCGTAGGGAGACTCGAGCTCCAAGATCGTAAATGCCGCGAATAGCCCTTTTTTGTAAAATAAATACAGTATCAATATCTGTAGCATTACCCCACAGTAACAGACCGTAAGACATTATACTATGGAAATAGCTAAAATATATTAAACGCGCAGTAGCAACGTCGGTCAGCTGTCGTACTTTTCTAACAGCGAAAGCTGCGGAGCTGAGTCTACCATTCAAGGATGACAAATGGGAATTCCACTGAAGTTTTGAGTCCAAATTTATCCCTAAGAATACTGTAGTATCATTGACAATAAGCCTCTCGTTATTTATTTTTAAATTATAATTTGGATGTTTAACATTAGGCAACGAAAATACAACGCACTTAGTTTTTTTGGCGTTCAAGACGAGGTTGTTTGTTTTAAACCAATCCTGAATTCGAGATAAAGAGCTGTTCACGTCATCATAATTTACTTTTTTCCTATCAACTTTAAATATAAGTGATGTGTCATCTGCAAACAGCACTATATCACAAATATCTTTAACGTAAAATGGCAGATCATTTATGTATATTAAAAAAAGAAAAGGACCTAGAATCGATCCTTGTGGAACGCCCATTTTTAGCACAGATCCAGAAGACATCGTTCCGTTTATTGATACATGTTGAATCCTATTAGATAGATATGAAGCAATGAGATCAAGAGCTTTACCATTAACACCGTAATATTCTAGTTTACTTAATAAAATCTCGTGGTCCACGCAATCAAATGCCTTTGATAAGTCACAAAACACACCAATAGCATTTTGTGACCTCTCCCAAGCATCATATATATGTTTGAGAAGTGCTACACCGGCATCTGTCGTAGAGCGACCTCTAGTGAAACCATATTGTTCACTGTGAAAAATTCGATTAACATTAAAATGGAAAAGAAGTTGATTTAGTATAATTTTTTCAAAAATTTTACTTAATGACGGTAAGACTGAAATTGGTCTATAATTGCTGGGATCACTACGATGTCCTTTTTTAAAAATTGGTAAAACTTTACTATATTTTAGCAAATCTGGAAAAGAACCCACTTTAATAGCATTGTTAAAAGTTAACGCTAAATACGGAGCCAGGACATCAATGATAGAACTAATTAATTTAACTGAAATGTCCCACAGATCATTGGTTTTTTTTATATTTAGACTCTTAAATGCTTTAAGAATATCTAAAGAATCAACCTGTGAGAATGAAAAATCAATATTACATTTGCTAACGTTATTTTTAAGAAGTTGGGTAGAATTAGTTGAAGATAAATTCAGTTGAGAGGTTAATTCAATGGTTATTTTATCGAAAAAGGTTTCAAATACGTTTGCCAACTCGTCATCTGCGCTTACAACAGCACCATTTATATTTAATTCAATTGGTATAGTTTCTTTATTACGTTTCCCACAGATACTATTAATTATATTCCATGTGCACTTAATTTTATTATCAGAATTAACAATTTTATCTTTAATATATTTTGATTTAGCAGCCATACAAACAGCTTTAAAAGTTTTAGAATATTGTTTTACATAATCCAGAAATCTAGTCTCCTGATTCCATTGCTTCATACTGTACAGTTCGTACAACCTATTTCTACTCTTATAAATACCTTCAGAAGCCCATTCACTAAATTTTAAGTTTACATTTATATCTAAAGTTTTCAGTTTAAAAATGTTATAGAATTCCTCTAAGATTAATTTGAAAACTGAATTATAGATTACATCTGGATCCTGTGCCATCACATCTACTTTACATATTTTTTGCGCTACAATATCCCTAAAACAATTTCTTTTCTTTACCGTTATTGGTCTACATGTAATTCTTCGAGAATTTATATTAATTTTCTCATTAAGAGAGAATTTTTGACCACAGTGATCGGAAGTTAAAACAGTTATAACAGATTTATCGTAAATTTCAATATTACTAAATACGTTATCTATACAAGTAGAAGATGTTTTAGTGACTCGAGTTGGTTCACAATATCTGTGTGTTAAATTAAATGAGTTAAACAAATTAATTAATCTACTTCTAATCATTGTGTCCTTTAACATATCTATATTAAAATCACCACATACTAAAACATATTTAGAACTATTTAACAATTTTTTAAGAGTGTCTTCCATAACTGTCTCAAATACTGTTAAATCACCTACAGGGGGCCGGTACACGCAAAGTATAATGTAACGCTGTAATTCTACACAAGACAACTCTACAGTCCGCTCGACAGAGAGTGCTACAATATCTTTACGTGATTTATGAGTTATATCATTACGCACCAATATTAGCGAACCTCCGCGAATTTTCGAAAGAATTCAAATTTAGACACAATATTTTTCGATATTTTTTCTCAACCACCTTGTAGGATTTTTTTATTTAATTGATCCATTGCTTTTTTTTATGTAATTAAAATCGTCGGAAATTGAGACTGAAAAACGAATGTCAAATTAAAACGGTCGCAAGTCGGTCAAAAATAAAAATTTCAAAAAAATTCGACGAGGCCCGCTCTTCAATAAATTCAATAATATACATACAAATTCTTACCTGACATTTTAAAAAACGACAAATATATTAATAAAATTAAAAAAAAATCAATGAGTGCACTCTGATATTGTTAAGTAAAAGTATTACAAAGAGCTTTTAAGCTCTAGCAAAGTTGTAGCTTCCGTAAAAGCTCGTTACGATAACGTAAACACACGATTTTTATAAAAGCTCGCGTAACTTTTTTGCTTCACTGTAATTGTTTTATTACATTACAATATTTTATAAAATTTTATCATTGAATTATTAAAATGCAAATGTTTTTTTTCTACTTTTTAAAATAAATGTAAAACGTATAATTACTAAATATGATGCTGGGTAAGGACTAATAACTTTCATTAGGGAGAAAGCAAGGGAGCTTTGTTCGCCATATTGACTTACTGCGAATTGCAAAACATCTTAGAATTTCATTCATTACAAGTAGGTTGTCTTAAAAAGTAGTAACTTTAAAAGATTTATCCTACTTCCAAAATATGAAATTCTGTCTTCGACGCGTACATTTTTTATTCTTACTAAAAAGGATATCATTTCGAAATATTTACGTTACCTTAATTAAATCAACCATAAATTTATTAAGTATTTTAATAACAAATATTAATATTTTTATCACCATACACATCAACAGTAAAACGCGGGTTCAGTACTCAACGCCCACGCACCACTTTATTACTCTACAGATGGGGTTTAGGGATCCTTTAAACCATTGTAAAACCCATACTCTCACTTATACTACTACGAGATCATTTCGTTTACTAATATACCAGTATATGACTAGCCCGTTATCGCAGTAACCTTGCTTTCAATCCAATGCCGTGGGTTTGATTCCCATCGCGAATCTCGGTGTAATATTTATATATCTATGTCAGTCAACTATTACCTAATACACAAGCATTAATTTGCCTACCTTAGGAACAGACGACCGTGTGTGTATTTCGCTAGTGACTATTAACATCGTCGGAACTTCAAAATCGATTTTTTTGATTGATTTCATAAAACGTTCCTAAATAACCAAGTCTAACATCAGTTGAAAAGAAAAATATTATTTTATGCATAGTTTTTTTAATAACTTAATTTATAAACGTCGGTATTTAAAAAAAATATGTAAAAAGACGCATGCAATTTTCACTTTGCATCGCTGTCCTGTAAAGTTATTTTTTTTTTAATATCCGACATTTTTAATAGTCATGGCCGAATTTATCTTATTAATCCTACTATTGAGTATCTATAGATCTCTTCTCCTAGGTAGGAGAAAATTTGAAACTTAATCAGCAACAAAATAAATAAAAAAACCTTTCCTATCACAAAATAAAAAAATATATATAATCTGATTATGTTTTTCAAATTACTATATTTAGTACTCAGCTAATGACTTACTACACTGACTCAGCTAATTACTCTAACACCACACTTTAGTCACCTCTAGTTACAATAGATTTATCAATGAAAATTTCAGTGAACACATAAAAATAATTAAGTACATACGGAACCCTTAAATGTAAGGAGTGTCCCACTTCACTCACACGTGTATGTATCTCTTACCCACGGTATGTTTGCTCAACGCACAGTGTTTATTTTGGCGCTCAGCAGACGGGTGATCGATGACCACTAAAGGAAACTTCAAATACACCGTCAAAATTGTGTTAGTTCAGTGCTAGTTCTTACCCAACCACAATACAATTGAAGACAATAATGCGTTTACACTTTTTAAATATTAAAAAAGTAATACTCACTGAACTAAGTTTTATGTTTCCAACCTATGACCTATGAATCCATACGTTGTAGTTAATTAATTAAATGGTGTTAAAATAGCCGTGTTTTATCTCCTGCTGCTAAAGCTTATCGGTAACTTATGAGAGAAATAAACTTTATCAGTAACTGATTAAACAGGCCCTAAATAAATAACTTTTGAATGTTATAAGGGTTTTCGACCCTGAAAATATTTATATATAACCTTTTTAATGGGGTTGTGGAACACTTGGAACGTGAATGAAATAAATTATTTTATTTTAGTATTTATTATTTTAAATAAAGAAAGATTTTAATTACACAAATTTTAAATTATGGTAATTTTTTATTTTAACGACAATAAATTTGAATAACGTGTTTTTATGATTTTTTTTTTTTTTGAATTTGCTACTTTTTATTTACAAAAATCGATTTATTGAGTACCTAATTATTATAAAATATCACGAAACAACTTAGAGGCCCTTATCAGGATTATACCATATATTTGTTTACAAATAAAAGGACACATATATATGTGTATTCGACTTAACAGTCATCTATACGAGTACACTTCTGAGTTACAGCAAGTTTTATGACTTGTTACCTTCATCAGTAAACATGGCTTCTTACCCAATACGATCGACTTTCAAATCGACGCGAGCGATTCGTCTGATCTGTCTGTCGAGATCAAAGAGTTCCATCGTCTTTACATTTGCTTATTTGGACAACAGTCCTGGTGTAGTGGTGAGAAAATTTGTCTTAATGCCGCCGGTCGCGGATTCGTTTCCCGTTGTTATAGGTGTATGTTCATGTAGGTCTCTCAACTGTGTCTCATAAAGCACATAAAGCTGTTTATTTGTTATCCCTGATAATAATACCATAAGTAACGATCGTTACTTATGGTAAGGAAATTATACGCCATTCTAAAATGGAGCAGCGTGGTGTCTTACGCTCCATCCCTAATCCTATATAGAGAGAAGGCCGCAGCACCAGCAGTGGCATACTAATTGTCTCAGTTTTAAATGAATAGGTAACGTATCGCAAGAGTAAAAAATTTATCAACTTTATAACAGTTTTCAATACATAACGAATAAAATTAAATACCCAACGAAAGCTCATTTGCGTAAAAACGATCGTGAACGAGCTTTCGAGCGAATAAACCGGTATGTTTTTGTTTTTCAACTATCAATTTCAATAATGCCAATATCAACAGCGCAGTAATTAAACAATATTCAATAAAAAAATAGCACTGAATTTTGAGCTATATGGGCTGTTTCAAATTTATTCGATTTATATATTCCTACAAACTTTACCCGCGATTTCGTTCACGATTTAATATTTTGACTGTCATCCCATATTTCAAGGTAATCGAACTGAATTTCAGGATATAAAGTATCCAATGTAATAGCTCTCAGTATAAACTTAATGGTATAATAATAATAAAACATTTGACACAACATACCGACCGTTCTGGTGTAGTGGTGCGAGTAGTCGCCTCAACACCGGCAGTCGCTGGTTCGATTCTCGCTCTGGACTGATATTTATATTTGTAAAAATATTTGTTTCCAGTCTGGGTGTATTTCCTTGTGGATCTCCCCACCGTGCCTCGTAGAGCACGTAAAGCCGTTCGTCCCGGTTTTTGTCATAAGAACCTGATAGCAATCGCTACTCATGATAGAGACATTTTTTTTTTCCTATATGGAGAAGATGCTTTTGCATACTAGATAATATGTGCAGTAGCAGTGGGTTGTTAACAGGCTGATTCAGTTCAGTTTAGTACAAAAAACATTTATTGCAGATTTGCATCCATATATTTTAGTAACAATAAACTTATTCTAGGTTTAGTAACAATTTTAAATTTAATTGAAGTACATATGTCCTTCCGATGAAACTCCTGTGCTAAAGATATTGGTAGCTAGCTACAGCAGGAACATGTAGCTGTATCCAATGACATAACAATAAGGAGTCCCATCGGTTTACCTACGCGTTTAATAATACCAAGTTTCATTTAAATCCATTCAGTAATTTCGGGAGGATGTGTGGCTGGAGGTAAGATACAGACAGAGAGGCAGACAATTTTTTTTGGTTTCAGTATAAATTATAGAAATTCATCAAAAAAAAAATTTCTAAATATTTTCAGTGTACAGAATTACACCTGTCACAGTTTTATTATTAGCATAGATGGTCTTCAGCCGCTGACTGTTATGCAAGCGTTCGTTGGTTCGAATCTCGATCGTGAGAAATATTCGCAAGCGGCAATAATGTAAAACGATATTTTGCGAAACTTCAAAGGCTGGATCACTATCTGTTTTTAAGATCTGATATTATCTAGTATGCAAAAAGACACCCAATGAGCAGCACTAGAACCTCAAATTCCATTATCCTTCTATGTCAAAAATTAAAATGGCGGATTGAAAGAAAAATATATTTTCCAAAATATTAGCTATCACTTTCAAGATTATTCATGACGTAATTAAATTAAAGTTTTAATACAGTTTGCATTAAAAGATTATTATAGTACAAGCTTTCGTCCGCGTGCTTATCAAATTCTTACAACAGCTCGGTAACAAAAATTGTCATATAAAAAACGTTCTTTCACACTCACAGAGTGGACAGTAATAAATGCTGCCAGTCAACACTTAAGTAGATTCTCGTGAAGAGAAGGTCATAAGTGCCGTGGTATAGGCGTCACTAACGCGTTTTTACGTGATAATTTTTAAACTATGTTATATTATAGTCAAATTAAACAAAATCTTTATAAATTGTATGCCTATGTGTTATTCTGATATATAAAGCTATATTACTGTAAAGTTCATCAAAATCCGTTCATTAGTTTTTGCGTGAAACAGTAACAAACAATAATTAATAGGATAGTATATAACAAAATGAACAAAAGCCGCCAGATGACTGTTCAGCAGATCAAGGCTAAGAAGCCGCCTGGTAACCCCTTGATAGACAAGAGGAGAGATGTGAAAGCAGCTATCAGTCGGTGTAGGTGTATCTGGTGCCTTAAATGTATATTTAAAATAATCCAATTTACTTCACTAACACTCTGTATCTTCAAAAGAGTAATCAAGCATATGAGTTACGAGTATATTGAACGAGGTAATATTTGCATTTCTGTATTATTTACTAGAAATAAATAAATATTATTTATATTGAAAATATGTAAATTGTTTGTTTTACGATATATTTTCCTTTTGTTTAAAGCGATATTAATTTATCTTAAGAGTCGAATATTTAAATGTTCTTTAATATATATATTGAACTACCTTCTATATTTAAATTATAATTTTAACGTTAGAACACTTATAATATGAGAAGGCATATTGAGGTGTACCACGCTGTTCCACTGCAGGTTGGTGGGTAATGTCTATACGATGAGTAACAACCATTGTCAGCTATCTGTGATAACAACTGGTGCTCTCCGAGGCACGGTAAGGAAACCAAGAAGGAATAATATAAATATTATATATATAGAAATATTTGCATAATGATGAGTAGCCTTCCTTTTTCCGTCCTTCCATAGTGCCAACATCATATTATTTTAACATTATTTATATTTATTTTATGTTTTTTTTTTGTTTGTATATATCTCTTTTGTTTGTAACGCTTGTTTTCATTCCTTATACATTTTTTATGTCTGTTTGTAAGTCTGTTTGTGTCAGTGTACCTATATGTCGCAATTCAATTTCATTTTATTTTATTTCATGCCATGAGGTCATGACAAACCATTACAAAACAAAATATACACACACTGTTTTGTATCAGACTGTAAACATCCCAATGCTGAGCGAAGGCCTCTTCTCCATGAAGAAGAAGGGTTGGAGCTTACTCCACCACGCTGCTCCACTACGGAATGGCGGATAATGTCCCTACCATGAGTAACGATCGTTATCAGGTGTCTATGATAATAACCGGGACCGACGGGTTTACGTGCTCTCCGAGGCACGGTAGGTAGACCCACAAGGACATACACCCAGACCGGAAACAAATATGAAATGTTCGTCAAATATACACATACAAACGTGAAATATCTCTAAACTTATATAACGATCAGATTCAGAGACATTCCCGTAATAACGTGTAATATATTACAGCCATAATTCAAATCAAAAGTAGATCGCCAAAAAAAATATCAAGCGAAACATTTTCAATAATTATTCGAATACATAAATAAATATATATTAAATCACAAGATCGGTATTAAGATCGCCATATATTATTTTTATTTATTGCGGCCCGGAGTCACCTCTGTCCGGGGCCGATTAATCAGCCCCCACTAATGGATGTTTTTCTTCTAATGACCTAGACACATTTGTAGGGAAAATTATAGGGTTTATTTATTTTGGTATTTGTGTGTTCATTTTTTAGCAATGTTTATTTTATTCTATATATAAGACGACCAATACTATTTTACCCGCGTTGACGACAGCCAGAAACAGCTTAGTGGCCAAGAAGATTACAAAGCTATTTATAGCCTTATCAACATCATCATCATATCAGCCATCGGATGTCTAGTGCTAAACGTAGGCCTCCCCCACTGTCCTCCAGATCAACCGGTTTGAAACAGCCTCCATCCAACGGTTTCCGACGACTCTTCTCATGTCGTCCGTCCATCTCTCGGACGGCCGTCCGACACTGTGTTTCCGGTACATGGTCTCCACTCGAGAACCTTTTTGCTCCATCGGCCGTCAGTTTTACAAACTATGTGCCCTGCCCACTGCCACTTCAGGTTGCAAGTCCGTTGGTCTACAACGGGAACCTTCGTTCGTCTGCGGATCTCATCATTTCTGATTAGATCTCGCAGAGAAATATCAAGCATAGCCCTCTCCATTGTATGCTGTGCGATTTGGACCTTGTTTAAAAGGTCCGTAATCATATAATCTCCTTCTATATATCTTTGACTGACCCGTTGGCGCAGTTTGCAGTGAAGCTGTTTCCTGTTTCCTGTTGTGGATTTGATTCCCGCCCCGAATCTGGGTCTAATATATATTTATTTATATATGTATTATTTATAAGTATATTTATTTAAAAAAAATGTATATCAGTCGGCTGTTACCTAAAACACAGGCATTAAGTTGCCTACCTTAGGAACAGATGACCGTGTGTGTGTGTGTGTGTTAAACATATTTATTTATTATTATTATTTATTATTATACAAGATTTGTTAGGAAAAATTAGGTCTTAATCAGATTTTAAAAATCAACAATTAAATCACTCTTTATTATTATAACTTTTATTTACTATAAAATGAAAAATACAGCATAAAATATTCATAAATATATACAGAAGCAGAAGAGTCACAAATATCTTAGTTGAGGGCGTTAAAAATAGGGAAAATAGAGCGATACACTGGTACTCCTATAGTTAAACACCGATCAAGTCAGTATATACACGTTGGTTGCAAATAAAAAACAACTGAGGTCGTCTAGAATAACAAATCTATGGAGACTATTTTAAGCAACTACGCAAAAATAAATCAGATATAAAGAGACTGTCAACGAAAGATTGGTAAGTGGTGTAAATAGTAATCAATAAAATATATAAAACAAAGACACGTAGAATTATTTAATTTGTTTCAATTCCTACCTTTAGTTTTCTCTCCCTACACATCTTGTATAAATTTTCAATCGTTAAAAAAATACTTTTTATTCATCCACTCAAATTCAAATACATTTTTTTTTAAACTTATAGTGGATTTCACTTAATGTTAAAATATATTATATCAAACCCATACATTGCATTTATACATTATTGTATTTTATTATAACCTTATGAAAATTTTCACTTTTAAATTAGTATAAGATAATATTATATTTTATATACCTATTAATAATAATTTATCGATTAAATGTAAATGTTATTTTAGTAGAAAACAGCTTTTATAATAGCTACAGTAGCTGTAGTAGCTTGTGTATTACTTTTAGTAGCACGCTCAATTATTCGTACGTCGAGAGAGATCAGTCGGCAAGTTGTAGTACGTAGTCAGTAGGCAACAACACTCACCCCACAATGTTAAATTTTATTTGATAAATTAACATTAAACATTGATAGCTGAACAATATTTTAATAAGAAAATATATATATAATACATTAAGAATGATGTCAGTTTATAAGGTACCGTCGAGAATCGACACGCAAGTTAAACTTCCCCTCAGTTGCAATTTATTTCAATATAATTATTTAATAAACAAGAAACTCAACGAAAGTAAAATAATATAAATATAATAAATAATATTATATCTATTATTTAAAGTATTAAAACTTTAGTCTCAACCCATATCGCCCCTCTATAGACACAGTATTGTAAAGAAAGACAGCTCCGAACTCGCTAACGAGGACGTACATAAACTACTGTAAATTGAAACAAACGAAACTTCGACGAAGTATGAATTTGAATCCACGGTTTAACAGTTCTCCAGCGAGGGCTTTTTACCGAACTTTTCATGCTAAACTTTCAGTGGCCGAGTACAGCGATAGATATATTGAGATATGCTACGCTATATAACTCTGTTTTTTTTTTGTTATTTACGCAAAATCGACAATTTATAAATATGAGTAATATTGACGGCCGGCTGGTCGAGTGGTCAGGCAACTGGACACTACGCAGCGGTCGCGGGATCGAATCCCGCCAGGTGCAGATAATCTGTATGACGAATATAGATGTGTGCACCGGGTCATGGATGTGTATTTATGTATATATGTATTTATATCTTAAATTTATTTCCGTTCCTAGTACCTGTAACACAAGTTCTTACGAACTTACCACGGGGCTAGGTTTACGTGGTGTGATTGTTGGTTAATATTTATTTATTTATTTATTTATCATTATCATAGTGTCTCTGTCTTTATAATTTTCTTATCTTTTCACACATAGATAAATTTAGTAATTTCGGTGAATTTTATATTATATGGACAGAGAGAAATATATTAGATTCTGGAGTATAACATAGGCATGTTTTAGCCTGATTTATGACACTATTTTTCACTACCGCAGGTTAGCGGGAAGTGATGTCTTTTAGAGATAAGTCAGTTTTTGCTCACAAAAATTGTAATTTTAGTACTGTATTTCTTTTCAAGTGCATTTAGCCTCTATATATGTGCTAACTTTTGCGATATAAAATATTTAAAAAACTTAACATAAGATTTAACAATAGAAAACACAACATTTCATAAGTTAGGTATATAATATTTTTAAATACAAAGAATGAACTAACAAAGAAAATATGAATTACTGTTTTAAATAATAAAAATTAAAAGCTATATATATATATATATATATATATATATATATATATATATATATATATATATATATATATATATATATATATATATATATATATATATATATATCAATTATATTATACATATACTCGTATTTAAATGAAAGCCGTAATATAATTCTGCTACTCTACCACATGGTCCATAAAATACTTCTTATAATTTCTTTGATAATATTTTTAAAAAATCTGTCGCTTTATAATCTCACGCACAGCTACGCATCCAATGGACAGCAGACTTAAGAACTCCAAAGGCTAACTTGCACGTACCTTTGAGCGGACGGTCATTAAAGAAAGCAATTATTTTCTTTTTTTTTTCCACCGTCTTCTTTGTTCTAACTTTGTTTAATTGTCGAAGTTGTCGACGACCGCGGCGCTGGTGAAAATTTAACGAATGGCCCATGAATAAATTGAGAAATTCTATCATGCGTCTTTAATTAACTTCAGTTTATCTAATCAACGCTAATGATGGGTAAGAGATTTATTATACTTTTTTTTTAATATCCTAAATTACAGATAGAAGACAAAAAAACTAACAGAAACAACAAATCTAATTTTTTTTTTTTTTTCATCTAAAAAGTGACGTCATTCGGATCCAGATTTTTAACTGTAGACACAACAAATTATTTTAATTAAAATTATTTGTAGCTTAACATTGTAAGTAGTGTAATTCTAGTGTAGTGGTACGAGTAGTCGTCTCAACACCGGCGGTCGCGGGTTCGATTCCCGCTCAGGGCATATATTTGTATTTGTACAAATATTAGTTACCGGGTTGAGTGTGTGTCTTTGTGGGTATCTCCACCGTACCTCGGAGAGCACCTAAAGCCGTCGTTTTCAGTTGTTATCATTAGCACCTGATAGCGATCGTTACTCATGATAGAGAAAATTATTTACCAACCCGCGGTGGAGTAGCGTGGCGGATTATGCTCCAAACCTTCTCCTAAATGGAAAAGAGGCCTTTGCCCAACTGTGGGATGTTTACAGGCTGATTCAGTTTAGTTCAAATCTCAATTAGACATTTGCTAGTACACTACATCAACCAGAGCGGTCAAATGACCGCTTTTGAGACTAATTAAAATTGTTAAATTTTAGTTTTACATTTTTCTAAAGCTGCATAACGACTTTTTCTATAATATATAGCTGCTTAAAAAACCTATAAACCTAAAATACCTAAAAAAGAAAATTTTAAACCTAGAATTTTTATTAAAGTCTCAAAAGCGGTTTTTTGATCGCTCTGGTAGGTTTAGTGTTAATTACATTTTTAATTCATTACCAAAAAGCTATATACATATTATATACTCCCTTCTCGTGTATAGAGCGAAAGCCTTTGCCCAGCAGTGGGAAGCTTACAAACTAATTCAGTATGTACGAATTATTTTCCCAATTTTGTTTTGTTTGTGCACTCTTCCCGAGATTATCCTCCTAAATTACCTTTAATAAAAGTTGTCTGGAACAGATCGCTTTAAGCAATAAGGCAGCCTTCGCATGCTTGTACAAAAATTCCCAAATTAAGCTTATTACTGTGTGCAATAAAGTATTAATAAAATAAAAATATAGGAAGAAAAAAAATACTGATATAGTTATAAATCATTCAATTAATTATGAATAGATTATTAAAATTATAAAAGAAAAAATCTGTAATAACTTAAATTTTGTGAACCTCTTTCGGCAGGCTGCGGTTGAAATAATGAAGACTGTAAAGAATCCGCTAATCAGCATCGAAGTAGCGTTATGAATTTAAACTTTAGTTCCTACCCTATACATGAGAAGATGAAAATGGAACTGCATCATCACCAAAACCAAATCACTGATAAAAATATATGATAAATATCATATTTTAAATTTTTGCGAATCTCCGACAATTTTCTACAATATATGAACACTTTTAAACAGAAACTTTTTTGTTAAAAAAAATATGATATTATAGACAACCTATATTGAAGTACGCATACTTTTTATAAAAGCTTGTGAAACATAATAATCGTTACAGCTCCCTCGCGTGATATTTAATCTCATTTTTAAAATTCTCTACGTTTCATATATTTTGCTATATTTCATGCTGTAAAATAATCAAAATCAATAATTTATTTATTAAAATTGGCTTCAAAGCAAAGCTTTACAAATTATGTCTTAAGTGATGTGAAAGGCTTATACAAAGACGTTTTAAAAATGCTTTTATATACCTATTTAAAAAACGTACAATAAAAATTTATAAAATCAACTAAGTTATATTCAACTGGCTCTTTGGCCCAATTGGCAGTAACCGTGCTTTCGGCTCCAGGGTTGTGGGTTCAATTCCTGCCCGTCTGGGTGTAATATATATTTATCTCTATATATGTATTATTTACGTGTATATTTGTTAATTTATTTGTATTATTTATTTATTGCGTACAAATCAAACCGGCACAGAAAAATAGTCCCGACCTCTTTCTTGCCGAAGTGTCGTGAAAGGCGACTAAGGCTAAGTTTTGAGAACAACTGTATGCCAACCAAAATGGTGATAAACAGCAGCGGCACCATATCTTGGCAAAACACACTGCGCTCGTCAACCCGCCTGCAAAGCGTAGCGAGTATTGGCAAACCCCCCAAAGATGATGGGGAGGCCTACGTTCAGCAGCAGTTCTCCGACGGCTGATGTGTTAAAAATCATATTCATAATATTATAAATAGTAATATACGAAAAAGGAAGGAACAGACACAGACACCATGCAAAGGGGGTCTTATTGCTATAAGCAAGTGTGTGTATATGTGTATAGTCAATAAACATGTATAACAAAGCAAGACACAATGAATGGAACCACAAAGGTTGTTTAGTGATATTGTAAAGGCGAAAGTCTATTAAAAAATTCAAGCGTATATTACAACCATTTTATCACACACATTGTTGAAGAATCGTGTCAGTGTCACATAAAAGTTCAAAATATACGTTTAAGGGGTGTTGTGAAGCTATTAACGACACATACGGATGGTTTAGGAAAAGATTACAAAGCATTTTACATAAACGTGAATGAGATATTTAATTGGATAAAGGAGATATGGTGCTGTCTATATATATATATATATAATTTTGTTCATCGCTTAACTACTTGTACAGAGATTTTTGTTCGTGAATTTGTGGTTGAATATCTCGTAGTTTTTAAGCTATCGTATTTTACACATATAGGTTTGAAAGCAATAATAAATTTTATTTTTATGAATATTGTGAACTAGTTTTCATATAATAAAGTAGGACATTTTTTATTCTTACATCAATTGTATTACTTTATTTTTTAATGTGATTCATAATAGAAAATTATACATTGTGAGAATTTTTAAAAGTGAGAGAATGCTTAAAAATAGCACCAACGTTTTTTTTTTTTTTTTTTCTAATGGATAAAAATTAATCTTTTTATCATTTCTTAACTTTTCTGATGTCATTTCAATAAAACCTTAAAATTTATTATTATTATTTGTTTATTCAGTACAGCCTTTTATTAAATTCGAACGTTACAACAACAGGAGAGAGCTCCACACTATTCGGTTGCTCGAGCAAGAATGAATCATGCGACAGTAAAAATCGCAGTTATAACCAAATTGAATGTGCGTACATTGAAAACATTATTGAAACTGACCACAAAATATTATATAAATGAAGTAAATGCGGTTCTTGGACTGAAATATAAGGTCTATTCCTGTCTAAAATGGCCATAAGAGATGCATCATAACATCCCCCTTCTTTCCCTGACATAAATTGATTCGTAATGGTCGCGTGACCACCCGACAGTTCACAAGCAATGTCAATATATTTGAACACATTTTGTTTTTCTGTTAGTCTATCGTAGTATACCGGGTTTTATTGTACGGAAATATTTGTTAGCGCATTCAATATTTAACAATCGATTTTGGATGTTCTTAAGTCTCCGTCTCTTTCTCAATACAAACGTAGTCGACTGTTTCCTCCCTGGATAATGATAGTAGATCAAATATTTTTGTAACATAAAACATTTAACTGCCATGACCATGCCTCTATGTCTTGGTTTTTTTCATATTCTTGTTATCACAGGGAGTAGGAGTCTTTAAAAACTAGAAATATTGCCTAATTTTTTATACATTTTCAGACACTCATTAAAAAAAAGTAGGCATATTTACAAAAAAAACGAGAACATAGGGGCATAGCTGAAGGTTTTTATAGATGCATAAAAAAAATTGGCTTGTTTTGGGGAGGAAATAGTCGACTACGAAATGTTGTTTCGGTCAATAATTATCTACCTAAATCGGTCCGAGCTGCAGTTCTCCCTTTCTTGCTGTTTGTGGATAGATCTGGGAGAGCGAGAAAGGAACACTTTATTCAAATACCTATTTTTCAAAAGTCTCTCAGGTATCCTTTCCTCTTAAATTATTGTAATATAATTGATTCAAATAATTTATGTTTGTGACTTCGTATGTGTGTTATATTGATTTAATTAATTTATATCACGTTTCAGTATTATTTCATTAGTAGTGTGCTTACACTAATTTGACTAAATTAGGTGTACTTAGTCAAATTAGTGTCCGTCTTTTTAGAGTGAACGATACAAATGGAGTGATAACAAGAAAAGAGATCATTCTAGTTTCACCTGAGGACTAAGAAGCAATATTGAAAGCTAACTTCTAGAATTGTTTATAAATTGTATATTTGTTTTAAGAGGAAATAAATACCAAAATAGAGGAATTGGCTTTTATTCTGACATATTTTTTTGTATCAGGTTTCCGGGAAAATCAAGTGCGAGTCGCTCTCTCATAGAAGTTACTACTAAGTGTTTCCTATCTTTTCCATTATCATTTTGAACCCACTTAAAAAAGAAGAAGTTGGACAGAAGTAGATTAGAGACGTGTGTGTGGAGGTTCTACGTTTGACAGTACCGTTGGCACAGTCGGCAATGATTCAATACAATCTGTCAATCTGAATAAGGAAGAATGAAAAAAGAAGGAATCAAATACAATCTGAATAAGGAAAGATTTGTTTGTTTGTTTGTCATCGACAAACTACGGAACTACAAGATTGATTATAATAATTTTATCATAGGAAGCTGCATTATACTGAACTGAATCAGCCTGTAAGCGTCCTACTACTTTTGGAGAAGGATATCAACCCTTAGGAATTATTATAATCGGTCTTGCAGAGGTTATCGATTACAAATAAACAAACAAATCTCACCTTATTTAGATTGTGCTTAGTTTAACAATTGAATTCTATTTATTAGCTAATCTTAACTTATCTTAAAACTGTAGTAGGTCAAATTCTTTATATTAAAGATATTTAGAATTGTGTAATTTTTAACTGTTTACCAAAAATCTAAGTGTACACCTATGTATACATCTCTAAAATATTACTCTAAAACCCGTTAAATTATTTTATTGCAATTAAACTACTCGGCCAAAAAATATGATACACCAAACAAATTTAAAATTATCACCAAGATATTACACTTTTTTATTCTACTGCGCAGCAAATATTCTCTTATAATATATTTTTCTTTCACAAAAAATACTGATTGCGCCAATATTCCGAATTGTTACACATAATATCTAATATGCATCCTAGTATCGAATAGGTTGTTAGGTCTTTTTTTTTTAGATACAACCATAAAGGTATTATATCTCTATGGTTACAACGGGTTGTCCCTAGTTAAAAAACTAGTTCTTGCTAAATGCCTTTGATTTTGCAGTAAAATGCTCCTTTTATAATTAGGTGTAATATTATTTTTACAATTTTGCAACAGTTATTAAATAGGTGCTTATTTCTCCCGTGAAACAGCTTTGCTGTGTTTCGGAGAGAAGGGCAAGACAGGCAGTGTAATTACTGGCACCGAGACTAACACCTTATGTCTCTGGATGGGCAACACATAAATGAGTTGCCTGGGCTAGTTCCAGGTAAACTGGTTTATGTTCATGGGCGACGTCAACCACTTACCATCAGGTGGAACGTCTGCCAGTTTGCCTATCCAACTATCATTAAAAAAAAAAAAAAAAAAAAAAGGTGCTTATTATAAAATATTTTAATGAACATATTTTGATGCACATTCAGTATATTTGGCATATCAAAGGCATAATTAGTTGAAGAAAACGGAAATAAATTGAGGTACAGTTAAATACTATCCTTTAGATTTATTTTTATAGAGGGCACTCTATAATCGATACTGAAGATATTTTTATTATCGATTGGTACTTCTTGACTGTGAATCACACCACAACTACTGTACTGTATCAGTCTGTAAACAATCCACTGCTGTGCGAAGTCCTCTTCTCCATATAGAAGAAGGGTTGGAGCTTTATCCACCGGTGATCCACTGCGGATCGGCGGATTATTTTTTCTATTAAAAAACTTACTTTAATTATAAATATATTTTCTTTATTTTCAAAATAAATAAATAAATAAATTAGTGTACACATTACAATAAATTGCTTATGGAATGTACATACATTTGTCTTGTAATTTAGTTCAAATAGTTAAATATACAAAAGGAAAAATTAATGTCTTAATTACAATATGTACATAAAATACATAAACAAATTCCCTAGCGTTACCCTAGCTTTATACATAGTAATCGCTTACGGTTCACTCGACAGTATGTGTAATATCCTCTACATCTTGAAATGTCAAAGGGCTTTAGGAATTTCTGAAGTGTACTCAATCACGATTGATAGAATTGAATTGTTAGTATCAAGTTTCCTATTTCCAAATGTCTTGGAATATTCAGCGATTAAGATTATACATTCATATACATATATGTTTATATCTATATATGAATATGAATATTGTGAATTGGAACTGTATTGTCCGCATTTTTATAGCCTTATAAGCCTATAAGATAACAACCGGGTCCGACGGTTTTACATGCTCTCCGAGGCACGGTGAAGAGACCCACAAGGACATACACGCAGACTGGAAACAAATATTTGCACAAATACAAGTACGATTGTCAGCCCGGAGCGGGAATCGAAGTCAGTCGAGTTGCGGTGACTATTCGCACCACTACATCAGAACGGTTGTCAACTTGTCATAAAGAAACACCAAGAGTACCGTAACCCGTTTGCAGTGGGCCGTCATATATATACATAAATTAATTAATTATTAATGAGATTTACGCCGAGTTGCACGAAAAAAAATTAAAATTAAAGTGTTTATTAAACTAATTTAATCACAAGAATCGTGATTATCTGTTGCACAAAACGTACATCTGATTAAGTTAACAAAAAAATTTAGTTTAATTTAAGACCTATCTAACGGATGATTAATTCCAACAGCTTTAAATTAATCATGAGATCAACTAATTTTAAGATTAATTGCAACTTAACTAACGGAAAATTAGCGACGGTTTCGTACAACTCGCCGTTAATATGATATTAATAATATTATAAAAATAAATAAAATGTTAATTAATTAGAATTGAGAGTTTGCCGGTAGCTGACTTATAATAAAACGAGTATAAAGTACTAGCTTCACCTTGCAGTTTCACCCGCATTACTTCTGAAACCATAGAAATATCGGGATAAAAAGTAACTTATGTGCTGTACTTGATCTCTAGCTCAAGTACCATGTTTTATTGTAATAATAATAATATTAATAAATGTTGCGCAATTTTGCATTACTAAAATAAAGCATAAGTATACGCCAGCTTTGGAAGCCCCTCTTTTGTGAATGTGGAGGCCCCTCTTTTGTGGATTTGGGGGCCCCTCTTATGTGGGAGCCCGGGGCAGTTGAACCGCTTGCCCTCCTCTAAATCCAGCCCTGAATAAAAGAGATGACAGCTGCGAACGAAGACCCAAATATATCTTGTATAAAAATATGACCACACAAATTCACCAGAAATCACCTGAAACCATCAAAACAAAGGAAACGAACCGCACTTTTATTTACGCACAAAAACATATCATTGAATATAATAACCTCATTAATTACAAACCAAATAAAATATTGCCAAAAGAGAGAATACCATTTATAAGGGCTGACATCATCTAATATCAGCGCTAGTGTCAGGACGGTGCAATTAATCTATCAGCTGGAAATGATTTATCTAATAATATCGGAGTGCATTTGTGGTCCTACACAGAGTAGGCAACATCAAAAGAGTTTATATTGTACTTACTTGTATATTTCTATAACTAAAGTCATTGGTTTAATAATAATTGTTTAACAGTTGTAAACTGAACTGAAGTAGACTGTAAGCGTCCCACAGCTGGGCAAAGGCCTCTTCTCCATGGTAAAGGTATTTAAGTTTAATCGCTCATCCCAACGCTACTCCACTGAGGTTTGGGGTATAATTCCTTACCATGAGTAACAATCGCTATCAGGTGTCTTTGATACCAACCCGGGATGTCATTTTACTTACATGCTTACATGCTCTCCAATTCACCGCCGGCGCGCTGCGTTGAGGCGACTACTCGCACCACTACACTAGAACGGTCACAACTACTGGATTTATTCAGATGAAACCGGATACGATATTAGTTTATACCACGAGTTACGATACTGGATAATTTTTATCACGAAATTCAATACGGTTCACTTGGGAGAGGAGAAATCAAAATGTGTACTTTGTTGTAATTCAATATTGTTTTGTCTGGTTTCATTCATTCCTTTTTCGATAGAAAGGTCATATTTATAGATAGTTTGGAAAATCCAAAAGTGCACGCCTCATAATCTCATTTTTCCCGCAAGCGTTGGTGTTAAGGTGACTGTACTACAGGTATCTATGATAATAACTGGGACTGACGGATTAACGAACTCTCTGAGTCACGCTGGGGACATACGACAAGGCTTAACAGTTGTGGTATTACACTAATTCGATCGCATCCCATACTGACAATCATAGTACTCTACTGAAACGTCATTATTCTTAATGTAGTTCTATAATAGAGTACCTGGATGACCGAGCTTTGCTCGGTTAAATTATATTTACATACATTACATACTGATGAAACATAAATAATATTTTCGATCTTACCGACATAATAGTAAAATAATAGGAATTGGTTATTTAAATAAAAAATAAAAAGAGCTCTTAATAATAGTTTTTCTCACAAAAGAAGAAACTTGAAAAAAAAGTTTAAAAAAATTGGTCTGTAGACACCTGGATTCGAACCCGGGTTTTTTGATTTCGAATCAGCCCGTTTCCTATCCGAGCTATTATAATCTTGTCAATGACGGCGAAATTTCCCTTCGTATTCTAATGATATTTTTTTAATTTCGTAAAAAAAGGGATAAAACGACATTTTCTAAAAATAAATCCTAGCTAGATCGATTTATCGTCCCCGAAACCCCCTGCATACTGAATTTCATGAAAATCGTTGGAGCCGTTTCCGAGATTCAGATTATATATATATATATATATATATATATATATATATATATATATATATATATACAAGAATTGCTCGTTTAAAGATATAAGATATGTGTCAACGTTCAGATAAAAAGAAGTATTAATTATCGACCTGTAATACATAATATGCAAATTTCTGTTATATAGTTTTAGTGTCATTGGTACACCATCAGAAATTCATCATAACAGCTTTATAGATTTAAATAATAATTAACTATGACGTTGTTTACAACTTCATACAAACAATTCTAACTTACTTGTTTGCTATATGGCTAATAAATTTCCACTGACTCATTCATTACATGCTACTGTACACATTTCATTCATTAATTTGTCATTGATTTATCGTATTCTTATTCTCGATTCTACGTGACATTAGAGAAATCATTCGTGCTAGTCTGGCATTATTGAAAGCCATTCATCTAAATTAATGAATGAATACTTATATTATACTTTTAGTATTAGCACTACTTTTTTCATATAAAAAATATCTTCAAAACAACCTAAACACAGAAACAATAATAAAAAGTGATTATTTTAAATATAATTAAAAGTTTAAAAAACGAAAACCGACTTCAAGGTTATACCTACGTGTACAAACTTGTAAAACGTTAAAATGATTCCGAAAAAATTTCTATGGGACCACCTCTGAAATCTACTGATTAAAAAAGAATCATCAAAATCGATCTATAATTGACGGAATAATCGCGTGACAATTATACAAAAACAAAATACAGTCCAATTGAGAAACTCCTACTGTTTTGAAGTTGGCTAAAACTACAAATTACTTACTGTTCTTTTATATTTACGCGAATTTTATTCATTTAATTAAAAGTCTAAAAACGGATTTTATCGCGTTTATTTAAATTTACTGTTTAACAATATTTAATTTAAATTATTTCCCGACGTTTCGGACCCTTTACAGCGTCCATGATCTCGGGGGACTGAGGTGGTGGGTGTCCGAATAATGAATCAATTGTTACATACCCCGCTTTTTATACAATTATAAATTATTACTTTTGACCGTTCCTATTCACACAGAATGAACTTGTTGTGTCTGGAAGTCGTGCTGTGTTCTTATTTTCCTTGGGTTCAATTAATTTTAGAACTGGTTCCCAAGCTGGTGGTACGTTCCAACCATCCTCTCTATTGAAATTAGTATGTTTTTTTATTTCAATAGCCTCGCGAATCATCCTTGGTAGGAATCGGTGTTCTTTAGCGAGAATTTGTGGCTTATCAAATCTAATGTAGTGGTTGGTACCTTGTTGAGTATGCTGATACACAGCAGACTTTGTCGACCGTTGGTGTTTAATGTCAGCTATATGTTCTTTTACGCGTGTCTCTATACTCCGTTTAGTTTGTCCTATATATGAAAGACCACATTCACAGTCTAATTTGTAGACCCCTGCATCTTGTAAAGGTATTTGGCACTTGACAGATGGTAATAATTGACTTATCTTCGTTGGCGGCTTGTAGTAAGTTTTGATTGAAGCTCGCTTCAAGATGTAGCCAATCTTGTCAGTGACTCCTTTAACATATGGTAGTACGGCAGGCTGGCGCTCAACTGTGGCAGTCCTCTTCCTCCGGGATCTGTGACGCTGACGCGGTGCTCGGAGCTTGTTGTCTCACAGATCCCGGAGGAAGAGGACTTTTAATTAAATACAAATTACTTATTTCAAATTTCAATTTAACACTGTATTATTTTTTGTAATAATGAGATCATTATCTATTTAATCTCCTACCGCATATGGTTTATATTATTATTAATAATTAAAAACAGTGAATTTATTGAGTCGTAAGTCACACGTTACACGCTCGTAAAACAGTGAGTAAAGGCGCCTCACACATGTGACTGATCTCAACGTATGTGGATCACATTTCGTTCCCATTTCTCTTTTGAATTTTACAAATATTAATAGTGAGAAATTTTATTTGGTGTAAACTAGTAATAGCCCGCGACTTCGATTACGTGAAATACGTATTTAATATACAATCAGTTCTTATGAGTATGATAATTAATTTTGTAACTTACCAAGCTCCTTACTATCTCTATAATGAATTATTACAATTTGATCGTGAACATTTTACAAACAAGCATACTTTTCGTATTTACAATATATTGAGTATGATTGAGTATGATATATAAACATACATATGTATGTATGTTTATATACACCACTATATGGAACGACACGACATATCCGAACCGGTACGACTTACCTTAAAAAAGAGAGCACGCACCAGCTAATCTTCTGGCGTAGCGGGTGTCTATGGATGTCCCTTTCATTTGTCACCAGGTGAACCAACTGTCCGTTTTCCCCCTCTTACATACAAAAAACATGCATACACTTATACATGCATATACGTATGTTGATATTAATGTATGCATGTACTCAATTTGTATGTGTATGTATATATAGACTGTGTATTCATTATACGAGTAAAGTTTGTTAGAAAACGTACCATTACCAGAACGTACAGAATGGCTGAAAAGGTTCATGTTAAGTTGACGTATATACTTTATCTTATTGACTAACTATGGGAATGGTAATCTTGAACTAAATCGTGGTTACAGCTAGTTAGTAATATTTCAAGCTATTAATAAATAAATTAATAATAATATTCCGTTTCCCTCATCACTTTCTACTCTGTACCGCCTTTATATCGTTCCGCTTATGTATTCGACATACATATTATTATTAGCTTAATTACTGTCCAGCCTATAAACGTCATTAATACAATCTTATCAGTCGACTGAAAGTAATTACAATTAAAATAATTACATCGAGACTAATGTATTACAAAATTGTTATTTATTTATTAATATAATTGTGTCAATTCTGATTTAACACTGACTAAAGTCAAGTAAAGTTTCTAATTTAGATTTTGTTCTACCAAAACCTGTGTTTAATTTATCTTTACTTTGTGTATGCGAGTTTTATAATAAAAATAACGATATATATATATATATATATATATATATTAGGATGCTTCATTTTAGAGCAAAATTTTTTTTCTCAAAGTCCCACCAGAAAATCTTGTATTAGATGAAAAAAGAAAAATTTTGAGCTATAACAAAGCCGGTAATTTAGATTTTAGGCCGTTGCTCACCAAATAGTAAGTATTTCCCTTTAACAACCATTGAAAAATCATTTTTTATTAAATTCTTCGTCCGCTCGCACAGTATTTTTTTTTTTCGTATTTTGCTACATATATTTGCTACAGATTTGTCTTCCTAGACTTTTTAAAAGGTAATTGAATATTGTTTAAAAAATTGAGTAAAAAAAATACGAAAAAAGAAACAAAAATAATACACCTCGTGTATATATATGTATAGGCTTACATTCAGCAGTGGACATCCAATGGCTGATATGACGATATGATAGATTATGTTGATGATATAAATATATCTAGCGATATAAATCTTTTTTTTCTAGCTATATATATCTATCTAGTGCAAAAAAACGACTATATTTTTTGAGTCTCGTGTGAAAAAAATGTTAGTTTTTGATGTTTTAAGAGCCCTCGCCAAAGGACCGCTCAAAATTTTTTTAAAGAGGTCTCCAATTTTTTTTTTTATTTCAAAAATCGTCCAACATCGATTTTTTTTTTCTTGTTACGACATAATTTTATAGACTAAAAAAAAATAAGTTTCTGAAAGTTTCAGTTCAAAATTTTAATTTTTTAGTGCATTAGCTTAGATTTTTTCGAGCGACCTTTTAATATTCAAATAAAAATTCCATACATTTTTTTTATTTTATTTAGTACAATAATCGATAAAAATACAACACGAAATGAACTAAAAATCAAGCACATTATAGAAAATATCATTTTCTTAATTTAATTATTTTATTTAATCAGCTACAAAACGATGATTTTTGAAATTTAAAAAATTTGGAGTGACCTCTTAAAATTATATGTAACATGTTCGAAGATATAAGAATAAACAAAAGAATAGTCCCAACTTATTTCTTGCCGAGGTGTCGTAAAAGGCGACTAGGATGTTGATGGACAGCAGCGTCACCATATCCTGCCTCAACGCACTGCGCTCGCCAACACGCCAGCCAAGTATGCCAAGTATTGACAAACCTCCACAGAGATAATGCGGGAGGCCTACGTTTATCAATGGATATTTTGTTGATGTGGTGGTGGTGGTGGTGGCAACATGTTCACAGGTAACACCTGTATTAATAATTTTGTACGATATTTTCATGTTTTAATAAAATTTTCAAAGAATATTGTCCTTTATTTAGCATTGATTTATGGCGGTAGTGTCGCCCGCGTTGTGTCGCTCGTGGGTTGACAATTAGTCGCTCATATAAGTTGTTTGTCGCGTTGCGATTACGTGCCGGAGACAACAGGACTTTCAAAGATGTTGACACAACGAGAGATATCTACGCTTCATATAAGAAATTTTTATTATCGATGCTTAAAGTAGTTTGAATAAAAACAAAATTTTAGCTTACTCTGTCTTAAAAAATAAAGTAATATTTTTTGAGTATTAATTATACATACCTATTCCTTTTGTATGTTCTAAAATCATAGCTTGATAAATTTTAATATATTTCTGAAATTTTGTTCGTAAGTCAGGTTAAAGATTGCATGTACGAGTACCGCAAAAAAAAAAGAGATATTGAAACTGTCTTTTTTTGACTTTTAGTGGAAATATTTATAAGATATCCAATTCCAAAACCAGAGACTTCTGTCCTAGTAACTTGATAATGTAGATTTGTACATTGATTAGCTGTTATATAACAATAATATGTACTAATATTAAATAACTAAAATATGTTGATTTATTTATTTAACACGTCAATCTCAGGCCCAATCAGTATAACTTAAATTTTTCTTTTCTTTTCGAACGTATTCTTCTTGAAAAAAAAAGTTATTACTTACTTGAACTTAACTAACTACACTTAACTTCGTGTTACTTAAAATATTTGTCTCTCAGTGTACTTCCACCCCAACACCACGTGTGTAGAATCAGTAGCGGGTGAGTTATGGCCGTGATTATGTCTCGTATTTACGCTTAGAGTGCACCTCGGGTGATTAGCCGTCGACAACTCTACTTTATTGCTCCGCTGAAAATATTGCTTGCCTGTTATATTATTAACGTCATATAATTAGGTTTTCTTCGGAAAGACAGGATTGTTGTAAAAGATTCGTAAAATAAGTTTTACGAGTTCGTTTTTGATTTGTTTTATGATTGTATTATGTTGGTTTTAGAGGTTTGGTTTTGGTTTTAAATAGATTTGTGAAGTGATATTGACTGTTGATTAATATTGATGAATTTCAACTTTATGTCTATATAAAAATATAATACGATTAACTTTGTAATTTGTATGAGAAGTAATTTTAATAAAATATATAATACTAGTTTCTGCCCGCGGCTTCGTCCACGTGGATGTCGGTTATCGCGACCATAAAATACGTCCAAGAATATGTGAACAAAGTTTTATGATGATCGGTTAAGTAGTTTTTGCGTGAAAACGTAACAAACAAACTTACTTTCGCATTTATAATATTAGTATGATTGTAGAATTACCTTCTTAATAATGACAATTAGAAAATCAAATTAATCTTATTAAAATTAAAAATATAAGAATAGTTTAATTATTTATTTAATTTATTAATAGGTTTATATTATTATATTATTATAGGTTGTTATTATTTATTAATAGGTTAATTCTTTTTATACATAAATAATGATGAAACTTTAATTTTACATTGATTATGATTAAATCGTTTTGAATTTATAAATTGTTTACAACTCCGTTCCACATACACAGCCTTTATAACGTCAAATTCGAAACAATAAAATGAGATTAATCGAACGAAAGAAACACAGAACGGTTTCCATTTAATTATAAACATTAATTGAAAGAAACAACGAAATGTAGCATAAATCTAATACGGTGTAAAAATGTATGAACCACATTCATAAAAACAGGAGATTTATAAGGATTAATTCCAGTAACCATGCAATTAGTCCCATAGTACCAGTCTGCATTTATGGTGGCCGTAAAAATTCGCCCAGGGGCGGCGTGGCTGCATTATTTAGGGGCCCGGAAGCATTTTATGGGCGCCCTCGACAAATATCGCCTAACTAGTTGTTTAACCGCACGCTAGTCAGAAATAACATAGAATTTTCTTAGCTTACACCTATCAGCGAGTGTTAATAATTACTTCTTTATAGATTAGAAAGACGAAAAGTACAATAAAAAAAAATTACTTGAATCAAGTAGACGTTTAAAGTTTTTTTTTTTTTTTTGATTCGTCACTGTATAGTAATATATCACGCTAGTGTTTAGCGACGACAGTTCTGGTATAGTTTTACGAGTAGTCGCCTCAACGCCGGTGGTCCCGAATTCGATTCCCGCTCGGGGCAGATATTTATATTTGCGCAAATATTTGTTTCCGGTCTGGGTGTATGTCCTTGTGGGTTTCCACACTGTGCCTCGGAGATCACGTAAAGCCGTCGGTCCCGGTTGGTATCATATAAATAAGATAGCGACCGTTACTTATGGTAAGAAAATATCCCCCAATCTGCAATGGAGCAGCGTGGTAGATTAAGCTCTAACCCTTCTTCTATATGGAGAAGAGGCCTTCGCTTATCAATGTGTTGCTTACTACAAGCTGATATACTACAGTACAGTGTTAAGATACCACTGAATTCGGAACGTAGGTAGATTCTGCTAAAAAGAACTGGAAAGAAACTCAACAGTTTCTATATTAATTATTATCTATAAATATCTATAACAAGTAGGTACCTTTATCTTTTTTTTTTGTGCTTTTATACCTATACCAGACTGTACGCGTAATAAGCATTATGTTTATTTATTTATTTATTTGTAATAGAACTACCAACAAAATTACATGTTCCTTAAAATTAGACATTTAGGACCTTAGAGTACAATTTACATATAATTTCAATTATAGGTAGTCACAGCATGCATTTGATTCACAATAGTGAAATAACAAAGAATAAACTAATATTATTTTCTCTTTGATATACTTTTTAAAAGTTTACAATAAAGTATTAATTAAATTAAATAAACCAACGTCAATCAATAAAAAAAAAAAACAAAAATGTTAAAAAGTTAAAATATTGTGCTTTTCTAGTAAATAGAATATTAGTAAAGGCCATATATAATTATATTTGGCGCGATTACCTACAGCCTTTTTTTTATTGATTTTTTTGAAACAGGCTATATAATTACTGCTTCGTGTACAAAATAAATTTAACAATATATGATTAATAATAGTGAATATAATATATTGATAATATGCTTATAATATAAGCAGTGACCAAAATGTTAATGTATTTTGCAGCCTAGAAAAGGCATCTAAGTTTAGTTCAATGCATGCAATGTAAAAACCCTTAACACTTGGATAGCAAATAAACAATTTTGATTTGAATAATTATTTTCCCATAGTGTGAGTACCGTAAATATAAAGAGGATACACAATTCTTTCAACAATAGAAAGCTACGTTAACTATAAATAAATAGTCTAAAACGTGCATCACTCATAATAATAAAACTATTTTGTATACCACTGTAACTGCTACAGTTTCACTGTTTTCTTACTGTTAATTATCAGAACTTTCTTTAAGACATCCAGTTTTGCATAAGCATCCAACGTTGATGGGACATATCGTACGAAACCCTAACTTAAATTAAATTTAAATATAATTAGGTATATATGAAAAAAATTTCAACACTCAAAAAAAGGAAATTACAGTAAAATTTAAGCAACAGAAAAGCGTGTAAAACCGAAAGGGATATCTAATAAATATAGACAAATTTTAAATTGTTGTTGCTGCACACACTACCACACCTGTTTTACAGCATCGTGCTGTAACATCTCGTTTCCACAGCGATTTTCTGCTTAACTTTCAAAAGAAATCTCGCCCGGTTAATACCACTGCAGCATACTTGCAATAAAGCTAACTTCCAACCGTAAACTTTACAGCTCACACCGACGGAGTTGTTTCATGAAAACCCGTAAAATAACTGTTAAAATTAAACGTTAGTTAGTAATGGCTATCGCTAACACTTCAACTGGTACATTGGAGTTTGTTGATACGAAGCATTACTGTAACATTGAAGTTTTAAAGAAAAAAAGATAATTATGTAGCGGTTACCTAAACATATAATTAACACAATATATTATACGAGTATATTATTTATTGTAAGGAACTTAACTGAATCGGCCTATGAACGTACCCTGTAAAGGTCTCTTCTCCATATATACTCTTCATTAGTCTTTTAAAAAAATCGAGACTAGTATTAACCTAAACATCAAGGGTATATTTCTTCCGATTTTTTTAAAAGAGTAAAGCATCTGTTAAATTGTAGTCTAGTTAGTGATGGGACAATATATTTGGTGGTAAAAAGACCGATGGTTATATAAGAAACATTATAAAAAAAATTACCTTTACACTCTAGAACCACTGCACCTAATTGAAATCTTCAGGTTATTCATCCCGGTGGACATATGCTATAATAATATACAATATTACAAATACAGAGTGAATGGTGAGTTACTATCAATATTAATATTTATGTTATATTTTTACATAATTCGAATGAGAATCATGTACCGAGTATTCTCCTTAAATATTGATAGTAACTCACCATTCACCTGTATATGGGTCATTCCATGTCAAACCGATCACTTTTGAACCTGACATTTTTTGATTTAGCTAAAACTATATAATTTCGTTCTTCCATATCAAAAACCTTTTTCATAATTTTTTCAAGTTTTGAATGCTTCATTTTAAAAATTAAAAAACATTTCAAGGGTCGATTTTTGAAAAAGTTATGGTAAAAAAGACGTTTTTTTAAAAAAAAACAATAACCTTTTTGAGTCGAGTAGAAAATTTTGAAAAAAATTATGAAAAATATTTTTCATAGGGGAAAAACAAAACAACAAAGTTTCAGCCAAATCAAAAAATCGCATCTATCTATCTTCCACTCCATCGGCCGATTCGTCCGAATAGAAGAGAGACAGCGGCAGCACACAACTTACACGATTCATAAAAATATGCAATTTTTCATCAATGTTTTCTTACGACGTTATCACGTAAAATTATAGTCCGTAAGCCGACTTTTCATAAATAATACATATTTTAAAATAAATACTTAAAGATACACAATATATAATTTAACGCTATTGAAGCAAAAAAAAAATGTGTTCTCATTTCACCGGCTGGAACTTTAATTAAAAAAAATACAGGTCTCACATTCAACGACCTTTCAATAGGATTAAATACTTTATAACACACAACCTAAACACGTAATAACAGACACAATGATCACTCTAATTAAAACAATTTAAAAATTAAATTGAATATTTCGATATTCCACGTAAAACCACACCATATGTATATATCCTTGAATTGAAACAATGTTTCAAGCTATCTATAATTATTTGAGCTAAAAATTCGTGATTGTGCTTAATTCAAAGCTTATAACCTAGCCCTAAGTCACTCATAAGTTGTGCCCCTCAAATATCAAGTGAAGCAAAGACAAGTGTCGCTTGACAAGTGGAAAAATAATGAATTCAGAAGAAAAAAACTAGGGGAAAAGAGAAATTTTCGAGTCAAATGATAATCTCGAGAGCTCGCTGCAGGCATTCCTGGACGCAATGCATTGTATATAAACTAGTCACGCGATGGATGTGGTATAAAAATTACAATATTATATATAAATTCGTCACAAATCTATCATCGCATTTCTGTAATGTATTCGTACATTTGTCTTATTTCAAATAATTATATAATAATATAAGTTTGCTACTGCTAAGCAAACTCGTCTGCTCCATAGTGTTGGAGCTTAGTTCATCACGCTGCTCCACTACGAGTTGGTGGAGCTTCCCTACCGTTATTAACAACCGGGACCGACAGTTTTACTTACTCTCCAAGGCACGGTGGTAAAATTCACATGGACATACACCCAGAACTGTAACAAATATTTTTATAAATATATGAACTAAACGGAACTAAACTGAATCAGATTGTAAACATCCCACTGCTGGACAAAGGCCTCTCCTCCATATAGAAGAAGAGTTGGAGCTTAAACCGCCACGCTGCACCACTTTGAGTTGACACGGTGGTACGGTGGGGAAGTCCAGGAGATCCACAAGGACATACACCCAGACCGGAAACAAATATATATGTAATATATAAATATCTACCCCGAACAGGAATCAAAGCCACAACCGCCGGCGATAAGGCGTCCACTCACCATTACACCAGAATGGTTCACGTAATACTATAATATAATAAATACATATCTTCACATAACAATAGTCCTTGTTTAATACTTCAATTTGGTAAAGCTATTTGTCTGCATCGCATTGCCGTCAACAACGTCTCAAGTGACGTCGAAAACTTATACCTCCCATACCAATTTTCATCGCCTGATTTACTCCAAGCAATATATGAAAATTGAAATGGTACTGAGACTGAATTCTTATAAACTTAAATTCGTTCTCAGTTCACCTATGTTCAATTGTTCATATTTAACTTTCTTATTTATATTATATTATATATATATATATATATTAATATCAACTGTACCCGCGATTTTTTTACGAATACTATCCGCTATATTAAACCTACAAGATAAATTATAAACACCAGCTTAAGATGAACCGGGCGTTCAAAAGTTTATTTACATTCCACGTTTCAAGTTATTTGGACATAATACTGAGGATGATGATTACCGATGACAAGGTACTCTCCGATCGGCTTAATTCTTTGACGCTGCGTAAAGATGTCGGATCGCTCTGCATCTTTTACCGCATATATCGAGGGGAGTGTTCAGCGGAATTGTTTGGACTAATACCTGCAAAAGAATCCCACCACTGGACATAAAATTCCAAATTTCACCCCCATCACCGATTGATGACATTGATGTCCGGAAATCTACAAACACTCGATTTTTACGTCATTTCCTACCCGCACGACCACCATATGGAAGCAACTGCCACCTACGGTACTTCCAAACCGATACGACTTAGGGACCTTCAAGAAAAGAGCATACTCTTATTGGAAAGGCCGGCAACGTACCTGCTAATCTTCTGATGTAGCGGGTGTCTATGGATGTTGCTTTTACTTACTATAAAAAAAAATACTGAGGGTTATCTTGCCTGTTTTAAACTCTTCATAATCACTACTTTTATATTAATCACAACATAATATGATAAAACAAAGTTCTCCGCCGTGTCTGCCTATCTGTTCCCGATAAATGGATAGAGATAGATTGATTCATGATGAAGGTTTAGGTACATATACATATGCCGAGTGTAGCCGGGGCGGGCCGCTACTACTTTCATAAAACCTTTTTAATATCTCCATTCTGTATTTTTTTTTCTTTTTTATTAAATTTGAAGTAAAATTTCTTTCCGCGCGTTGAAAAATTTTCAAGGCTGTATCATATGGAGCGTCACGATAATAATAATATGAGCGTCATGTCTCATCAGAATAAAAAACGGATAGATGTACGTAGCCCGAGAGAAAAAAAGAAAGATATAAAAAGCATAGTAAAATAAATAAATTTATAACTTTCATCTCTCTTACATATAAGAAAAAAAGTGAGACAAAAATATCCCGGCAAGCATGCAAAAGCGCATGTTAAAGATATGTGACATGTTAAAATAAGATTATTTTAATTACTTATATTATTTTTATCTTTAAACTTTGTAGTAAATAAAATTGTTATTAAAAAACTTTGATTCATCACCAACACAAAATACTCTTGGACATTAAAATAAACGTTTAAACTTTTAGTTTAATAAGAGGTACGTATTTTTTAAAAATTATTCTTTAGATGTTAAAAATATAATCTAATGTTAAAAATATTATTTGTTTCGAAAGGCCTATAAGCATTAAATCACTAGCTGATATCATTTTAATATATTGTTTTTTTTTTTAGTTAGTAAATTAATTAATTAAATGTATAAAATTATATTTTACCGCATCCAAAATTATGCGGCTCCGTTACACACAGGGAGCGGAAGGGTTGTCGGCGCGCGCGCATACATTATACATGGTAATCTATAGACGGGTTCACGGTTAATATGAAGTGGATCTGTATACTGGGGTAAATTATACTTGTAGCGAATTGTCACTTTGATATGATTTTCAAGAAATCATACCAGAATCATTTAGTATATCAATTTTATAGAATAGTACAATTTTGGTAATAAAGTGTTGTTTAACTAAGGTCTACGACAGATAGACGGCCGTTCTGGTGTAGTGGTGCGAGCAGTCGCCTCAACGCCGGCGGTCGCGGATTACAATTGCAAAAGCAAATATTTGTCTCTGGTCTGGGTGTATTTCCTATGGGTCTCCCCACTGTGCCTCAGAAACCACATAGAGCAGTCCGGTTGTTATCACAGACACCTGATAACTATCGTAACACATGGTAGCGAAATTATCCTCCAACTCACAGTTGAGTTGCGTGGTGGATTAAGCTCCAAATTTTCTACTATTATATATTCAAAATTAACCAAGCATTGGAACGTTTACAAGCTGATTCAATTCATTTCAGATATGTACCGATACCAACATCACACTTTGCTATTGACGCTTGCGAAAACAACTGGGACCTTTACGTGGTCTCCGATGGTCAGTGGGTGATCCACAAGAACACCGAGACCGGAAACAAATATATATTAGTCGTAGTCGTTATGCAACAACAGCAACAGTTTGGTGGATACCCAGCAGTGGGAAGCTTACTAAATAATATCAACTGAGTCGCCTAATATTTCATATGGTTCAATGAATTATAAAATAATGAATTACATAATTAAAAAATAAGTATTTACGTTCGAATATTAACCAAGACACGCACAAGTATTTATGATCAATGTTATTATTTTAATGGAAAAAATGACAATATATTCAACGATTATGTACATGAAACAACAAATATTTTACCCGAAAACGTATAATCCGGACAGACGTTTCGCATGAGTTCTGAAATGTCCAGTTCGTTACCAACTTTTATTATATCTAAAGACCTACGTCAACGTCAGACGTTTAACAGTTCTTGTCAGATCTAACGAAATGGGCGCGAGTACCGATTAATAATATCAAAAATATTATCTTTACTTATAACTAAACTGTAACAAATCCAATTTTACTTTGAAGGTATTTGGAAAAATTTTTTGAAAGGCACTTTATAATCCACACTGAAAAAAAAAACTGAAATTTTCTTACAATTTTTTTTGATACCATTCCACGCGGACAAGAATTAATCTCTAAATCAGAGCTAGATTGATCGTTAAGATCGACATTTAACGATATTTCTGGGAGTTAAAATATGTTGCCATTTCTGCCACACCTTCTAGTTTAATATCTGAATGAGATATGAACCATTAAAGATATTCTACCTGTAATGCCTCGTAATTTACATTAAATCCAAAATTTTTAAATACAGCCTGTGACACCTTTCCAAATTGAGTTGGGAACTCTATAGTTTTTATTTTTATGCACCTTCAAGATGAGCCTTTATCTGGAAAAGACTGTGACTTTAGTTACTACCTAAAAATATAACAATATTTCATATCATAACAAATTAATTGAAAAATCAAACGAGTCAATTATATTTTTCACCAAATAATTGTAATTGTCATTGAAACAATCCTGAGAATTTTGATTTAGCATTCGCAATAAACGTCGTATTGCTTCCTAATTTACATAAGGCGCAACAACTTTACCTAGATTTCTGCGTTTATAGTAATTATGCTAGAATTACTTGTTTTATTTTTGAATTTGTACGACCAGATACATCATACATATTTAATTTTTATATACTACCTAACCATGTCTAATATTCACTAGATATCCTTTACGGTTTTACGTGAGTCGACATTTTTCTTTTCGGTCTACTGTCAGGTATGAATCGTGTTTATAGGCATATGATTGATAAAGTAGGTTTCTATGATTGAAGTTCATCGATTACAAGCAAAAAACAAATATTTTCTCTTTATAAAATTGGTATATTTTACTTTTATTTATATATGGCGCCGTCCGTCCTCTGTCTGTAAAAACCATTAAAACTGTCCGACTATTGAGGTAACATTTTTATAGGACCCCAGGTAACATATATAAAATTTAGCTTTTATACTATAACGAAAGTATAATTATAATTTATTAAAGTTTAGGGATATCCGACAGGGGGCAACTGTCATAAGTATCCGGCAATGGATGAAGAGATATCTAAAGTTATCCCGAAGAACATATTAAAAAAAATGAGCTTTATACTTTAACGAATTTAAGGTACTATTTTATACACCTTTACTACCTGTTACCTGCCCAAGTAACCACAACCCAAGCTCTATAGTCGCTGGTCGTTTTTACTTTTATAGGGGACATGTACAGAAAAACTTTCATCTTTTATAAAATAACGAAGGTCTGGCCGTCATGGGCTCTTGATCTATAGGTAAACGACGCGATCTGACATAAAGCGATGCGACGTAATACGTCATAAGCATTACGCGCCCAAATACTTCACGTGACGTAAATTTCAATATTTTTGTGTCACACCATGAACTGTTGTCGCATTAGTCGCTTGTCGTAGGATAATAGATGAATTTCTCAGTAAGTAATTTTTTTAAGGCATTCGATTAAATAATAAATAAATGTTTAACACATACACAAGGTCGTCTGTTCCTAAGGTAGGCAACTTAATGCCTGTGTTTTAGGTAACAGCCGACTGATATACATTTTTTTTAATAAATATACCTATAAATAATACATATATAAATAAACATATATAAATCAAACAAACTTTTAATGTTTATTAAAACATTTAACCAAATATGTAACATGTTTTTTTTTATTTACTTAAAATCTAGATAATGCCTTCATATTTTACACAAACATACTCGTTCATTTAATCAATAGTTTTATCTAAATTGTAATACATAATACAATACAATTTTTAAGTATGTGTATATTATTTACATCACTGTGCGTTTTTTTAGCCTGCTGTATAACATTATTTCTCACTACCGCAGATTGGCTGAAAGAGATCAATTTAAAGATAAGTCTACCTTTGCTAACAATATTATATACTCATAAATAATACACTGTATTAAATTTTATAAGTGCAATAAATAATAGTATTTTTATTTATATATTTTACTATTTTCATACATTTTTAAATATAAAAAATACAATAGTTCTCCTCCAGTGACTAAAGCCCACCATTCACTAGGAGCACCGATCCGCGCACCCATCCGTGGACAAATCCGTCGTCGTCCACACACTACCGCCGGGACGCCGGGGAGCCGGACGCCGAAATACATTCACACGCAGATTTGTCTGCGGATGGGTACGCCTGTGAATGGTGGCCATAAGACTCAGGACACCATCCAACAGACTAGTGAGAGATTTTTAAGGTGTTTGTAACATTCCAAATACCAGAAATCTCATGTGACCTCAATCTCATACCCATGGACAAAGTCCGAATATTTACTTAATTTTTATTTTTCCGCCTTTACGAGATTACCATCATGTAAACTGTAATGTTAACAATAATTGCTTGGCACGTAGGTTATTGACTACTATGAGTCTGACAAAAGACTAATCCCAGTAGAGCAAAGCATGACATTCAAGAAATGGCGTTGGGTTGTACCTATAGTAAAGCAACTCATTTTCAACGAGGCTGTATCGAATCGAAAGTTGTTGGTGAATAATCCTGGCAACTTATTTATGTTTGTGCAAATACTTACCGTTAGCAAGGCGACTACAACCGGAAACAACATAATACCTAATGAATTCTCCTGGGCGATGACACGCTCGGCATATGTCGGGAGTTCCGTCTCTCATGATATATCCGGTAGCTATTGGGCTTAATAATATCGTCCATAATTGCACAGATAAAACCCTTCAGTCTCTCCAAAGAGATTCCCGTATAACCATCGGGGTCTGCTAAAAATTATTATTACTACTATCCGTAATAGGAGAAAGCACATTATCCGACAGTAGGACTATTATATATAACATATAATTTTGTGAAAACTCAAACATCTAGAACTTATTCATGGAAAAATAACATAAGTAAACAGTAATCTATACTAATATTATAAAGCTGAAAAGTTTGTTTGTTTGTTTGAACGCGCTAATCTCAGGAAGTACTGGTTCGAATTGAAAAATTCTTTTTGTGATAGATAGCCCATTTACTGAGGAAGCCTATAGGCTATATAATATCACGACGACCTATAGGGGCTGACCAATAATAAGAAATGTTACAAAAACGGGAAAAAATAATGTTTTTTGAGAGCTTCCATTGCGTCCTTTATTATTTCTTTTTTTAATTATAGTTATTTAGGACATTTTTTAACTATAGTTATACTTTTAAAGTAAATATGACATCACACTTTTACTGAGAATTTTCGAAAAATAAAAAACTCAATAATACATTGAACAACCCAGGAATCAAACCTGAGACCCCCTTGCTCGGCAGTAAAGCTTGCGACGGGCGACCACTCGACCAACGAGGCGGGTACCTACTCTTACAATTAGAGTAATTATTTAAAAATATTTAAGTACGTTTTCCCTCAAATTAGCGCGGGTGAAGCTGCGGGGCATAGCTAGTATTCAGTATTAGGTAAATAGACAATCTAACGAAATACATAAAACTTAGAAAGACTTAAACAGAATAGTTTGTATAGAACCTCGCATTTTTCATATACATCATTCTCTACAAAAAGTTATATATAATCTTACTTGAGAATAAAGTGTAATTTTTTGTTAAGGCAACTATAAAAATTTACCTTTGACGTAATTGTAAATTAACATACAGTAAAAACGGTATAATTTATTTACAACGTAGCTAGTTAAAACCGGTATTTTCTAGTTAATATAAAATCGTTTGTGTGCTAAACACAATTCAGCTTTGTAATATAAAATTTATGCATGCATAAAGAGGAGTTAATTAAATCCTGTTAATTAGATAAGCTCCGCGCCATATTTACAATATTGTTTGATAATACAGAGGCTTTTTTTTTACAAAACTTTATATTTTGTCAATAATTGTCATATAGTGTTAATTTTGTGTCCAAATTTTGATTTATTATTTAATTATTAACAACATTTATGACATTTTTCTAATTAATTTTGAGTGAATTTTATTATTTAAGTAATTATCGAATCTTTAATCATGAGATTGCAATTTGTATCGTTTAATTTTATGTGTTTTTTGTTTTTAAATTAGGCGAATAATCATTTCATTTGTCAAATAATGTTAATTTAGTATGTAACTTATTTTAATTATTACTTGTTTGAATTAATAAATTTTATGACATTTTTAAATTAATGTTTAATTAATTTTCATCATTTGATTAATCATGAATCATATGACATTGCAATTTGTATCGATGCGATTTATATCAATTATATTACATCAATTATATATTCTTCTATTTTAACATTGTTCTCCTAAAATAATTAGTATATGTATTTACACCACTGTAACGTACGCGCTCTTTATTACAATTTATTCATTTGTATGTTGTCGTCACCCATAATTGTGCTGCCACTTATTGTTAGATGTAATACTCTTAATTCTGATATTTTATCTAGCAATAGTGTACAGTATGTTAGCGATCTTATAAATAAATAAAATAGTCAAATTTTATATATTAATTACTTTATCAACATTCTGATAATGGCACGTAATTATTATTAACTGGTTAATTACAATTACAGATGTAATAAGTTATATTTACGTTGGGCACGAGTTTGACTCACCCGTTGGCGCAGTGGGCAGTGACCCTGCTTTCCGCTGCAGGGTCGTGAGTTCGATTCCCACCCTGAATCTAAATGTAAGATTTATATAATTATCTATTTATTATACACAAAAAAAAATTATAAATATGTATATCAGTCGGTCGTTACTTAGAACACATCTATTAAATGGCCTACCTTAGGAATAGACGATCGTTTGTGTCTGTTAAACATTTTCAACGCAAATTTTTGACGTGATAACGATACTATATAAGATCGATATAAGATCTTGTAAATCGATGAATGCCGTCTGCACCGCACGAAGAATTGTCACGTTTCGGGAGCGAGAGCGCGGAGCAAGCGATAGAGAGGCACGATAGGCCTAAGCGTTCGGCTTGTGAATGAAAACAATAACGCGGATCGTGTATCGTCCAGATCGTATAAGTAAATATCACACATGTATATAAGTTGTAAATAAATTGTTAATACGAGTAGCACACTGTTACTTTACGAGTAGCAAATATTTATTTATCGAAAACAATTTTATTGTAATTAATTGAATTAACTCATTCTTTGCATTATACAAAATAATGATTACAATTCAATGATAATAATTCAGTGATAATAATTCTAAATTCATAAGAGTATGCAATTTTTTATCAATTGTTTTCTTATGACGTTATCACAGAAAATTATCGTCCGTAAACCGACTTTACAGACAACCATTTTTTTATGTATAATTATGTTGATGAGGTGACGACCTATTAAGTAGTAATTTCAAAAACCTTATAATCATGTAAAAAATACCGTGACTGATGACATGCTACATGACACACGAATTGCATTTTTTATTAAAAATTGTTATTATGTGTTAACGACTGTTCAAGTAAGTTAGTGACTTGAAGTGACGAAAGTTTATGCCGACGGCTACGGGTTCGATTCCCGCTTGGAGCCCATATTTGCGTTAAATATTTGTTTCCGGTCTGTCTATTTGTACTTGTGTATCTCTCTATCGTGTCTCAAATCGCACGTAAAACAGATATCCCAGCTGTTTTCATAATTATTATGATTTTAAATCTTAGTAGGGAAGTTTTCCGCCTACATGTCCACTGCATGTGCAGTAGCATGATGGATAAGCAACTTTTTTGTTTATAAAAGGAGTTTACCCAATTGATACATATGTATTTATATATAGTTTCACCACGTTGCTTCACTGCGGGTTGGCAGATAATTTCTCTAAAATGAGTAACGATCGTTATCAAATGTCTATGATAACAACCGGGATCGCCTACTTAACGTGCTCTCCGAGGCACGGTGGAGAGACGCACAAGGACACATAACCAGATCGGAAACAAATATTCATAAAAATACAAATACTGCTCAGAACGGGAATCGAACTCGCGACCGCCAGCGTTGAGGCAATTACTCACACCAATACACCAGAACGGTCGTCAGGTAAAAAAAAAATTGCGTTGACAACATTGGTTTATTCTACTACTATTTACAATATTATTATTAATTATCTTCTGTGTTCATTTGCCACTACTGAATGTCATTAAAACTAATATATTATTATTGATTGAATGATATAATAAATTTGCGGTAATAATCTTCAACAAGTTCTCAACCAGTTTCAATCGAAAACTCGACCTGATCTCGAAAAAACACGCAAATACGCACCAAAAAGCCCAATACATCAGGGCAGTTCAAATACAAAATTTATGGCGTTCCTAGTCTATTCAATCCGGGTAAAAATGCAGCGCCATTCATGTTATCAATAGCCTTCCCGGATCGAATCGGCTTTGTGCTTTTTGCGTCCGGATAATTTGACGGAGAGATTTAATACCGTATTCGTCTACCGGATTTTGTGAAGAACTTCCGAAAGGTAGGATTAGTTTTATTTCGTTGAATGAAAATACTTATATATTCATTGCGGGTAGGAAATTCAACACCTTAGTTGTTGGTTGAATATTTTGACATATATCATATTCTACGGACTAATTAAACGATTTTAATTATTTTTTTCCTGAAAGCAGTGTGATTAAGATTAAATCACCGAAACATAAAATCTTTTACTCATTCAAAAAATTCTCCAATATCAATTTTTTTGATATAAGATTTGTTACTTTGTGTTCGATAAAGTCCAAAAGTAATTAACGTATTTTTATTTAATAAATAAATGATTTAACCATAAGAAACGACCGAAGGCGTACTTAAAAATAATCCTAAAATAATCGGATATTTAACTTATACAAAACTTTTATTCCTTTCCTTATTTATAAGCTACTAGCTGTGCCCCGCGGTTTCACCCGCGTTAATTTTAGGGAAAAATGTACTTAAATATTTTCAAACAATTACTCTAAGAGTAGGTATCCGCCTCGTCGGTCGAGTGATCGCAAGCGTTACTGCCGATCAAGGGGTCTCAGGTTTGATTCCTGAGTCGTTCAAAGTATTATTCAGTTTTTTTATGTTTCGAAGAGTCTCAGTAAAAGAGTGATGTTATATATATGTACTGTAAAAAGTGGAACTATAGATAAAAAATGTCTGAGGAAGAGAAATAATAAAGGACACAACTGAAGCTCTCAAAAAAGATTTCCCGTTTTTGTAACATTTCTTATTATTGCTCAGCCCCTATAGGTCGTAGCGTGATTTTATATAGCCTTTAGCCTTTCTCGGTAAATGGGCTATCCAACTCAAAAATATTTTTTCAATTTGAACAAGTAGTTCCTAAAATTAGCGCGTTCAAACAAACAAAGAAACTCTTCAGCTTACATTAGTATAGATGAACATATTTAACTTGAGAACCATCAATCACAATTTCTCGCTCTTAAATTCCACTATCGCTAACTTGGTGTTGCTATTATTAAAAACGCGTCCGTGATGTATTGCCCGTAATTCTGCAAAATCCCGGCGGGACTGAGAGGAAGGGCATCATTTATGGCTCTGATTTATCGTTTTCTTAATAAATACGTCGAGTGTTGCCAGATTTGGCTTAAGGTTTTATTATTAATTGCTTAAACGAATATTAATTGATTTTTATATTTAAATTTCATGAATATGCAGTAGGTTTGTAAAATTGTTTCATAAATATTTTTCAGTGCGGTTTTATTTTTAATTCTTTTTTTATTTTTTTTATCTCAAATGAATCGGACTATTAATTTGAAAGTCAAATTATTAAATTATCTTGAAAATCTAGTACTGAGTAAATGCTTCAGTTATACGCCAAGAGTGGCAATTATTGGCAAACACCAAAAGATGATGAGGAAGGCTTCACGTTCTACGTTCAGCAGTGGAATTCCAAAGGCTGATGAGGTGAATTGATTAGTTTTTTAGCTTTCAGTTGTGCCAGTGACGCACAGTTGATTCCGCCTGTCACGTAGGATAGAGCACACACAAAAGAGATTGATCGTTGTGGTTGAAATATCACTCGAAATTAAACTATCAAAACGAGTGAAATAATCAAATTATCATTGTTAAACCTTAATTCTAAAATAACACAACCATTTGATGCTAAACTAAAACTAAAAAATATTAGTAATATACCTCTAAATATTATACTTTGAAGGAAACATGATTTATTTCGACGACACGTTGGCGCAGTGTTCACAGCAACTGGCTTATGCGGTAGCGGTCGTAAGTTCGATCTCCGAACATGACAAATATCTGTATAGGCCATAGGGGTATTTGTCGTGATCTGGGCGTTTGTGTTTGTGTGTGTGTGTGTGTGTGTGTGTTTCCGGACCCCCGACACAAATTAAACATCCTACTCGGGGGGCGTTGTGTGTGAGACGTTTATTTATTTACAACTTAATATTATTGTGTTCAATGTATTTACACAGAATTGAACAGTAAGGATTAAACACCAACATTAATAAACATTGAACACTTATAGGACGAGGAATATCACGAGGGATGACGATATACTTTTAAGTATATATAGGACGGATGAGTTTGGGACAGGATGAAATAGGTATGTATGAAACAATTAATAACAATAATAGGGCGAGCTCAGAAAACGAGACCTCGAAAGATGTGTGTGTGTGTGCGAGTTATTATTTATTTATTTATTGTGAACTGTCGAAAGATTGTGAACCGTAACATACTAACCTAATCTAAAAAATAGGCATGTATGTTAAAAAATCTAATTGATAGGTAAGCGTAGTGGATATATGTTCTCTAAGCATCTCTCTATATGTTCTCTAAACATGAATCAGTGGAATTTTCATTAATTACGTTAGTGAAGCTGTATTCACTCCATAATCAGTGAATTTTAGTAACAAGTTAATACAAACTTATATAGCAATACAGCTTCACTAACACGCATATAATTTATAAAAATTTCACTGATTCATGTTTGGAGAGTAAACATAGCCAAAAGCTGAAATACGAAACAACACTTTACACGTTATTTATTACCTACCTTAAAAGTTAAAATATCAAGGTCTTAAATTTAAAAATGTATTTCTAACATCACTCGAAAAATCATTGATCTCTAATTCAAGGAAATATCTAATTTCAAACAATTTCATACCAATAATGAAAAAGGTAAAATTCATTTCAAAATTTCGTCCAAATTAGTTGGTCCCTCGATTTAGGGAAGAACCCTTCAACAAATATATGAGCACGACATAATGAGCCGTCTCTAATAACCCTGCGAGCGGTGTGACTTGACTGTTTTGTGCCAGGAGTTTTAGGGTATCGCAGGAAATTATAAAACGGAAGAGCCGCGTCGTATATTTGAACACGCTTATCTCAGGATTTTTCAAATTATTGATCTTTTCGTAAGACGACCTGTCTTTTATGTACCGTTTCTGTTTTGCAATTGCAAGATATTGGAAAACAAGTAACAACGATATTTGACATTCTATATTAACAAAATATTAGATACTTATTTTACCCGCTTTTCTTTTCATACTTGTATCTTTGACGCAAAAAGAGTTTCAAACGTCAATAATGTTATCATAAATAATTAAAAGCTGTAATATAAACAAATAATTACATAGTTAGCTATAATAATAATGTTTTCATTTTTATGTATCTTAATTTTGACTTGTTCAATATTGACCTTAATTTTTCTCTCCAAAATATATGCCAAATGTTGCATCAAAATCTGTTCAGATGTTAGATTTTTAAAAATTTTAACCCCCTCGCTGACCACCCGTAGTATTTTCAAAGACCCTTTTCTCCCCCTACAGTTTTCACGTAGTGATTCATAAATATGGTTTTAAATCATTTTTTGCAAGCAGAAAGTTAAAAATAATGTAATCAGTTGTGCTGGTAATATAACCTGTGAGTTTAAAAAGCGCTAAACGTTGCGCAACATATTTGAATATAGCCCGAAAAAGCAAGATTCCTCTAGACTTCTAGAGGATATTAACTACGTGACAGAAACATAAGACCACCCACCTGGCTCTGTGACCAAGCGTGGTATTTGTGAAAACCCCTCCCGAGATGGGCTTTCTGCCCGGCTTTTTGGGCAGATTGGATAAGTTCCTAATAAGCGCCCATAAATTTCTTACCTTGGGCATAAATTATATTGTTCCAAAAATTATTTATTTATTAGATTCAAGCCACAAGCCAGGAAGTCACTAAGGTAATATTGCACCTTTAAACAATAAACACTAGCTAAAGACTAGTATTTAATCCAATCTGCCCAAAATGCCGGGCAGAATTCCCACTCTCCCGCTGCCCTAAATGGATCACGTAGTATGGGTTCTTCACTTATTTCATAATAGACAAAGCGACGATGATAATATGGCGCAAATGTAACATGAAAAAGAAACAAACACACGTACACAAAGTTTTTTTTATTTTTTTAGTAAGTATTAGTATTTTTTAGTTTTTATTTAGTAGTATAAAAATATTAGACGGAATACAGATTAGAAAACTTATAACACTCTGTTAAGCCTCATTTCAGTATCGTTTATAGGGTTAAGCCTTATCAAAGGAGCGTGTATTTATCCTGTGTTATTAAAGGTCATTTCTGTGGATCTGTTCCTGTAAAAGAGGATAATGTATATAAGCCGGTATTAACAAACTGCTACGGGAAAATAATATTTATGGCGTTACTTACGAACGTGTTATAGCGTATTCGTGTGAAGTATTTTCTGCGGCGAATTTCCTGCTTTGAAAGAGTCTACTCAGTAAATTGCTTGTTTGTTTAGATTGTTGAAGCTTACCAGAAATAATTAGGAGTTCATAATTCACGTGTTTCTAAATCCAGTAGGCAACGGGTCTTTTTTTTTTTTGTGACGCAGGGGAATCCATTTACGGATGATATCCAGGACGCCCGGGTCGGCAGTCCTAGACCTATGTCGGACTCGACACTTTGGGAGTGCAATACCGTACTAAACCCCTGCGGGAGCCTTCAACCGCTTTAATTGGAGGGTCCCGGATCTGCAGGCAACAGGACCCGGTAGGGAACGGGTCTGTTTTAGTGGTGCGATTACTCACTTCATCGCTTACGATCAGATTCGATTCCCGCTCGAGCCATATTACAAGTATTTGTGTCTGCTCTGGTGTCTTGTGGATCTCAAAACCGTGCCTCGGAGAGAACGTAAAGCTATCGGTCCCAGTTGTTATCATACTCTCTATATAATGATATGAATCAGTCAAATTTTCATTACTTACGATAGTGAAGCTATATTAACTACATATCAGTGAATTTCAATAACAAGTTGGAAAAAACTCACCAATACATATACACATATTTATTGATCAACATTGGACTCTGATATTCACATATTCATAGATTGAATAGTCACTTCTGCGTTGTACGAATCTCACATTGATAAAAAGTAAATAGTCACTTAAAATTAGTGAAATTCCACTGATTCGTGTTTAGAGAGTAGACATCGGATAGCGATCGTGTGTCACGAAAAGAGAGCTTTGTCCAAAAGCAGGATGTTTACAGTCTAATTAAGTTCAGACCAGTTCAAGTACAAAAACTGGAAAATCTGTCTTTCACACTGCAAGTGGACATTAAAATAATGAAACCTTTAGCTTTACATCTATCTTAAGAGAATTACATTACTATGTTGAAATGTTCTTATTTCGTAAGAATGTAAATCTCAGAACAAAAAGTATTTACCGACCATACCTTAACCCCTCTGCAGGAAACATTACATCATCCCCAGCATCCTTGGCTATCGGTCAAACTGTTTCAAGTCGTGCACATAAATAGGTACCGGTTGTCTGATACGGGCTATTTGAACCAAATGGCCCGCGACTCATTGGATCGGTGCAAGTTTGGGAGCGCAGACATTTGTCGGATTACTTTGTGCCTACCATGTTTAAGATACATTAAATTTGGTATTCCGGGATAGACGTGGTAGGAGATAATTGGGGATCTTAATTGTTGTAATTTGGCAATAATAGATTTAATACTTATTTAATGTTAAGGTATTTAAAAAATACAAATCATTTAAAAACGATAGTGGAGTAATAAATCATAAACGTTAATCACAGATTAAGATTAATTCAGGTATGAAACTGCAATTTCAGAATATTTTTTCTGAAAAGTAATAGATTTAAAACAAGATTTAGAAAAAGATTTATACATCCGCCATCCTCTTTCGATCAGAGCATGACGAATGAAACAGAATTATTATATATGTATAATTGTATATAGGCTGTTACAAAAGTATAAAAAAAAATTAATTTAGCTGTAAGTCTTATTCGATAATACAAAATTGAAAATTAAAATAGAAGAAGAACTGAAATTTATGAAATATCATTTTTCAACACGCAGGCGTCTTGTTCGTTGATGGTAGTAAATTGATAGTAAAGTCGTAGACAGGGCTATGTTCTTTGACATGTGAGATTGTTTTGAGCATCAAAATTATTAAGAAAATAAACACAATATTCAACTTTACGTAACAGCTATAAAAATACAAAGTGAAATGAACAAAATGTTTAATTTAATTTCTTTTTTCTTCCGCTAAGAAGATCTTTTGTTGAGAATCAATTAAAATTTGAGCAGTTATATCATATTAACATTAACTATAAAATAATTAACCATTTGCTGTTAGATAGCGTTGTATTCCAGACTGTGTATTAGCCTGTAAGCAACCCACTGCTGAGCCATGGCCTCTTCTCCATATAGAAGAAGAGTTTAAACTTAATCCACCACGCTGCCCCACTGCGGGTTGCGATATGAGATATAGTAACGATCGTTGTCAGGTGTGTATGATAACAACCGAGACCGACGGTTTTACGTGCTCTCCGATGCACGACGGGGAAACCCACAAGGAAATACACCCAGACCGGAAACAAATATTTGTACAATTACAAATACTGCCCCGAGCGGGAATCGAATCGCGACTATTTGCACCACAACACCAGAACGGTCGTCATATATTAACATTAACTGTTAAACAATTAACCATTTGTTGCTAGATACTGTTGTATTCCAGACTGGATTTTTATATTATTATTATTATTTTCTAACTAGTTCACTCCACTCGTTCAATAATATATATAAATTTAAGACAATACTTATATATTAAGGGATATAATAAATTTACATAAACTTACATAGATAAATATAAGCGGGTGGAGGATTACGCCCCGGCAGGGAGATCAAACGGCCTGAGGTTAGGGCTGTAGGCCGAGAAATCGGCGGACAATCCTAGCCGAGTCGAGTAATACCGCCTTCTGCATCCTGGCTGCGAGCGAACCGTCACGGATACCCAGCTGCCTCAGATGGTGAGCGAGGCTAACCGGGATGAAACCGTTGGCAAATATAACGATAGGGATGATTTCAGTGGAATCAACACCCGACATGTCGAGAATCTCGTGCGCCAGATCCAAATATTTACGTTTTTTTCTCTGTTTCGGCTTTCACAAGGGTCTCGTCATGCGGGACGGTAATGTTCACTAAAAACACCCTCGACCTTGCGCTATCCATCACCATTATTATTATTATTATACGTACTTTATAATACTTACAACTTAATAGACAAAACAACAGATCGTCTGTAATTATGCACCTTTTTTTCGTTCTTAGGGATGACATTTTCCACAAAACATATCTGGGACGACCCTTGAGATCAGATAAGCCCTACTTAATTAAAAAAGAATTATCAAACTCGGTTCATAATTACCAAACATATCGTGAAATATAAAATAATGATAATTACTTCCGCTTAACATAATATAATCGAATGTTATTTTAGTTATTTAAAACTAATTATATTGTTCTGCACAATTTTAACATAGAATCAAAATTTTTAATAATAAGCTGGCTTACGTTTGTTATCTTATAGCCTTATAAAATCGGGTAGGGGGGGGGGGGGTCAATCGCAAACGAAGTTACGGGAACAGGTAATTATTAATATAATTATAATAATTATCTACTTCTACGAGTAAGTCACCAGCACGACTAAGGGTGCCTGTCCATGGATGCGGAGCGAGGCAGCAGAGTCCCTTGTCCACTAAAGCGAAGGAGAGATTTTTCACAAGCGCAAAATATATTTATTTATTTGCCGCCGCCGCTACCGCTTCGCGCCCCGTCTACCGCCCGATATATATATTTTTTTTTATTTACAAAACAAAGTTATTGTTGTAAAACCCTTTAAATAGGTATATAGTTTTCAATTTAAAATATAGTTTAGTTTATTTCTGAAATTATTTAAAATGTAAATAAAAATTTAATATCTTTTACAATTATTAATCTAAAATCAGAACAGTCACTCCCACGAAAATACAAATTTTGAACATAAACTCTGAAAGTACATAAACACACTGACCCACGCGAAATATGGCACAAAAATACAATAAAGAACATATGCCATAAAGATCAACGACAGTTATCACATCCTGTGACCAGAAATTATACTTTTTATAGGCATACAAAAATGGCGAACCGTCCCCAAGCAATAACTACCTTGTAAATCCTGCGCCCCGAGCATTATATATGAGGTCGGGGGGCAAAGAATTAGGAATTTCTCTGCCATCCTTTCAACGACTTGATTGAATAACTAATTCCTACTCGTATATATTTGGTATACGACTATTATTTTTAGAGAGAATATCGTATTTTGTCGTCATATTATTTATCATTTGTTGTATTTATTTATTTATATTTAATTATTATATATTTATGTTCCCGTGTCTCTTCACCTCGACCCAAGTTGAATGCAACACTAAATAACTAGTGAATGATTTGTATAAATAATTTAGGTTCCTCCAAGCGTCCTGGGAGCCAATCAAATTACTTCACTTGTTAGTTGATTGCACGTCCCTGCAATCTACGAATGGAATTGGAGAATCTGGAGATTAGACTTCTAGTATGAGCGAACTTCGACCAGTTTAGAAACTGTATTACACGGTCCATTTTATTAAGGTTCTCGAACAATGATCCACGAAAATACGGTGTGGACGCAACGTGACGCTCTCGCCGAAAGATTTATGAATACGTAAAACGCTGATTGATAATTAAATTAAAGTATTTGAAATTGAAATTCAGAACATACTTTATTTGAATGATTTATATTACGCATTTTGAATGATTATTTTACAAATTATCACCTCCAGTTCTTATGTTATTAATGCTGCTTATATTGAAAGAAAAATCAAGCTTCTATATTATAGTTGAATCAGCCTGTAAACGTCTCACTAGTGGACAAAGGCCTCTTCTCCATGTAGGAGAAGGGTTGGAGCTTAACCCGCCATGCTGCTCCACTACGGGTTGACAGATAATTTTCCCTATCATGAGTAAAGATCGTTATCAGGTGTCTATGATAACATCCGGGACCGACGGCTTTACGTGCTCTTCAAGGCACGATGGACAGCACCACAAGGACATATACCCAGACCAGAAACAAATATTTATACAAATACAAATACCTGCCCCGAGCGGGAATCGAACCAGCGACCGCTGGCATTGTGACGACTACTCGCACCACTACACCAGAACGGTCGTCTAGATTATTACTATTATAAAATCAATTTGGTACATCAGAATTTGTATATAACAAGTTAATATTAATTTTTAATAAACTTATTCAATGATAAAAAATGCTATCTTCTCTTTTTTATCTCATCCATTCTTTTAAAGCTTAATTAGCGCCTATAATGAGGTTCTTTTTATGACATCAAAACTTTATTGTTTTTATTTTTCTATTTTTGTGTGAAAATCTTAATGCGGTTCACAGAATACATCTACTTACCAAGTTTCAACAGTATAGTTCTTATAGTTCAGAAAAAAGTGGCTGTAACATACGGACGGACAGACAGACAGACACGACGAATCCATAAGGGTTCCGTTTTTGCCATTTGGCTACGGAACCCTAAAAATGACATTTTGGCAGGTGATTTACATTAGTGTTATAGGTTTTAGTCTTTTAGACTATAATATTCTGGTAGGATGCTATGAATAATAATATGCAACAATGTATCTCGTATCATTTGTAGTTCCGATCTCTCCCGATAATTGTCGAGAATTACCGATTGTCAAAGTGGAAGTAGTCGTAATATAAACACGATTTATAAATTAAAATTATTTACATATCGTTTCAAAAAATTTCATAAATAATACATCATTTCCTACATTTTATCATTTTAACTCTTCGGAAAATAATACATTGATTTATTTCAATAGGATATAAGGACTGTTGCGTTCACCATTTCACAAATTCGCCGATTAATGTGGATTTATTGGAAATGTAAATATACATAAAGAGAACGCTTGCTGGAATAAATTTCGCTTAAAGTGACGTGCTGGAAAATCATTAGCCACTTTTTTTGGATTTGGTTAAATTGGACATGTTATTCTTAAAACAATAAATTGAAAACGATTTTTTTTGTAGAGGATAACGTTGGCAGTTATTAAACTTAACTGAACTGAATCAGCCTATCAACGTCCCACTGCTGGACAAAGGCCTCTTCTCCATGTAGGAGAAGAGGCCATCAATCATCCACCACGCTACATTACTGCGAGGTGGCAGATAATTTCACTACAATGAGTAACGATTTTTATAAGATGTCTCTGTAAACAACGGGACCGACAGCTTTACGTGCTCTTTATACAAATACAAATATCTGCTCCTCCCGACAACATTTAGACGACTACTCGCATTACTACACTAGATCGGTTGTCTTTCCCACTTTCTCTTTGTAATCTATTATATACTATACAGATGCCCTATCCAAAGTCGTGTGGCTCTTGGACGATGTGAGCACCTTTGTTCGACGTCCATGTTGGCTCTTAATTAATTTAAACTCGTTTTTGTGTACACATGAAATGGTTTCTATTAAAAAATCCTATTACCTCGTAACGTTTTAAAATTAAACTTTTAATTTTTATATTTTCCAGTTATTTTTAATCGGGACTTTATTAAAATTGACTTTTTAATACATCGCGAATTATTTTATAATAGTATAATAGAAAATTTATAAAGATAACATTTTTTAAAGACTTGCTGCTTAGAATGGAGCAGTCTGAAGTCTTCTTTATCTGTTTACTCATAAAATCAAAATCAAAATCAAAAACAACTTTATTCAAATAGGCCCCACGAGCACTTCCGAATCGTCATTTTACAAATTAACCCTTCAAAGTGATTATTATTTTGTAAAAGTAAAGCTACCACCGATTCGGAATGTAGATTCTGCAGAAAATAATCGGCAAGAAACTTGGAATGACTCGAGTCATAATATTCTATTTGATGAACGAAATCGGACATATTGAATAAGTGGTTTCTTCACACAATTAATACAACAAAAACTTCATATATGATTTTTGCTGCCAATAAAAAAAAAGAAAAACAACAAAACCTTCCTACGCGCTACTTAAAATTAATAATATTACCATAAATCAAGGATTCCCAAACTATTTTAGGTAAAAGACCTCTTTTCCAAAATGAACTGATACCTCAGACCCCCATAGCCATTTTAACCCTTTTTTTTTCTATTGATAAAAAATACTCACCAATTTACCATAAAACTTTGCGTATTGTCGTTTATACCCCAAGGGGTCGACATCGTTCGGAGAGGGGAGAGTCAGGATGAGCCCCCAAATGAAATATCTCGGGCTCATCCTGGACGGAGGGTGGACCTTCGGCCCACATTTCGCGATGGTGGGACCGAAGGTCGTCAAGGCGGCGAGTGCGCTGGGCAGACTCCTCCCGAACCTCGGAGGACCCAGCGCCGCCTGCAGGCAGCTGTACTCCGGAGTCTGCCGGAGTATGGCGAAGTACGGTGCCCCGGTTTGGGCGGATCGCCTCACCGCGAAAAATAAAGCGGCGCTTCGTGCTGCGCAGCGAACAATCGCGGTGAGGGTGATTCGGGGGTACCGTACGGTATCGTGGGCTGCAGCTACTGCTCTAGCCGGCGACCCCCCGTGGGAGCTCGTGGCGGAGGTTCTTGCCGAGACCTACTCATACGTCTCGGGTAGGAGGGCTCTTGGTGAGAACCCTACGTTGAACGGGATCCTGCGGGTGCGTCGGATGGGGCAGGAAGCGCTTATGCGGAGGTGGGGGGAGGACCTGGCTGGGCAGCCGTAAGGCACACGCGTAACGGCTGCCATTCGCCCGGTCCTTGAGCGGTGGATGCGTCGAAAACGCAAGCCTCTCACCTTCCGTCTGACGCAGGTTCTCACCGGGCACGGTTGCTTTGGTGACTACCTGTGCCGGACGGCCCAGAGGGAGCCGACGACTGAATGTCACGATTGTGGCGCGGCGGTGGACTCCGCCCAGCACACCCTCGAGGTGTGCCCGAGATGGGCGGCGCTGCGTCAGAGTCTGACGTCGGTCCTCGGAGGGGACTTGTCGCTCCCGAGCATTATCATCGCGATGCTCGGCGACGACGAGTCCTGGAAGGCGATGGTCTCCTTCTGCGAGACAGTAATGTCCCAGAAGGAGGCCGACGAGCGGGTGAGAGAGGAGGCCGCCGACGTGGCCTCCATCTGCGGGCGACGAATGGGGGTGCGTAGGAGGCGCTACTTAATGCGCCTCCAGTAACGCCCCTGTGCCCGTATCGGGCCGGGATGGGAACCCGGTCCTGCTAGATACGGCGTCGTCGGGACTGTTCAGAGGTGAGCCGGACAGTCCCCATGGAGGAGAAGTCTGGCCTTTTCGCCGAGGCCAGCCTGTCGCTGGAGGGATCCTGTTGCCTGCAGATCCGGGACCCTCCAATTAAAGCGGCTGAAGGCTCCCGCAGGGGTTTAGTACGGTATTGCACTCCCAAAGTGCCGAGTCCGAGATAGGTCTAGGACTGCCGACCCGGGCATCCTGGATATCATCCGTAAATGGATTCCCCTGCGACAAAAAAAAAAAAAAAAAAAAAAAAAAAAAAAAAAAAAAAAAAAAAAAAAAAAAAAAAAAGGGGTCGACATCGACCTCTTTGAGGATCCCAGCCCTATATAAATAGAAACAAGAAAAGTACCTAAGACTGAGACTCCCATATTGACAAAGTCTACCTCAAAACCTCTTCTCAATTTTGTCGAACTTATGGAGCGGCGTGGGGTCGATTATTATCTTGCATTACAGTAAAATTTTCGCCTATTAATCTCATGTAAGGTAACACGTGAGCTTCTAAAACCTCTGTTATATACCGTTGGGCCGTCAAATCACCTCTTCTACCGTTTTGATGAACCATGTCGATGAACACAAGTTCCGTTCGCCCGATCATCGACATCATCCTACACCATACACAAATCTCCTCCAAAAAGAACACACTCCTCAATGCAACTTTGAGCATATTTCTCCCCACGTCGACGGTAAACTCTTCTGCAACCGTCTGCACTATTTAAACATGTCATATACTCATCGGTAAACAATATGGAGACCTATTGCTCTTCAGTTCAATTAAGATGTTCACGCGCAAATCTTAAACGAGCTTGTCTTTGAGCTGCAGACTGCTTTGGACCATTTTGGACTGATCTAAACGTTTACTCCACGCACTTCATTCAGCTCTGTTTTGATGTTTACTGACGTAAGAAAGCGATTTTGTAGGGCAGTTGAAACAATAAAACCGGCGTCACATCGGGTAAATTGCTCGAGTTCTTCCGTACGGTTCTCTTTTTTCCAAGAACCTGTCTCTACAAAACTTCGGTTTAATCTAAAAACTGTACACTGGTTTAAATTTAAATTTCTAGCAATCGTTCGTTGATCCAAGTCTTCCGCACCAATGGCACAGTTTGAGCGGCTTGTTCGGACGAAGTATCCATATTTATGATCACGAAACTTTTGTTGAGTTTAAAAGGCTAATAATCAATACTGGAAATTTTGGGAAAAATTCTAATAATATTTGGGAACAATAATTTAAATCGCAAAAGAGAAAAAAAAAGAATTTCAAACTTTACTCTATTAACACACGAATTAGAGACTATGCTTAAATTTTATTTTACTGCCTATAATTTTATCTTTTACTGTAAATCTATTTTTAAATTTTGATTTTTTTAAAAATGATTAATGGACTATATCGACATTTTTATTTAGTTTAATCTAAAAAGTTTGCTTATCTATATATTAAAAATTATCAAAAAATATTAATTCGAAAGTAATCCTGAACTTTGATGCAGTTTATGAGTCCGTCAGTGCATATTTTATCTCGGTAAGTGAACAATGTGTTCTTATAGATAAATAAAGGTCTTTAAGCTGACATACAATAAACACTAAAATGACTACCAATCCATGATCTAAAAGATCAATGCTCCTAATATACGTATTGAGAATACTGCACTATTGGATTGTACTAGTGGTATTGCACACGTAAAATAAAAAAAATAAAAAACAGATTTTCATTTATATTTTATAATAAAAAAATACAAGTTCTCATATTAAGACGTGACTCCTGATCTCTACTTAAATCAGAGAAATTTCATTTTTACGATATTATTTCAAGAATCTAATTTTTCGAAGTCAATTAAAGCTAATCATTGCTGTCCCATATTGCTGTACAATATTAACCGAAAAACGGTCAGACATTCTTCGAAGCCATTAACCTTACTTTTCTGAATAACTCTTCGAAATCCGAACTAAATCTAGACCGATAGCGTTCTTAGAAAACATTGGAGACTATAACAGACGACCCACGACCCACATTTGTGATAAACGGTCGATTGTTTTATTTATTATTTGACTTTACTTTCCCGCTATATTTTAAGAATACTAGAAACTTAAGATCATATCTAGAATGTTTTTCGCTTAAATTAATTTACGTTATTATTTAATTTTATTGACAACTGTTCTAATAGTTTTGCGAAAGTTCCGATTCACATTGACGGCCTTGAGTTCGATTCTCGTTCGAAACAATAATAATTAATAAATTCGAATAGATTGTGTAAAAACAAATATCTGCGCCGAGTGGGAACCGAATCCTAAACCGCTGGTGTTAAGGCGACTACTCGCATCACTACACCAAAACGGTTGTTCATTATAACCTATAAAGATCTATAAAGAGGTTTATTTATAAATCTCTAAGACCACAGCACACAAAAACAAAAAGGATAACTGATAAGAACAAGGAAAAAGAATAAAAACAAAAATGGTGTAATAAGATTTATTACGGCCTTTAATTCCTTAGGTAAATGTAAATAGAAAAATTAATTCTTAATGTATGGCAACACTGCGGTCAGTTCTCCGGGGTCGCTATAAATTACGCCACACTGAATTAACTTGCACGCCAGCGGACCTGCGCTAAAGGATGAATTTAGTCTCCCTCTGTTAAGCTGCCTACAGACTACGCGGTACAGACTACGCTTGCGATACGTGTATACTAAAATCTTTTTTTCGTACGCGACACATCACTTATGAGTGTACGACACATGGAATTATGGAACAAGAACCCAAACCATAAACAAGTATTTCTACAAATATCTTCCCCGAGCGGGAATCGAATCCACGACCGCTGCCGTTTCTGTAACTATTCGTATACTACACCAGAATGATTGTCGATGTGTATTTTGTGTATTGTGTCATATTGCAAGCGTCGTCTGTACGTGGCTTTAGACTTAGCACGCGTAGCGAAAAATCATCTATCCGTGCCAATTTCCCAAGTTTCGTTTTAATTTCGAGTATCCGGTAGCCATCTAGAAGAACATCCGAATATAATATCCTAGTTATAAGTATAAATAAAAGTTATCGAATTATTAATTAAAAAGATAAACATCTCGCATTCAACGGCCCCAATGGAATGAAAATCCTGTGGTGGGGCACGGAAAACATATAACACGATTTCAAGCCTCTAGGCCACGAAAAACAGTTGTATGATCTATACAAATATTTCTCAATGCTATCTATATGTATATATATATTTAACGTTCAAGCTATATGTAGGTATATATATATTTAAGTGATTTAACGGGCACGCGGTGTCGATTCGACCGTGCTCAATACATTTTCGTTCATAATATTATTATTACTTGTCACATGTGTCTCTCATTTCTAGTAGCCTGTCGCCTTTTCATTATGAGCAAAATAGAAAGTTTAACCACGCAAGCTACAATCCCAGCACCCCATAAATCCCTGTTGTTTTAGTCGCGGCACAGGCGTCTAAAGCACACCATGCGCCTGTCGTCGAAAAGGTTACGCGCGACGCTCAACGCGTCATAATATTTCTTCGACTATCACCTAATATTATCGAAATCAAGCTTATAATACTGCTATTTATAAAATGAGTCGTAGACCGCTAGCACCAAGTGCAATACTCGAGGAATTACTACGAGAAGCTCAGCTCAGCGCTCAGGCTCAGAAACTTCCGACCACACCGCTTCAGAGAGATTTCAATCTGCTGAGGAATCAAACAGCTCGGAATCGGAAGCTGTAAAATATATCCCAAAAAATCCCAAAAAAGGGAGGCAATCGAAGACACAATACACATCGTGTCGAAGAAATATTTGTAGAAGTCACACATTTGTCTAACTCAGAGTTCCCCAAACTTTTTTGTGTCGTAGACCCCTTGCCATGTTTTTCCGTGTTGGGTAGACCCCCTACTTACCTGATATTGATTTCCTGTAAATTTCTAAATTCGTAAAATTTCTTATCTTCTAACAAAATAACACTGACTCACTATAATTTGTGTGATATACTACCTGTTTATATTTTTTAAAATATTTTCTTAGCACTTTCCTTTTCAAGATTCAGGAAACGAATAAACGTATTTGTCCCACATTCGTATTTATAGAGTGACGAATTGAACAAGTCAGTGCAAGGTAGCGAAGCTCTGAGACTGCGACTCTCAGGTTTTTACAAGTTCAAAATATATTGCGACCGACAAAGCGAATACCAACATTCTACAACTTACACAATTTTATAAACATATATAATATTTTTTTTACCTCATAGGTACTTTTATAAATAATGTAAATATGTTTTGATATTATAAGATAGTATGATGCAAGTAAATAGGTACTATCAATGTATGTGTTGAGATCCACTATCGTGGACCCCTAAATTTTTTTTCGCTGACGTAGACCCCTTGCAGGTTGTCATAGACCCCTAGGGGTCGATATAGACCACTTTGGGAATCACTGGTCTAACTTCTTTAGTCTATGACAATACTTGAAGCTATATTTACTTCCACTCAGCAATGCCGCCAACGCCACCATGCCGCGACCGCTAACACTATAGCTAGTTACTGTGGCAACCTATCACACAATTAGGTGACAACCCTACATATAATAAACAATAGTCAAATCATGGACTAGAGGTAAAGGAGCGCTATCTCATATGGCTGTTTGACACAAAAAGTGTCCACAAAATAGCATTAAATAAAGGATGAGCTGGTGTAGTGGAGGAAATTATCTGAACTTAACTGTTTTTATTTTAGACAACGTTTGCTGAGTGATATAATATGGTCCTCTGGTACAGCAACGCCATATTTATTTAAAGTTATTTCGGAGACACTTTTCGTAACACAAGATAGTACTCCTTTAACTCTATACTCCACGAATAAAATAGAATGCGTGTCAAAATACGTTAAAGAATACTAAAACCGCGTATTAAAGTTATTCTAAAACGCTGTGCTGTGTTAAGTCATAACAGTACAACATTCTCAAATAAATATTTATTTCTGTCCTAAAATTGCGTTACGTTTCGACGCAAAGTACGCATTCAATTTGACGAAGGCATTAAAGATATTCTGCCGCATAGGGATTAAGGCTGTGCAATATTTTTATATTATGAAATAAAAATCCTTTCTTAACTCGCCGGATCGGAATGCGCTTTAATTCGTACTCATGTAATAGAGTAATTATATGTCGACTTCTTTTGTATGTAGTTAAGCTTTTATAGTGATTATTTAATTACATACAAGCTACGTTAATGTATAAAATACAACTCTTGATTAAAAACCTTATACAGTACATACTATAAAGTGAGATATATATTACAATGGAACAACAATACTAAGCACCATATATTGAACTGAATCTATAGCCATCTATAGCGTATCTATATCCAATATAATATAATATAATATAATATTGGAGAAGGGTTAGACCTTAATTCAACACGCTGCTCCACCGTCGGTTGGCGGATAATTTCCCTACCATAAGTAACAATCGCTTGGCGCACACACACACATGCATATGTATGTATGTGTGTGCGTGTATGTATGTACATTTATACACGCTCACATGAACACGCACACATGCACACACGCATACACGCAAAACTCGTACACACACATAAAAATGGCAACATGAATAAACGAGGGACGTTCAGTAACAATAAATGAGCCTTATACATTAACGATCTCATCAGCGACCAACACAACAGAAACGTCACATGTTAAATCCACAGTTTCAGGTGATATCGTTAACAAAACCGCTCAAATATAGATAACACGTCCCTTTATTCTAAGGCCTATCTCGTGGGCAAGTTCGTGTTATCATATCATAATAAATATTGGGTAGAGTTAGACACAGGTAGATAACGTGAGTAATGCGGGTCGAACGGACATTTTTGCACGTATCAGAGGTAAATAATTACGGATGCAAATGTTAAGAGAAGAGAGTGTAACGTACTTACAGAGTTTGTCAACTCGCTTGCTTATTGAGAAACCCTGCTTGTTAAGAGTAATTAAATATTGTAAATAAGTATAAAAGTAGTAGGTATCCTAAAATGTGAACAAAATTTATAATAAACAGTGCAAATATTTACTTTTTTGTTAATAAAGAAATAATTTAATATAAAAAAATAAATAAATAAATAATAAATATATATGTTTAACATACACACATGGTCGTCTGTCCCTAAGGTAGGCAACTTAATCCCTGTGTTTTAGGTAACAGCCGACTGATATATATATTTTTAAATAAATATACATATAAATAATACATATATAAATAAATACATATTACACCCAGACTCGGGGCGGGAATCGAACCCACAACCCTGGAGCAGAAAACAGGGCCACTGCTAACTGCGCCACGGGCCAGTCATTATATAATAGCCATAAGTTACAAGAATAATAACTTATTTAACCACAAAATTGTCAAATTATTTTGACAATACACCAGCATTTGTATGTTACGTTAATAGTCTTGTGTTTGATTCTTGCTCGTGACAAATACTTTTATAAACTGAACTGAATCAGGCTGTAAGCAACCCACTGCTGGGAAAGGGCCTCTTCTCCATACCGAAGAAGGGTTGAAGCTCAATTCACTATGCTTCTCCACTACAGGTTGACGGATAATTTCCCTACCATGAGTAACGGTCACTATCAAATGTCTGATAACAACTAGTACCGATGGCTTTACGTACTCTCCGAGGCACAGTGGAGAGACCCACAAGAACATACACCTAGACCAGAAACAAATATTTGTACAAATAAAAATATCTGCCCCGAGCAGGAATCGAACCCACGACCTCTGGCGTGAAGGCGACTACATGCACCACTACACCAGAACGGTTGTATTGTATTTGTATGAACTGATCGTAATTTATTGGCTTACGACACAAAGTAATCTAATGGCAAAATGAAAAGACACAATTATACACAAAAACATAAAAAACTAGTGTCAGTAAAACACAACAACAAAACTATGACCATGGTTATGATGGCTATCAAATGACAAAATGTGAAATCAAAAACCGTGTCTTTTTTAAATATTTTAACCCAGAATACCAATTTGAGGTATTAAATTTAAAATATAATAAATAAATAAAAAACGCGCTCATCTATAACTTGGCCTCAAAAATGTTCGGTCATTTCGGCAAATTTGTAGTCGGTCAGGTTATTGTCGGCGAATATCCGTGGACTTTTTAGTTTATCTCCCGAGGGTTAAATGGGCTGACCGTTAACAATCCATCTCGGACTTAAACTATTAACATAAGGGTATAAAGACACCGCTATTATGGTAATTTGTTTGAAGTTGAGCCTTTTAAGATTTCGCACCCGTTATGAACTTTGATAACTTTTCAGCTTATTTGTTAAGGGTTTTTATTTCAGTTTTTATAACGTTAAAACTAATAGTATGAATTTTTTAGACTAGTTTTGGGTTTTTTTTTTTGTGAATATTAAAAAAAATATCCCCACACCTAACCTGCCTCCAAGACACCATCTGCTCGTCCTATCGGGGCCCAATCCTGTACCCAGTCCGATTTTCAGATACATACCATCGAAAAATCATTATAATACCATTATGACACCATTTTGAGACTTTAATAGCAAAATTTAATTCCCAGTACTCAAACAAATTTTGAAAATATTGCAAAACAAATTTATATTTTAAAGGGTAGGTATGTATAAATATATATCGTATATACCCATGTACTTCCAAGCCTTACTTAGGGCGGCGATACACTACACTACACTACTACCATCAGACGGTTCGTCGCCGATAAACGAGGCTTATGTTAAATACAACTCTATGGTAGATTACTCGTATTTTCCGGCGGATTTGCGACGTCCCGTGGATTTACTCTCCGCGGATTTTTCGACGCGTCCCGAGTGCCGTCCCGTTAATCTTTATTGTAGCGCTTTAATTGAAAATTCTACGTGAATAGACGCATTAGCAGCGGTAAGCTCCGGTACAGTGCTCGGTCTGTAGCATTTTTCGGATAGAGTCGAGTGAAATTAAAGAATTCACGAGATTTAAAAGATTATATTTTCATCAAAAGAGTTGAGAAAGTTCTTGGATAAAAAACTTGGATTTAACCGAATTTTAAAGTCTCAGGTTTCAAACCGAGCTAACACTTCTTAGTTTAAGAGTGTTGATTAGAAAATTAATATTGTGTCCAGTGGTAAAAAAAGAGTCGTAAGAAATACACTATTTATAGAGAAAAATTAATGGCAGCGTCACGTATTAAGCTCTAATTCTTATCCTCAACGAGATAGAGACTTTTGCCTAGCTATGGAACAGATACAGGCCGCTACAATAGTAAATACAATCGTTTTTTTTTTTCAAAAACAACTTTATTCAAATAGGCCCCAAGAGCACCTTCGAATCGTCATTTTACAAATTAACTCTTTAAAGCGATTATTATTTTGTAAAAGTAAAGCTACCACCGATAACACCGATTATCTATTATAATAAATTCCCACAACATCAGTGTTACGCATCCAAACTAACTTTTACATGAGATATAAACCTTAACAATAAAAAAATACATATAAAATAAAATAAAATATTATTTAATAAAAATATATGAAAAAACCTACTGTACAATTTGAATATAATATAAAATTGAATACAAAAACCACAATAAAAAAATCATCTACTGAATCTACTAAAATATGATCAAAATTAAATAATTTGAATATAATATGATATGTTCAATATATCTGATTGCTATAGGAAAAACCTAACGAATAGACATCAATGACATTAACATAATTCTTCTCATCATTTTTTACAACTCTACTAATAGAGTCACGTGATGTGCAACCTTGAACATAGAACATTATTAACCTTTATTAACCCTTAACTAGATTAGAATAATTTATTCACCGAAATTAAGATCATTAGACCAGTGCCGAAACCTTTAAAAATGGTAAAAAGTGAGAAAAAAATATCAGGATGAAACCTGTTGGAAAAGGAAGAGAATATAACAGAAATGAAAGGAAAAATAAATTCGGGCGATCTGAGGTCGGAGTGTGAGGTCGGAAGTGAAATTAGTAGCATTTTCTGAGAAAATTTACACAAGTAATGTATATTTTTTTTATATTATCAGAAAGTAGAGATCTTACGAATAAAAAATCCACCGACTGTTTAAAAAAAGCAGATATTTTGACGTGAGAATTTTCAATTGAAAATTAGGGTATTTTTTCAAGTTGCAATTCAAAATAAGGTGAAAAAACAAATATTTTAAACCAAAAAAATTACAGTGTATTTGGGACATAAAAAGGTAAGTTTTCACCAAAATTCGTGAAAAAAAATTTTTTTTTTTGTAAAAGAATAATAAAAAACCAAAAACTTGGTTATTTGAATTTTTCACATAAATTTTGTGGTTATGTGAAAAAAGTGTAAATACAAAAGTTGTAGATCTTTTTATTGCCTATAACTTTGGCATTTAATTTTTTTCCATAGTACTTGTAGTTTTACAGGAAATCGAGATGAATCGTTTTTTACCCTTAAACCCCTTTTTTTCCCTTCCACTTCCCGACCTCAGATCGCACGTATTTTTTTTCCCTTTTATTTCTGTTATATTCTCTTCCTTTTCCAATGGGTTTCATCCTACTATTATTATTTTTTTTATTTCAAAAATTATCGACACTGGGCTACATTATTAAGTAATCGTGATAACAAATGTGCGTGTGTGTGTGTGTGTGTGTTTGCGTTTGTAGTATAGACTACAGCTTGCAATAGCTCACTACGGATGAGTTGATTAGGTACTGCCACACTTTCGTAGAAAATTGAAGGATTTACAATTTAAAAAAGAAACGGTGAGTCCAAAAATCCAAAATCACTGTAGAAGCCCTTATAATCCGTAAGTCCTTAGTTGTACCTATAAATTCTAAGATTTTCCAACGCTCTATAGTATCAAAATAAATTGCTATCGTAAATTTCCAACTTGTACCAACATTCACTCGATATATTTTTAGATAAAGACATGATAATAGTCAAATTCCGATACCTCATGGTTCTATTATCACTCCTAGTGTTTTTTATTTTTATGAATTAGAAGGCATGGCAAGGAGACTACCTTCATCTGGTGTTATGAAGGGCAGGCACCGTGTAAAACCAGCTGAGTCGCGGAGCAAGCTCACGCATTCCCGTGGCTCAGCACGTTGACGTAGAGACGGAGTACCGTGTGGTTTTAGTACGTATACTGCCAGTCTTGGTGGGAGTCCCACATAACCCGTTCCCCAGCGGTCGGGTATGCATAACGCGTTTCCACACGTAAAAAAAAGAAAAAAAAGGCACCGTGTAAAGAATAACAGTTAAGGCTACTGCAAGAAGCCGAAGAGGCTGTTCACCTCACAGTGTTATATACCTTAAAATGTTTAGTTACTAAAATTCATCATCATAAAATAGTAAGACACATTTGAACTGAATTAGCTTGTAAAATTCCCACAGCTGGGTAAAGGCCGCTTCTCTATGTAGGAGAAGGGTTGGAGTTTAATCCACAATGCTACTCCATTGCAGATTGGTGGATAATTTCCCTACCATAAGTATGGATCGCCGGATAAATTCCCTACCATGAGTAAGGATGGTTACCAGGTGTTTATGATAAAAACCGGGACCGACGGTTTTACGTACTAAAACCCACAAGGATTTACACCTAGACCAGAAACAAATATTTGCACAGATACAAATATCTGCGCCGAGCGGGAATCGAACCCACGACCGCCGGCGTTAAGGCGACTACTCGCACCACTGCACCAGAACGGTTGTCAAAAAATTAAAAACTAAATTTCATTAGTAAAGCATATGATATAAAAAAATGTCGAGTTAGTGAGAAAAAGATAAAACAATCGTGGAGTTTTTGTTTAAGGAGTTTTGGCTCGGTGTTAATTTATTTATTTATTTTATTTCTTAGGAAAACTTACAGCTAATTACAAGATTCATAAGAAAAAAAATAATGTGAATACAAAAGGCCAATTACAAGTTTCCACATATAGAATGGTAAAAAGTGACATTCATGATAAATATAAACAATTTTAGTATACATAAGTAGGTATAGTATCGGAGTACAAGAGATAGGCTTGATTAATATGAATATATGAATATATGTACATATAAATGTAATAGATATATATAAGAGTTTATATATCAACCGTTACCGTTTGTGGGACCCTTCGTGTGGGAGCTCTAATCGCACCAAAGCCTTTTTTTATATTACGAAATAATTATTCAGTAACGTGAAACAAAACATAAACATTGACCTATGTTAACTAAAGCGACTATTAGGCTGTCACTTATTTAGTAAAAAGACTATTAAATATACATTCGTAAAATTGTATGTGATATTTTATAATCTGTCAAAAAGTTTTGACGTGGTAACGACTAGTGAATTGATGAAAGCTATCGGGTATTTTTTTCAAAAATGACGCCATTTTGTCACGTTTCGCGAGCGAGCGAGAGCGCAGAACAAGCGATAGAGAGGCACGATCAGTTCGACTTATGACGCATCTCTCTTACACTCTATGGGACCGCGTTCGAGTACATCAATTCTACATCTATGTTTTCTTATGACGTTATCACGTAAAAATTATCGTCCGTAAACCGACTTGACAGACAACCATTTTTTTTTCTTTTTTTAGTAACTTTATTTATTAACATACTCAAACCTTCAAAAGTTATGAAAAAGTCCGAATTTAGGTTCTACATAGACAACTACAAATCACTAATACGTATTCCAATATACTAATACACTTGCCTTTCAGTCCTTTCATTAAATCTTCGAACTGTCAGATCTTTCATTCAAAAGGTCCTCGTTCATTCAGCGAAATCAATAGACACTGTCCTAATCTCTCATTATCCGGAAATTTGCTTGCCGGATGAACTGATATAAATGAGCCTTTAGTTTTTGGAATAACCTAAAGATTGTTTATTAAATATTTACTCAACTCATCTATACTAATATTATAAAGCTGAAGAGTTTGTTTGTTGGTTTGTTTGTTTGAACGCGCTAATCTCAGGAACTCGAGTTGAAAAATTATTTTTGTGTTGGATAGCCCATTTACCGAGGAAGGTTATAGGCTATATAACATCACGCTACGACCAATAGAGGTTGAGCAATAATAATAAGAAATGTTACAAAAACGGGAAAAAATTATCTGTTTGATAGCTTCCGTTGCGTCCTTTATTATTTCTCTTCTCGAGACATTTTTTTTAACTATAGTTCCATATTTAAAGTAAATATAACATCACTCTTTTACTTAGAATTTTCGAAAAATAAAAATAAAACTCAATATTACGTTGAACGACCCAGGAATCAAACCTGAGACCCCTTGCTCGGCAGTGACGCTTGCGACCACTCTACCAACGAGGCGGGTACCTACTCTTAGAGTAATTGTTTAAAAATATTTAAATACCTACGTTTTTCCTTAAAATTAACGCGGGTAAAACCGCGGCGCACAGCTAGTCATATATAAAACTTTAACATATAAAAAAGTCATGGCAACGTTGAGACAGTAAGCTTTAAGAAATAGAATTATAATAAGAACAGTATAATAAGTGTTGTGTGTTTCCAAAACGACACAGCAAATCATCCTACAGGTACCTCTTTTGTGTTGTATTGATCTATATAATCATACATACGTCATACCATGTATGAATTGAATTGAAGTGAATCAGCCTGTAAACGTCCCAATGCTGGGCAAAGGCCTCTCATCTATAAAAAAAAAAGGAATGGAGCTTAATCCACCAAAATGCACTTCTGCGGGCCAGCGAATAATTTTCCTCCCATGAGTCGCTACTCATCGCTAGGTGTCCACGATAACAGCTGGGACCGAGAGCTTTACGTACTCTCCGAGGGACGGTGCGGAGACCCAGACCAGAAACAAATATTTGCACATTAACAAATATCTGCCCTGAGCTGAAATCGAAATCGCGACCACCGGTGTTGAGGCAACTACTCCCACTACTACACCAGATCGTTTGTCATAATAATGCATATAGCAATATAAGCACGTCCTTTTTGTCGTCTTTAGTAATTTTACCTGCCCCTTTTTTATACATACATAAGGTTCCAGTCGAAAAATTCGGGGCTCTAGCGAAAACTCATTTGGACAAGACGAGGATTTTTTTTTTCTGGATTGAGTCAAAATTTGTCAAAGACATATATTACGCTACCATTGAACATACTACCCCAAGGCGTCATTGGTTTATTCTCCAGTTTATCTGGCTAAGATTCGGATAAGCGACCACTGCTTATTGTGAATCTGGCCTCGACAAATGTTCGGTGTCACATATCCTATTCAATTGTCCTAAGCCTCTTTATCCTGTCTATAATGTCCTTCCTCGGAAAATTCTCCTTGCTGTAAATATTTAATGTTAGTTGATGCATATTTTTATGTCTTTTTGGCCTTTCTCATATAAAATATATTAAAGAAAATAAAATTAAATGGTTTATATAACTTGTGAATATTGTAAGAAATTATAACTGTACCTTACTAAACAATGTTTGAACAAGTTAATCGTATTTTAATTTTGTCCTAGGTTAAGGTTTAAAAGAATAAAAGTTATTTTTAAATATTTTTAAACAGTAATTAACTTCTAACAAATCATGACAACATACTAATTAAGTTCCATAAATATATAAATATTTAATTATATATAAATCGACATCGACATATTATGTTAACGAGTGGTTTGTGTGCACAAAGGAATCGACATTGTTTTATTACTTATTAAGCCATTTTAATGACAAATTTAAATAAATAAAAATGATTAGAATATATAGTTTTTAAAAAAAGTTAATAATAATGAATTAAATTTATAAAAAAAAAAATAATACTCAAGTAATAAATATTATTAAAAAAAAATATTCACATAATTATTTTATTTCTTTATTATCTTATAAATGATTATTTTAATTTATGATTATTATTATATTAAATTAATTTCACTGTCGTTTTTGTGTAATTTAATTACTGATTTAAATGAATATTAATATTTTTTTTATATTATTTATAATTAATAGCTGTTTTGTTATTAAACATATATAAAATAAGATATTATTTTAGTATGCGTTTAAAAATAGTGTATGTCGTTGTAACTAAATCATTAAAAATTAAATGGCGCTTATGGATAAATTTATCAAAATCATTACATAGATGAACAGACGACTTGAGGAAAGTCGTCGGAGGCTGCTTTGAACCGGTCGCTCTGGAGGTCGATGGGGGAGGCCTACGTTCAACAGTGGACATCCGACGGCTGATGTGATGATGATGATGAACTTATTTATATATTTATTATGTAGTCTACTTTTTTTGTAATTTGATTGATTTCATTTCTTTTTTTAATAAGACGTAAATAAATATAAATTTTATTTAGTAAAGGTTACTGTGAGATTGAGCTTTTTTATATGAAGGGGAAGAGAATTCCAAAGTCGAACAGCTTTAGCAGAAAAAGAGTTAAATAAAATGTAGGAGTAGGAGAAGTGGTTTTAAGAATTAAATCTGAGTTAGACCTAAAGGAACGTCCATGAGTATTACAAAGGACTACTTAAAGAAGTGTATCTGGACGAAAAATTACACAATATAGTAGCGAGAAGATGTGAATACGCACTTCTGTAAAATCGGGAGCCACTTGAAATAGTTACGAAAATAAGAAACATAGTCATATTTGCGAAGACCAAATACGAAACGTATACAAAGATTCTGAAGGCGCTCAAGCTTATTTAACTGCTCGTCTTTAAGGTCAAGAAAGAAAACGTTCAAGTATTAGTTAGTTTCAAGGGATGGGGGGTCTTGTAAAACGTTACGATGCGCTACAAGGGCGGGAGGGGGTTTCACACAACGCGTTATGTAACATTGATTTTTTTATTTGAATTTAAAAAACTAGGATATTAAAGTCTCCAAGTTGGCAACCCTTTTCGTGTATGTTTTATGGCAAGTCCCTCGATTGTATTGTAAGTCATTGCTATTTTGATCTCCATGTATTACGAGATATAAATCTCTTGTTTTATTTATTTTTACCGCTATCGCGATTAAAACAATAACAAAGGTATTTTAGCGACTTTACGGTACCTTGTGGTACATTGTGTCTTGCAGGTAAAAAGGGTAACTTGAGTGTTACGGAACGTTTAGGGAGGGGTACAGAAAAACGTTACGGCGCGTTACATGAGAGGGAGAGAAGCTAAAAAATCTTCAGAAATTGCGTTACGTAATACTTGAATGCCCCAAAGCACGTATCAGCATTGACAAGAATTGGTAGAAGTAGTGACTGTGCTAACGTAATTTTAGTGGGCAAAGGAAGAAAGTACTCAAGCTGATGAAGTCACACAGCCAGCAGTAGTGAATAATGCAAATATAGAAATAAATAAATAAAGTAAGATGGCCACAAATTTTAAATCAATAAAGATTTGTATATCTAGTCACATCAATCTGTATTCCTCAATCCTCAAATCTTCTGTATTTTGCGTATATATCACGTACGTATTTAAGGGAGTCGGAGTACCAAAGTGGCAGCGTAGAGAACTCTCTGTCGATGATGAGGGAATGAGGAGATGATTTGTTTGTCGGTAGCCACTTCACTGGCAACAGATCAGAGACCTCTGGAGTTGGATCCCTGAAATAATAAAAACATATCATAATTCAGACTTAATTTAATTAGATTTCTAAAATTAATATTTTTATGTTCCATTGTGATAGTTAAAATATTTAATACGAAAATCATTATTTAAATTTTAGTACTTGATTTCATTTTATTTTACACAAATTTGCGTCATTGACACAATTCTTAATAACAAATAACTATTATTATTATTATTATATATTCTTTATTGTACACCACACACAAAATAAAATAGTACAAAAAAAACTAATTATTATTATAATAAAAAGGTAATATAAAACAAATAAATAATTATAAATTTGCACCCCTATAATATTATATCAGTATATGTATACATTTCATAGCATAACATCTTGTTAATACCATGTTCTTGCAAATAAATGATTGATAGATTTATTAAAATTTTAACTCCTAATTTATCTCATTTGACAACGTCTACGTTTGACGTTTGCAGTTACGAGTACTTAATAATGTTGACGTACTTAATAAAAGGCATCTCTGTCTAATTAATATAAAAAATTAATGTATAGGGTTAGGATTACAATTGTAGGCTGTTGCTTTCTATAACACCTCTGAATTGATTAGTAACGTCAATAAGTATATTATCATAACAATGATAATATCAATAAAATGACTACAACTTCATCTTATTTCATTCGGGTAATTTCGGAATATTTTGTAATATTTATATAAGTTTATACGCACCCATATTTAGCAAAGTTTGTCCACATAGTTGTTAACCTATCTATCATATTATTCTCAAAAAACGTAGGAATGAGAGGTTGTTGAAATAAATAGAATATATCGTCAACATGCGTAGCTCCCGGTTCTTTATGCAGTCCATGTCTTAATATGAATTTTGCCACATTTCGTCTTCCATCATATGTCAATACGTAAGTATACACTGGGTTATAATTTGTCTTCAAATGAAATTCAATCTCCTCTAACATTGGCACTATGACAAACATCTCACTGTACATTCTAGAGAGATTTACTAAATTGTCGTGAGCTACATCTTTGCCATCAAAATAAATTTCTTTTAATTTATCTGCTATTTCTTTTCTTAATGTTTCTTCAGTTATCCTTAAGTTTTTGGGTAAAGTCTTTTCTAATTTAATCTGCGGTATGGTTGTGTCATTTTCATAATCGACAAGAAACAAACCTTCTGCATTATTATGACCCATTAACATAGGAACTTTCTGATATTCTCCTTTAGAAAATAAAGTAAATGGTGTATCAGTTAAAAATGGCTCGACACCTGGTATCTTAACTTCAACACAAGGCACGTGAATTATTTCGGAAAAAACTCCATTGCCTTTTCTTCTCGGTACTCTTGTAGCAGTTAGATCCCTATCAGACGTTTCCAATAATATTTTATAAATTTCATAAACATTTTCAGTAGTGTATAACATTACTTTCGTTACTAGATTAGCTATATATACTGGTCTGAATTGTAACGCCCAATTTGCCAACGACGAGCCACTTTGCATGATACCCTTCTGAAAAAGATTTCTTGACATCGGTGAAAGGAGGTGAAGGGACACAGAAGAAGCACCAGCACTTGAACCGAGTAATGTAACACTATTAGGATTTCCTCCGAATTTTTCGATGTTTCGTTGAACCCATTTGAGTGCAGCTACTTGATCCTTCATACCAGCATTACCTGGTGCTTCTTTTATTCTTAAGCAGGTAAAGCCGTGAACACTTAATCTATAGTTCATAGTAACAAGGACAACCCCCTTGCTTACTAAATAGTCTGGACCGTACAAAAGACTCGTGCCAGAACCGTCATAATAGCTTCCCCCGTGAATGAAAACAATAACTGGGTATTTCGAATTAGGAGTAGCATCTATAGGCGTGTATACGTTAACGATTAAACAATCTGCCTGTCCTAAAACTAAAGTTCTTCCAAATAGCTGAATACACTGGATATTTTCTTCTATAGCTTCGAAAACGCCTTGCCATATTGGTTCGGGGCCGGGATCCTTAAATAATAAAGTTGCGTATAATTCTAAAAAATTATTATAATTAATTGTATGTATTATATAAATGAAATAAAAAAATCGTACCATAAAACGCTTAACCGGATGAGTGGCGTACGGAATAGCCATGTATCTTTTATGAGACCCATCAGGGGCTACAACACCACGCAACCACCCACCGGTTACTCGCACTGGCAGTGTCGGTTGCCTGACCAATCGGGCTGCCCAGAGTGACCATAGCACTAACCAATAAGTCTTCATTATATTTATTAAACAATCTTACAGTTAAACTGATCTTATGTTTTGTAGAAATTGTGTTATAAGAATACTATACGTACACCTTAAATGATTTATTATAACTGAGTGAATTAAATTAAATAATTAATTGAGTTAAATAAATGTTAGAATTCTTTATTACAATTCATCTTTACGTAATTCACTCATTGAAACACTGAAGGTTATCTGAACGAAATAATGTCTACTAATAATTTGTAATAATATATTTATTTAAAAACCTAATTATTTAATGACACTTTTTATTATAATAATCACTATTGCACGCCTCATAAGCGAATGTTGAGGTGAGTAGGTACTACTCTCACTTCACGCAAAACAAGTGATTTTTCGAACTTAAAATTTCTCTATTTAAAACTTATAAAATAATTTTTACACATACATATTAAGAAAAAACACTTTTTTTTGTTATTTAAACTATTTAAAAAACTGTTTAAAAAGTTCTGTCTTGGACGTCAGTGTGTCTGTATGTGCGGATCCTGTATGTGGTCACGATAACTACCGAAATACTTCACTAATCGAGTTTTTTTTTTTTTATTACGCTTAAATATAGTTAGGAATAGAACCCTATTTAATTTTACGTTCTATTTCGATGTGGTTTAATTGTTACAACCTTTTTTAGTTTCACCCCTCCCGATGTTTGATATCAAATCTTGCAAATTAGATCCACTTCGGTTACCGATTGAGCTGAAATTTTGCATACATGTATAAATCGCGTGAAAATGCTATATTATGATGACATGCTGTTGATCTGCTGATGGAGCTGGAAGGTGGCCATAGGAACTTCGCAATAAAACGACAAGACCTCATCGTGTTTGAGCTCGTTTAAATCGTCTTGATGATTAGGTTGTCTTGCAATAATGGATGGATAATGAAGCTGAAAGGTGGTCATAGGAACTCTGTAATGAAACGACGCAACCCCATAGAGCTTCGGTTCGTTTGATTTCGTGTTTTAGATGGATACCAGGGTCCGATCTGATGATGGAACTGGAAGGTGATCATAAGAAGTCAGTAAAGAAACGACACAACTCCATCGAGTCTCGGCTCGTTTGATTAGTCTTGACAAATACTTTGGTGTTAGATGATAACCAGGGTCTGATGATGGAGCTGGAAGATGGCCATAGGAACTCAGTAATTAAACGAAATTACCCCCATCGAGTATGGGCTCGTTTGATCCGTCTTGAGGAATACTTTGATGCTAAATGGTAACCGGGTCTGATGATGGAGCTGGAAGGTGACCATTGAACTTGATTGTAATCAAGCGACACAACTGCGTCGAGTTCGTCTTAATGGGTGGACCGTTTTTTTTTTTTGTGTTTTTTTAACTTCAGTTGCAGACGATGATTGAAGCAAGCTAAATCTTCCATCACATCTCGACCGCTTTTGAGAGCTTTTTACTACTCATAAGCACGAGTTTTTGATCAAGTCGATTCACCGTAAGCCTTCTGTAACATTTTCATTGACCCCGAACACGAAATTTAACAAACTTTTACTAACATTGGCGATGCAAAATTTAAGACAAACTCTTTGTTCGATGATTTTGTCCATTATGAAATTCGCAATACACACTAGATATGATATAACAAACAAGTATGCTTAATTAAAAAAATTAAAAAACCCGACTGCGTAAAATACTCTTATTATAAACTAAAAAGAATGAAACAATTTACTAGCTTTCATTTGATACCCATATTGCAACAGTAAGAAAAAAAAATTCAACTCCCCCCCCTCATTCCGCCATTTGCGGGCGCCATTTGGAAAATTTATATAGCCTATGTCACTACTACAATTTAGACAAATCCAACGACACCTCATATGTCAAAAACCGTCCAGCCGTTTGGGCTGTAGGGCGTGCCAAAGAAATGGACATACATACATACACTCGAAAAACAGAACCCTCCTTCTGTCGCAGTCGGGTAAAACAACACTGTATTTAATATAAATAACAGATGCAACGCAAACTCCGCGCCAAAATGGAAAACAGTTGTGCCAATCTAACAACAACAAAAAAAAATTGAATTTGGAACTATAAACAAATAATCCATTCCCGATACTTTTTACCCGACTGCGACAGAAGGAGGGTTATGTTTTTCGAGTGTATGTATGTATGTATGTATGTATGTATGTATGTATGTCCATTTCTTTGGCACGCTCTACAGCCCAAACGGCTGGACGGTTTTTGACATATGAGGTGTCCTTGGATTTGTCTAAATTGTAGTAGTGACATAGGCTATATAAATTTTCAAAATGGCGCCCGCAAATGGCGGAATGAGGAGGGGAGTTGATTTTTTTTTTCTTACTGTAGCAATATGGGTATCAAATGAAAGCTAGTAAATTGTTTTATTCATTTTAGTTTATAATAAGAGTATTTTACGCAGTCGGGTTTTTTGATTTTTTTAATTAAGCATACTTGTTTGACTGTATTTAAGATACATACTGGAACTTGCAAATGGTAACAACGAATTTTGTTCTGTATACATAAACGTGTTGTTGATAACCGCATTACTGAATTGGAGGAAGAGGTTAAAGTAATAAAAACTAAATTATTATAAAAGTATAAGTATATTTGTTTAGAACACACAATATATATAAATTTTAAAAACTTAAAATACCAAGTTAGTGTATAAAAAATATAAAGTATAAAAATATACTCGACTCAATTCATACCGTTGTCTTACCGTCAAACTTCTATCAAAAAATTTTATTGCTTTTTGTACACTGCTTTCTAAATCGTCGTTGCGCCTGCCTAATTCCATAAGTGCATTTTTTTATATTTTGTTTTTTGTACTAAACTTAATCTCCGCTTCATTCTCTATGTATTGATAAAGTTCTTTTTGTGATATTCGAACTAGAAACAAACTTAACAAATTCCATATGTATTTTAACCGTTAATAAATAATTAATTAATTATTTAATAACATATTTTATGTTTTTTCCCAAAACCTTACAAAAACCACATATGGAACTTGTCAGGCGCAGCGACGAAATACAACTTTAAGTTATGAGCGTAAGGTTAGATAGAGAGATAACTAGAAGCTATAACAAAATACATAATACCATTATCGATATCCAAGGTGATTCTTCGCATGGTGGTGTTACGGGCGTTTCAGGCATTTCAAGTCATCGGACCACGAATGCATCAGAAAAGCAATCAATTGATATCTTTTCAAACAGCTTGCTCTTTTTCAAAAGAATATTGTCCTTTATATCACAGGAGGAAATGCAATATTGAGGCTTTTTCTTTTTCTTTTTGTGTCGATTTTTTATTTTTATTTTAAGATATTAACCGTATGCACATTTTTTTTGTACCACTAATTTTTATTTTTTTATTTTTATTGCTACTTTTTTATTATTGATGTGTAATTAACAATATTTTTTTTTCTTTTTTTTTCATTAGTATTTATAATCATAAAAATTTTTGTTATCACTATTTAAATTAATTCCTTTTATTTGTGTTCATATGTTTTTTTTATTTTTTATTTTGCATTATATTATTATTGTTTTGTATCACTTTTCGGAATTCTATAATGTGTCGCTTTGCGTCTTTGCGGTCAATGAGGTTTGTGCCTATTATTGAGGCGACACTTAGTACCTACCTTGATTTTGAATGTACAATTTCTTGTCTATGTCGGTGTTAGCCTTGTTGGCACAACTTGCTTATAATAAATAAATAAATGAAAAAGTATTTTTTCATTTATTTATTTAGTATGTATATACAATCCTAAATTCTCACCTGTATACCACCAACCCCTATTTTTTAACAGCGATATTAATACTTTAATAATCTTCTACTCTCGATGGTCGATAGATAATTGATCAGTTACCACTCGATCAGTTATTCCCGCCAGGCGTCTACCGGTGTCACTTCTCAGGACTTAAACTATTTTCATACCCCTAATAGGGAGAAGGGAGGGATAAGGGTGGTCCACCCCAAAATTTTATTTTTTATTTTCTTAACAAAAATTTTTAATTTAAATTTTTACGATTCAGCATTAAAAATACATTCAACCCAAAATTTTCACCCTCCTACCTCCAACCCCTATTTTTTAATAGCGATATTAGTACTTTGATAATTTTCTACTCTCGGCGGTCTATAATTGATCAGTTACCACTCAATTAGTTATTCCCGCCAGGCGTCTACCGGTGTCACTTCTCACCCCGTAAACAGGACAGAATAGGGATGAGAATGAAGCCGGTCTCTTGTCTTTCTCACACATAATCTTTAAGCTTTTTTTTTTATTCAAACAGGTTCAATTTCCAATTAGATTGCCATTCGCAATGACAATTAATAAGTCTCAAGGCCAAACGATGTCTGTATGTGGCTTAGATTTGGGCACACCGTGTTTTCATACGGAAAATTATACGTGACATATTCTCGCGTGGGTAAGCCATCCAGTTTGTTTGTGTTGGCTAAAGATGGACTCACTAAAAATATCGTACATTTCATTGCACTGAGAGACTGATAGTGTATTTTTTTTTGTCATAATTTGTGATAAAAGTACAATGAATTCAAAAATGAATTTTTTGTGGTTTGTTATTTTTATAGGCCGTCATCGTTCACAGCGCTCCATTCCTCTTTCAGTCATATACCACATCTCTACACACTTACAATAAGTAAGTTATTTTTTATTTGACTACCAAAATATTAGACTCGCTTCATATCAGACGCGCTCAGACAATACAAACATTTAAGAAGCTAGTAAAAGCACACTTCTATCCTCCTTAAACTATCCTTGATCAATTAATCCTTGTTAATGCAATCATAAAGTTAGCAACCCATCCATTTGTCATCAAGGCCTACATTACCTTAGTTAAGTGTATCTGTATATCAATACAGATATTTGTTAATCACTAATATTTATTATAAGAAATATGTACCTTACGTCTATTTCTTATCATTTTTTATTACTTATTTATATATTATATAAATATACAATAATATTATTCTATTTGTTATAAGTACACCTACGTCTGTATTCACTTAGTATAATATCCTCCGCAACAAGGTTGCCTGGTAGAGATCGCTTTTTAGCGATAAGGCCGCCTATTGTACAAAGCCAAGTCTAATTTAAATATATTGTATTTTTCTTTGGTGTACAATAAAGAATATTTATAACTATTATTATTTAAATATTTACTAGAAATAATTTATATGGCAAAAACTGTTTGCCGGGTCAGCTAGTAAATTTATAAAAATCATTATATAAATAAATAAAATACAAAAGTATTAATATCAAAATTATTATATACAGTTTGACGGCCGGCTGGTCGAGTGGTCAGGCAACTGGACACTTTACACAGCGGTCGCGGGTTCGAATCCCGCCAGGTGCAGATAATCTGTATGACGAATATAGATGTCTGCACCGGGTCATGGATGTGTATTTATGTATATATGTATTTATATCTTAAATTTATTTCCGTTCCTAGTACCTGTAACACAAGTTCTTACGAACTTAGCTAGGGGCTATGATTGTTGGTTAATATTTATATTTATTTATTTATATTTATTTAGTTATCTAAATAATATAGTCATAGGTACAATGAATTTAATCTACTTCAAACAACAATTCAAACAACAGTAGCTTCGGGGTTATCCTATCTGTCTTTCAAATTAATAAATATCAGAGACAAGTTGAGGAAAACATTTTGTAAATTAAATTTCTCTACTCTCTTACTTAAACTCTATAAAAAATTGACATGTATTGAATGTTACGAAAAAATTATGTTTTTTTTTTTCAAAAGTGATAATTTTTAGTCTTAACAACACAACGTGATTCTTGTTGCCACATCAATCTGTATTCTCCTTAGTCCTCTAATCTTCTGTATTTAGCGTATATATCACGTACGTATTTAAGGGAGTCGGAGTACCAAAGTGGCAACGTAGAGAACTCTCTGTCGATGATGAGGGAATGAGGTGACGATTTGTTTGTCGGTAGCCACTTCACTGGCAACAGATCAGATACCTCTAGAGTTGGATCCCTGAAATAATAAATACATATCATAATTCAGACTCCATTGAATTAGATTTCTTAAATGATGGAATAATTTAATACGTTTTATGTTCAACAGAATATTGTGATAGTTAAAATATTTATTGTTTAATACGAAAATTATTATTTGAATTTATTAATTGACTTGATTTTTTATTATATAAATTCATGTCGTTAACACAATTTTAATAATAAATGATAATCATAATAAAAAAATTATAATAAAGACATAAATAATTATAAATTTACACAGCTACAATATAATGATACACTTACAATGTAACGATAGAAGTACGGATTTCATAATATAACAACTTGTTAATACCATGTCCTTGCAAATTAATGATTAATAGATTGATTAAGCTTTTAACTCCTATACCTCGTTTGATAACGCCTACGTTTGACGTTTGCAGTTACTTAATAATGTTAACGCACTTTATAAAAGGAATTTCTGTCTAATTCGTATAAAAAAAAAAATGTATCTTATGGGCCGTCCATAAATTACGTGAGATGTTTAAGGGGGAAGGGAGGGAGGGGGTCGAGCGAAATCCCTCAGAATCTCACGCGAGGGGGAGGTTGGTCTCGGCAAATAACACGTAATTTTTTTTCCTCATTAAAAATGTGGTGATGACATTTTTTTTTAGGAATACTTATAGCTTGGTAGTGGAAACATCAGTACGGAAGCCGCCATGACTATTTTTTTAGGAATATATAGCATAGCGCAGGCTGGAGGTGGAAACACATTTTCAAAAATCTCACGCGAGATTTGGGTAGGGAGGAGGGGGTCGAGCAAAATCACACATAATCTCAACAATTCCCAAAAAAAAAAACGCCAAAATTGTCTCGCGTAATTTATGGACGGCCCCTAACCTTTTGATCGTAGGCTTTTGCTTTCTATAACACTTCTGCATTTATTAGGTATATTATCATAACAATAATAATATAAATAAAATGACTACAACTATATCTTATTTCATTCGGTTAATTTTGAAATATTTTGTAATATTTATATAAGCTTATACGCACCCATATTTAGCAAAGTTTGTCCACATAGTTGTTAACCTATCTATCATATTATTCTCAAAAAACGTAGGAATGAGAGGCTGTTGAAATAAATAGAATATATCGTCAACATGCGTAGCTCCCGGTTCCTTATGCAGTCCATATTTTAAAATGAATTTTGCAATATTTCGTCTTCCATCATACGCCAATACGTAAGTATACACTGGATTATAATTTGTCTTCAAATGGAATTCAACTTCCTCTAACATTGGTACTATGACAGACATCTCACTGTACATTCTAGAGAGATTTACTAAATTGTCGTGAGATACATCTTTGCCATCAAAATAAATTTCTTTTAATTTCTCCACTATTTCTTTTTTTAATGACTCTTCAGTGATCCTTAAGTTTTTTGGTAAAGACTTTTCTAATTTAATCTGCGGAATGGTTGTGTCGTTTTCAAAATCGACAACAAACAAACCTTCTGCACTATTATGACCCATTAACATAGGAACTTTCTGATATTCTCCTTTAGAAAATAAATTGAATGGTGTATCAGTTAAAAATGGCTCGACACCTGGTATGCTTTCTTCAACACAAGGCGCGTGAATTATTTCGGATAGAACTACATTGCCTTTTCTTCTCGGTACTCTTGTAGCAGTCAGATCCCTATCAGACTTTTCCATTAATATTTTATAAATTTCATAAACATTTTCAGTAGTGTATAACATTACTTTTGTTACTAGATTAGCTATATATACTGGTCTAAACTGTAACGCCCAATTTGCCAACGACGAGCCACTTTGCATGATACCCTTCTGAAAAAGATTTCTTGACATCGGTGAAAGGAGGTGAAGGGACACAGAAGAAGCACCAGCACTTGAACCGAGTAATGTAACACTATTAGGATTTCCTCCGAATTTTTCGATGTTTCGTTGAACCCATTTGAGTGCAGCTACTTGATCCTTCATACCAGCATTACCTGGAGCTTCCTTTATTCTTAAGCAGGTAAAGCCGTGAACGCCCAATCTATAGTTCATAGTAACAAGCACAATCCCCTTACTTACTAAATAGTCTGGACCGTACAATAGACTCGTACCAGAACCCTCATAATAGCCTTCTCCGTGAATGAAAACAATAACTGGGTATTTCGAATCAGGAGTAGCGTCTATAGGCGTGTATACGTTAACGATTAAACAATCTGTCTGTCCTAAAACTAAAGTTCTTCCAAATAGCTGAATACACTGGATATTTTCTTCTATAGCTTCGAAAACGCCTTGCCATATTGGTTCGGGGCCGGGATCCTTAAATAATTAAGTTGCGTATAATTCTAAAAATTTATTATAATTAATTGTATGTATTATATAAATGAAATAAAAAAATCGTACCATAAAACGCTTAACCGGATGAGTGGCGTACGGAATAGCCATGTATCTTTTATGAGACCCATCAGGGGCTACAACACCACGCAACCACCCACCGGTTACTCGCACTGGCAGAGTCGGTTGCCTGACCAATCGGGCTGCCCAGAGTGACCATAGCACTAACCAGTAGGTCTTCATTATATTTATTAAATAATCTTACACTTAAACTTACACAAACTGATCTTATATTTTGTAGAAATTGTGTTATAAGAATACTATACACCGTAAATCATTTATTATAACTGAGTGAATTAAATTAAATAATTATTTGAGCTAAATCTTTACGTAATTCACTCATTAAAACACTGAAGGTTATGTGAACCAAATAATGTATGCTAATAATAACTTGTATTAATATATTTGTTTAAAATTTATTTATTTAAATTTAAATAGTTATAATAATCACTATTCATTAAATTATATTTAAAATAATATTTTACATTCTGTTATCAAAATTTTTTGGAATCACATTTCAATGCTTTCAAGTGACTGTTACTCAAAGTCAACTCGCGCTGCCATTTAAGTTATAAACGCTTTTGGTACATTAAACCGATTTTAATTAAATAAAGATTAAAAATAACCTAAAGGTGTCCTTTGTGCTTCAAAGTGATGTGTATTCAAACATACAAACAGACCGATATTTTACAAAATTTTAACAATTTATAGTCTCTTGGTTTTGTCTCTAGGTTTCCCTAAACTCTGAAATCTATGGGTAAAACCACATAAAACTTACATTTTTATTACACTGTACTTTAAAACCCATTTTGATAAAACTTCATTTTTTACTAAAACCCAGGTTCACTTATACATCCTTGTGTTATATATCTTGCTACTTTCGAAATATGGTAAATGTCGAAGTCCGACACCACCTGGCAATTTCGTATAAATACTCAAGAATATTTTTATAACCTATTTACCTGATAAAATGGATGCCTGATATGACTGATGCACGTTATAAACTATGTCGAAAAAGCACATCCCAGAGAGATTATTGACATTCTGATTTTTACCAACTCATTTTCATAAATACTTAGATTTGCAAGTAAAATTTAAAATTTCCACATATTCAGACTTTTAAAACAACAGATAAAAAGTTGGCGTAAAAATTATTTCCATGCCAATAAAAAAATTAAAGTAATACAAAATATCAAAAATTAATGTGTAAGTTATTGTAAGCACCGTCTATTTGATTTTAAAACTTATTTATTGTAAACTAATCTTGTATCTGGGAGATTACATTGTTTACATCGTCATAATATTTTCCTGCCAACTTTAAAAATAAATTACATGTCATCATTATATGTATTTATAATAATATAAAACAAATTCCTTCGCCTAAATCAAAAAACAGTTAACAGTAACAATTAAACAATCCAAGAAGTCTCTTGTGGACTGCCCACATTAGCACAGATCTAGAAGACTCTTCGATTCACAGAAACTTGTTAGATTCCGTCAGAGACATATAAAGCAAGAGTTTTCTCGTGACCATCAAGAGCTTTACTAAGCTTATAAACCCGCACTATTTTAATATATATTGATAAACTTATTTCTCATGTTTCAAAATGTTATTTTTTATAACAATATTATTTGAAAGTACCTATTTTATGTTTTCCTTTTATAAAATTTATATACCAGGTATTAGCAACTCCTATTATACCTATTTTCAAAACTTGTTATTATTTTTTAGTATTTAATATTTATTTTAAATATTAAAATAGTATATTTAAAATATTAACTTTAAGTCAATGTAAAAATTTGATTTAGTCGACGTCTCAGCAATCTCTTCAGCAATCCTCCATTATCTTCATACTATCGAGCTGTAATTATCTATTATTCCTTTCTTATTTAAAATCATTGAACCTATTATTCATTTAAAATTTACCTTGTTTCTAATCAGGCATAACATTCTGACCCCTTTTCTGTCCGGTTTTCGACCTGGTCATAGCACTGTGATGGCTCTTATAAAGGTTTTCCAAGACATTCGCTTTGGAATGGATAATAAGCATATTAACACTATTAGAATTTAATAACGCATTCAATACAGCCGATTACGACATACTTTTAGCTTTTGAATCAATAAATATATCCGTCCATGTTATAGATTGGTTTCATTCGCACCTATTTGGGCGACAACAGCGTATTCGTATCAGAGATCTTTATTCCTCGTATTGCCGTATTAGTGCTGGGGTTCCCTAGGGTAGTGTACTCTGTCCGCTTTTTGGGTTATCTTACGCGTATGAATGTTATGTGACATATTTTGTTGTAACGATATATTAAAGAATTCTTCTTTTAAAAGTTGATACTAAGCTTTATTATGAATATTAATTACTTTGCAATGTTCAAATATCAATCAAATCTTATTTTTATTATTCAAATATGATTAAAAATCATCTTTGAATTGTCATTTTACAAAGTTTATAACAATTTTAATTATTTAATAACAGTTAATGTGAAGCTATCAACGATTCGGAATGTAGTATCTTCTGATTGGCAAGAAACTCAATACGTCACTCTTTTTAATAAACTGTCAATATATATTCAACTTTTACAAACAATGTCATATGTCCTCCATGAAACACAGCGCTACTAAGTTCACAAATATTTTCATTTACATTATCCTGTACATAGTAATATGCTTGGCCAATTGAAGATTTTTTTATATAAAATTTTAATTTAAGAATTAGCGATTGTAAACTTTTTTGTGATTTTATTATATATGCGTGTACCTTAGCCTACAAAGGAACGTTTACTCTGTGAAATCGGACTTGTAAAAGCCTTATTTTCCTCAGAGAAAATTACGAAAAACTACACTCTAAGAAAAATACTGTAAAAGAACAATATTAAAATCTATTCTGATCAGACACCCTATCGAAGAAAAGTTTTAAAGAATCTACAACAAGAACTTCAACAGCGAACTGCCAATCGAGAGTGCAACCTGCGCATTAAATATGAAAAAGGGGTACCCGAAATATATAATTAAAATTATTTATTATATATAATTTAACTTGGTATAATTAAGGTATAATTAAACCAAACTAAATTTGATGAGTTAAAATAATGCTTTCAATGCATAGTTCATATTGTTCCTCTGTCTGAAACATGGATAAAGGATGAGGAAGAATTCAGTAGGCTTCAATTGCCTTAGTATTTACACTTTTTTTAACGATGGGAAATGTATTTAGGCACCCGCTGTGAGGCGGCGGGTATGTGGGAAGCGGCCGGACCCCAGGACTGCACGTCAGTCTGGCAGGCCGAATACCCACTAAAGGCCATAGATACCGTCTGCGCCATAGTGGGGCGCCACGGGATCGCTTTCGCATACAACCATGACACAGGAGAAGGGTTAGAGCTTAATCCACCACGCTGCTCCACTGCGGGTTGGCGGATAATTCCCATAACTAACGATCCTTATCAGATATATGTATAAGATAACAACCGGGACCGCTGGCTTTACGTGCTCTCTGAGGCACGGTGGGGAAACCCATAAGGACATACACCCAGATCGGAAACAAATATTTATACAAATACAAATATCTGCTCTGAGCGGGAATCGAACCGCGACCGCCGGCGTTGAGGTGACTACTCTCACCACTACACCAGAACGGTCATCATATATTAATATATTAAAATTATATTTTACAAAACGAATATAGTAATAGCCACTTTTTGTATTTGTATAGGCCTAGTCATTACTGATTGTAGTATTGTTATATATAGTTTTAGTATAATAATAAGTTAGTTACAATAGATGGAATATATACATGTCGTAGAAATCGATATTGTTTAAATAATACGTACAGATTTTTTGGATAACCAGTTAACTTTTTCAACTTTGTTGAAAATATGTGTGGTAAGAGCCGCTGGCTAAGCTTTTGAGCGGGCAGCGCTCGCTGGTGGCGCTGTCGCTGGTGCTGACCATCCTGCTGTTCAAGCCGGCGCAGCTGTACGTACTGGACGAGGTGTTCTATCCGTCATAACATAAATCTTTTTTTAACAATTTTTTCATGACGAACATATACGTCAAAAACAGTTAACTGGTTAACACCGTGCCGCTGTTATTGTACTCGTAATGGCGGTACATTGTAAGAGTCGTATATTGTTTAATTATTTAGTTACAGATTTGATTATCGTAATACGAATAGCATTAATTATTTAATATTATAATGGTGGCTCATCGAGCGAATCGTATATTGTGTGATGTTACGTAGTTTTTAACCTCAAGGTTACCTCAACCTCAACGTGTTAACCTCAACGTGTGAATTTCGGTTAGACTAAACCGTTGTTAGTATTCAAAAAAAAATGCATTTTACATATTTAACTTTAAAATTATTTAACGTAACTAATAAATATGTAATAAAAAGGAAAACTATGTAATAGTCGTTGTTTGTGTATATATGTGTAAAGACGATGAAGACATATTGGTTGGTGCTTTGGTCGCTTTGGGCCGCGCGACTGGTCAGGCAACCGACGTTACCAGTTCGAGTGACCGGAGGTTGGTTGCGAGGTGTGATAGCCCCCGATGGCTCTCATAAACGATATTTGGCTGTTCCATACGCCACTCACCCAATAAAACGTTTCCAGGTGTGATTTTATGTGATTTTTTTACAAGATCATTAAGTTTTTATACAGTTATTTAAATATAATATGTGCTAGTAATACGACATAAATGGAATGTTGATTCAGTTTTAGTAGGCTAAAAAAGTGTAGCCATGACCTTAGCGTTGACTTTTTTTTTTTCGTAACGATAACACAGGCCCACAAAAAAAAGTGCTCTGTAACTTTGACCAGACCTTCCTAGAGTTATGTATTTCGATGCGTTGAATCCGAATTTGGTCTGAATTGCATTTTTTCGCGATTTTTGGCCATTTAAGTGGTTTTTTTTTTTGCAATTTACTTAAAATTTTGGAGGTATATTGACCAAATTGAACTCGACATCGGATTCAGCGCATCGAAATACCTAACCCTAGGTAGGTCTGGTAAGAGGCACTTTTTTTTGTGAACTTGTGTAATCGTAAAGTATCTTTCTTATATAACTGTACTTGTAATCAGTATGTTTCAGAATATTTGTCTGTTTGTAAAAACGCGTTAATGTTAAAAAATACTTAACCGATTTGGACCAAATTTATAATATGTACTCATAGTTTAGGCTAAAAAAAATTAAAAAAAAATCCATGACTGTATGTCATGACTCTAGGGAGGCCCACAAAGACAATACCCAACATGAATAAATATTTATTCAAATACAAATATCCGCTGGGAACGGGAATCGTACTTGTGACCATTAGCGTTGATAGGGCCATTATGACTACTATATGACAACGCGCAACGGTTATCAAACTAACACTAAAACCTATAAAGATAAAACAAAAAATACAATCAGTTATAATAATAGAAATCAGGGTTCATTCCATAAAATATTTATTTTTAAGGGCCCTGGTCCTGAACCGACATGGCGAGGGATTTTAGAAGCGATAGAAGAAAATATTCAATGTCCTCAAAAAATCGGAGCAAGTATATTTATAGGTCGAGAAGAATGCTTAATCGTTAACGTATACACACCAGTAGACGCAATTACAGGTTCTAAATATCCAGTAATGGTTTATGTTCATGGGGGAGGATTCTACGAGGGATATGGAGCGAGTTTATTATACGGTCCTGATTATTTAGTATCCAAAGGAGTCGTCCTCGTTACTATGAATTATAGGTTGAATATCCAGGGCTTTGCTTGCTTGAGAATAAAAGAAGCGCCAGGTAATGCTGGCATGAAAGATCAAGTCGCTGCCCTGAAATGGGTTCAACGAAACATTCATGCATTCGGAGGAGACCCTAATAGTATTACCTTATTCGGTGAAAGTGCTGGTGCAGCCTCTGTATCTTACCACATTCTTTCACCAATGTCTAAAAACCTGTTCCACAAGGCCATCATGCAAAGTGGCTCGTCATTGGCAGCTTGGTCAAGGCAGTACAATCCGGTTCACATGGCCAGTTTGTTGACAAAAGTTATGCTATATGCTTCTGATGATGTATATGATATTTACAAAGCTTTAATGAAAACGTCTGACAGGGATCTTGTTGTAACCAGAGTGCCAAGGGAAGAAGGAAACGTTATAATATCGGAATGTATTCACACACCATGTGTCGAAGCTAAAATACCAGGAATAGAACCATTTATGACTGAAGACCCATACGATTTACTATCTAGTGGTAAATATTACAAAGTTCCTATGATAATCGGAATCAACAATGCGGAGGGTTTGCTGTTTTTTGGTATGGAAAACGATACAACTATACCAAAGATTGTTTTTGAAAAGTCATTACCTAAAAATTTGGATATACCGGAGGAATCGAAACGTAAGGAAATAGGAGATAAACTAAAGGAATTCTATTTGGGTGGTAGTAAGTTCACTTATGATAATTTAGCAAATTTTTCGAGATTCCACGGTGAGGCATATTTCTCACTTCCAGTTCTTGCAGAGACTGAACTATATTTAAGTACTAACGAAAATTCTATATATACTTACATATTTAGCTATAGTGGGAGAAGAAACATATTAAAATTGACATTAGGCTATGGATTAAGTAATGAACCGGGAGCTACGCATGCTGATGATATATTCTACTTATTTCAACAACCTCTCATTCCTTCATTTTTTGAGAATAATATGATAGACAGATTAACGACTATGTGGACAAATTTTGCTAAATATGGGTGCGTATGTTTTTATTGGTTATAGTCAATTTATTAATATTGAAGTATACCTAAGAGACGAAATTTCTCACTGTTCTAGCACACAAATATTTATCGTTCTAACAGCGCAAGTGTCTGTACTAGATCTGACGATAGACGCGAATAATTCACTTTATATGATAATTATTACAAAATTTTATTTGATATTACTTTTATGGCGGAACAAAATGTAACCATCAAACTTTATATGTTTCAGGGATCCAACTCCGAAGGCTTCTGATCTGTTGCCAGTGAAGTGGCTACCGACAAACAAATCGTCTCCTCATTCCCTCATCATCGACAGAGAGTTCTCCACAACACCACTCTGGTTCACTGACTCGCTTAAATACTTACGCGACGTATACGAAAAATACAGAAGGAAAACGGATTACGCAAAATAGACAGGGTATAATTATTACTTTTAAATGTAATAAATATGATTTATAAATTTATTAATTTTCGGTTCCCAAAAATTTACGCGTCGAACATAAACCTAAAATAGATATTATTCGAACTGGCTTTAAAAACAATTCTTAATTTTATCAAACTGTCACCGAATTTATATTATTCGTGAATCATTTAATCTCGTAAAGTGCTTTGGAATAGATTCTAACGAGAAGAGGCGGCGAGAATGTACTATATTAAAAAATTATGCATTATTGTTGAAAAAAAAATAGGAATAGAAGCTTAGTGGATATTGATTCTAAATCGCTTTATTGATATTAGATTTATAAAGATGATAAAGTTTTATACTTTGAAACGCGCGCAGAAGTCACATAATTTAAGTTTTTTTTTTATACGTTGATGTAAATTAATTTTAATTTATTTATTCAAATATTATGTATAGTACATAAACGTTTATACAACTTTTTATATGTACATGGTAAAATATATATAATAATCTTTTTGTTGTTTATTTATGAAATATCCTTTACCTATGTAGTTAAATTATTTCCTCTTATCAAAGGTTGTTTGTTGTTAAAAAATTGTTCTTTGTTGTTGTGTGTTATTTTGATTATATTAAACTTTTTTTTTTTAAATCTGATGGGTAGATCACTTGGCTTTTCTTACTTTTCTATTTTTCACTTGCATTTGTTGCTTGATGTTTCTATATTAATTATATTTTTATGCATAAAACTATTTAATTCTAAGATTTTATGGCGATTGCTGTGCAAACAATTAGACGTAATTAAACTTTATTTTGGTATTGGCCGATTGGTTGATTTTGAAAATATGATTAATATAATTAGAACTATATACTTTAAATATTGGTTTGGAAATGATTTAATCTAATTGATTACTATTTTTTAATAACAATAATAAGCTGCTTGTTATGAAAAACAATAGTTTCTGCGTATTTTTTTTTTATTTAAGTTGCTATAAATAAACTTCAAAAGTGTTTTGATTGTGAAGTAAAAAAAACGTTTTTTATAATTTTTTTTAATTTTTTTTAGTTAAAATGATTCGAACAATCGAAATAGTACAGTGCGTCCAGATTTCACGACACTATTCACCTGTAAAGGAGAGGAGTAACGTGTGCGCCAGAAATTTATGTTTAATTATTCAAAATCAAAATATAAGTTGGATGTAATCGAGAAATAGTTTAGTTTTACAACTTTGTGAAAAACATGTATTAAAAAAATTTATATATAGGCATTTACGATCGCCATTTAAACATTATGTTTCATTTAGTGCTGGGAATGCGATGTTGATTAAATTTAATTTTTACATTGACTTAAAGTTACCATTTCACATAGCTCCATATATATATTAAAAATAAACAATTGTAACAAGTTTTGATAATAGGAATGGTAGGAATTGCAAATACATGATATGCAAATAGTTAAAATTTTATAAAAGGAAAACATTACATAGATAATTAGGTACATTGAAGTAATATTGTTATAAAAATTAAGTTTTGAGACATGAAAAATAAGTTTATTGATATGTATATAAATAATGCGAGGTTAAAAGCTCAGTAAAGCTCTAGATGATGATGAGAAAGCTCTTGTTTTATATCGTTTTAAGCTCTCACAGCCAATTGTTATACGTCTTCTACGTCGAAATAAGCGAGACGAAATTGTAAAAGCAGCAAGAGTAAGATATATCAGTGGCACTGATCTCCAAGTAACTGGCGCCTTTTGCAAAATCAATAGATAATGAACGATTGGCGAAAGAAAATAGATAGCTTTTTTTTTGTGCAGCACGATCTAAGTGTAAAGAAAATAGCTACAACTATCGCTGGTGCAAACAGAAAAATATTTTTTCCAAGCAGCGCGAGGGTGGATCTGCTTTATTAGTGCATGGTCACGATAATCTTTCTCGTACATTTAACTATAACGGAATCAGTTGATTCTGCTGTTAAGTGCCAACCAATTTCTTTTATTTATTATGTTTACTATGTTTTTATTTATTTTTTCAAACAAATGTGTTTAAATATAATTTTCATATGTCATTATATCAGTTATATATTAAATAGGGAGCTTATAAAAATATATATCGTTGAAGACTATGGATGTCTAATAAGAATTATGTAATCTATCCAGATTGTTGTTGAAACTTAGATGTTTATTTTTAGGAAGTATCTATTCAAACGATTATCAGAAGTTTTTTTTTGTTAGGTTTTATTTTTATTGATAGGTCGTTAGATCTCTTTTGTTATTAAGAAATATTAATTAATTTATTCATTTTTTACTTTATTTAAGCAATAGCCTTATTTTAGTCAAAGATAATGTGCTTGTATTTACGTCTAAATATTTTGCCTATTCTATAAAATTGTTGTTTTAATCTATACATACTAAGGCTTTATGATATACTATCATTGGGATTATAATGTTTAATAATACAGAAAAGATGACTCGTTTTGTATAAATTGTCACACAGTACAGGCGCCTGAAGATTGTTGTAACGCAATTACACATTCTTACAATCTTAAAGTTCTGTCGCTAAATATTCAAAGTTTAAACAAAAACTTTGATAATTTCACCTATATAGGTACTTGCTTGAATTGACATTTCTGTGGATTGTAAATTTTTGACAGAATATTGGCTTGAAGATTACACATACTACTTCAAATATAACACTACAGCAGTTATAACACTAACAATAAGAAAGTTATAAATCAAAACAGTGGAGTCATAACTTCCGAAAAGGATAATTTAAGTTTCTGCGACTCTTTTTTTTTTTTTGCTGCGATTTTTTACATTTTTCTCGAGTCTAACGTTGATGTTGCAAATTGCTTGCAACTGATTCTAAATAACATTGTGACTATCTTGGGAGTGTACCGTCCACCGTCATTCTGTAATATATGTTCTGAATTATATTTTTGGTAAAAATAGTACCATTATACTCGCGGGTGACTTGAACATCAATATTGTTTCTCCAAACAACCAACAACTTGAATACTTAATCCTGATGGCATAAATCACGCAGAAACTTTTCCCCGGAATTTCAAAATCTACGAGAGGATAACCATGTCTTGACCACATATTTGTATACTCAGTTGCAAATCCTGTAGGTGTAATCTGTACTTCAGATATAGCCGATCACCACATGATACTGCTTGGCCTTGCTCCAAACTCGAGCAAACAAAGAAAAGCTGACAGAGTCATCATTAAAAGAAATTTAGAAGCCATTATTTCCTGGACAAGTTAGCTTGAATTTCTCTGATCGACATAACTTTGCGATGATGAACATATTATGTTCTTAATTTAATGATTTTAAAATTGTAAAAATGTTTAAGAAAGACATATAACACAAAATCCCTAAAGATTCAAGCGCTATCCGCAAATTTTAAAACTTTTTATTGCTTGAAAGTAAAATTTAAATAGGAACACTGAAAATAATAGACGCTTGTACAATGTTACATAGGTAGAACGGATGAGACACGAATAACAGGCAGTAACTGTTACAAATATCGATTACAAAAAATCATTTTTATGATCATATATATAATGATTATATTTTTTATCATTAAAGATCATTGTAAGTTATTGTTACGAACGGGGGTCCTTTTGGTTAGGGTCTCTTTAGCTGGTATAACTTTTTTTAGAAAATTAAAGTAAAAAAAATTTGAATTATATTTTGAATTACGCATTCCATCGTTCCATCGACTGGCCATATAAGCCAAACGTCTATCTGTCGAAGCTGTGTTCCTCCTCCTTAATAAAAAACTGTTTTAAAGGTAAAACTATTTTATTTTTCAACCTTAATTTTTACATACAGGGTTATTTTTATCACTAGCCCGTCTGTCAAAAAGATCAAACTAGCTTGTACAGGGTATAAAAATTAATTATCACAAGTGAACTAGGAAATTCTTCTTGAAAATACAGATTTAAATTAAATACTGAATTATTTCAGCAACAAAATCGATAAGATAATTGATAAACATACAAAAAAAAGTTAAAGTAAGCCGTATAAAATTTACAATCTAGCCATGAATCACTTCCGATCTATTTACGTTGCATGAGACACAAAGATCGACTTCACATGAAAAGACGAAAGTCACTAAATGACTATCTCTTGCACATTACATATACCCATTACAGAAAATTCTGCAACGATTTATTTCCAAGTAAAAAAATCTCAGTTCGAGAATACAGAACTGCCCATTAGCTCTATAGATTCTAAGAAACTATGGTAGCCCATAAAATCCATATGCCACTTAAGTCGCGAGGTGAAAGAGTCCAAGGAATCGCTATCACTTAACAGTGCCAAAAATCCTAATGACTTTCTGAATATCTGTTGTAATTACTTCTCTACAGTAGATAAAAGACTGACTCAGGATATCTTAAACAACCTTCATACAAATGAAGAAGAATTGGCCTGATCTGATACTAATAGCACTTATATTCGTAACTCTTTCTTCACGCAACCCGTCGATGAAACTGAAGTAGAGTCACCTATACTTTCGCTGAAAATGGTCAAGGGTCTAGCCATAGATGGTTTATCACACATCATATTAAGATATGATGTATATGGGTTGACTGGTAGAGATCTCTTCTAGAGATAAGTTCGCCCTTGCCAAAACTCATTGTACATTACTAAATATTGTAAACAATTTTTTTTACTGTGCAATAAAGAATATATATACATATTAAAAGAAATCCGTAACATAATTGTACCTCTTACAAAAATCCTAAATTTAAGCTTACAGTCAGGTATATTTCTAAACACTTGGAAAATTGCTTTTATGGCGCAAAATTTTAAAGGTGGAGCCAGATATGCTCATGAAAGTTCAATCTCTCTCCTGCCTGCTTTTTTCAAAGTTCCTTAAAAAAGAAATTAATAACAGATTTGTTAACTATTTTGAATTTACTTCAACTTGACTGACTTGATTTCCAAAAGGCAGTTCGGCTTTGGCAGAAGAAGAATGTCGACAGAGGATGCTGTTAATCTGCTTTTGTCTACTGTTACAAAAACAGATACAGTATAGGCATCTGCTTCGACTTGGCAAAGGCCTTTGATACTGTGTAATTTCTAATATAGAATTAGTTAATATAGAACTAGTAAATATAGAATTATGAAAATCAGAACATCATTTCGGAGTAAGAGGTCTGGCTCTGGAGTGGTTCTAGAATTACCTTACTGAAAGAAAACAGTGTGTTAGAATTGAAAATATTTGAGTTATTTGCCGTCTTTTAACTTTGGTGTCCCACAAAGGAGCATTGTTGGCTCAACATTATTCATATATCTATATATATGAATGACATACACTGTACTACAAACGTAGATATAATTTGCTACGCAGATGACACGGCTATTTTGTATAAAGGAGAGTCGTGGTATATAGCTTTTTATTAAATAAAGATTGCAGAGCAAGGTCTGAAGCAGATATCAGATTGGCTTATATCTAATCTTTGACCCTAAATTATATATAGAAAAACCAAATTTGTATGTTTTTTATTGTTCTAGGCGTGATTATTAACTCCAACGTAAGTTTTAAAAAACACATAAAATATCTTTCATGTCGCATACGAAAAACAGCGAATATAATGCGCCTTCTTCGTGGTTCGGCAACAAGAGAAATATTACCAGTAAGATTAGTTTACTATGCTTTAACACTTAACAATTAAAAAAAACAATTACTTACCTATAATATAACAGATTGGGGTGCCCAGCCCAAAGTTGCTTAAAACGATACTTAGGAAGCCTTTTACGTATCCAACTCAAAGATTATTTTAATAAATCGGTGTACTTGTACTTGTGTACAAAGTTGAAGTACCATATACAAATATTCCCTTTGCTAGACGGTTCGGTACATTTAAAGAGCACTTTATTTATAATAAAATAGTCAGTCTATGTGACATCAAAAAATTTAACATTAGCGAAGCAAAAACAATTATTATCGTCTGTTTTTGCTTGAATCGTTAAATATAGGTATATGATATCGTCCGAGCAACTGTCTAAACATCAGGAAACTGTACCGGGTTTTTGGTACCCGCAGAACAGGCTTTGCCTAGTTCAGGGCCATTGAATATTGTGTGAGATTGTTAATACTTGATGTTAATGACTTTATTTTATTTTTAAAAGATAACTTTTTAAATTTAGTGAAGTCAAGTCGCTAATGAGGTGGTAGTCACCGGACAAGAATTCCTGTGCAAATCTTGATGGAATTCATTCATTCGAGCATTGAAAACTTCTGTCATTGTTGCTAATGTGTCTTTAATGTATCCACATAGTGAAAATATTTTACTGAAATGACTTGTAGTGAAGAAGAATTACTTGCTGGTGGATGGCGGTATTTTGATATCACAGGTAACATAAATTATACTGTAACAATTTAAGATAACTATTTTAAAAAAATAAAAACTCTTAACAGATTTTTTTTTTGTTCCTACTAAATAAAGTATATAAGTAATTGAATTAAAAAAAAACTAAAATAATTAATTTATGCAGAAATTATTTTATTATGTAACGAGCAGCCACTGTTATTCAAAATTAGTAACTAATTATTTCTAAGCTAATAATTTAAAGTAGATTATAACAAAGTTATTCATATTTACATAATCAAGAACGAAATTCTAACGACCAATACTTAAACAAAGTTTAATTTTCTTTAATCTCAGTCTCATTGCTGCACAGCAATCGTCCTTGAAATCTTAATTTAAAGCTATAAATTCTTTATACATAAATATTAGTAAAATCTTTTAATACTTCCCACCGAATCACTTTCAACAAATACCTAATTATAAGAGGCTATCAAAATAATGATCTAGAATAAAATATATTTTAATTCGTAATAATTTATTTATTATCATTGCAATTGTATCTCTTGATGATAGCTTATTTAAAATAAGAACGGATGGAGTGTAGCAATTATGAAAATTAAGAAAATACATACATCGATAATTATCGAATGAAAATTATCGATAGTTGTCGATACTTATTGATAATTATCGGATGAAAAATTGTCGAGTATTTTTGAATTATCGATGATAATCGCACACTCCTACTTAGCAGAGTTACTGCTTGGTCGGTCGCACGGTACACTACTAGGAACTGTCTTGGGTTCCTTATTGACTTTACATAGTTATTGTAAAGTGCTATAACATTATGGTAATAAAGTAGTGATTGTTTATTGTTAATTTTAAATTCAATCTTAATTAAAAAATTCACTTTTCTTTATTTGAACCAAAACTTCGAGTATAATATATATATATATATGAATCACAATAACGCAATGGAAGTGAATAGTGAAAATAATGATACTACGACATATATTTTACATTGTATGAAAACTTGTGTAAATATTAGATAACAATAGATATAAATAATTAAAATTTTAAATATTGTGCTATATACGTTTGAATGAACTACCAATATTAAAAAATATAGCAAAAATTTACTAACTTATTAAAAGAATTATCTTAAATTATGTGACTTTGATGCGCATTAAAACATATAATTTTTTTTTAATTTTTATAGATTTAATATCAATAAACCGATTTAGAATTAGTATCCACGTGGTTTCTATTCCTATTTGTTTTCAACAATAATGCATAATTTTTTAATACAATACATTCTCGCTGCCTCTTCTCTTTAGAATCTATATTCCAAAGCATTTTACTAGATTAATTGATTCACGAATAATATAAATGCAGTTAAATTTTAGTAAAATTAAGAATTGTTTTAAAGCCTTGTCGAATAATATCTATTTTAGGTTTATGTTCGACGCGTAAAATTTTGGCAAATCACTACACACTAATAAGATAAATAAACCGAAACTTAATAAATTTATAAATCATATTTACTACATTTCAAAGTAATGATTATACCCTATCTATTTTGCTTAATCCGTTTTCCTTCTATATTTTTCGTATACGTCGCGTAAATATTTAAGCGAGTCAGTGAACCAGAGTGGTGTTGTGGAGAACTCTCTGTCAATGATGAAGGAATGAGGAGACGATTTGTTTGTCGGTAGCCACTTCACTGGCAACAGATCAGAAGCCTTCGGTGTTGGATCCCTGAAACATATAAAGTTTGGTGGTTACATTTTGTTTCGCCATAAAAGTAATATCAAATAAAATTTTATACCCTAGGATATTTAACAAATTGAATAATAATAATCATATAAAGTGAATTATTCGCGTCTATCGTCAGATCTAGTACAGACACTTGCGCTGTTAGAACGATAAATATTTGTGGCTTAGAACAGTGAGAAATTTCGTTTCTTAGATATACTTCAATATTAATAAATGGATTGTAACCAATTAAAACATACGCACCCATATTTAGCAAAATTTGTCCACATAGTCGTTAACCTGTCTATCATATTATTCTCAAAAAACGAAGGAATGAGAGGTTGCTGAAATAAGTAGAATATATCATCAGCATGCGTAGCTCCCGGTTCATTACTTAATCCATAGCCTAATGTCAATTTTACTATATTTCTTCTCCCACTATAGCTAAATATGTAAGTATATATAGAATTTTCGTTAGTACTTAAATATAGTTCAGTCTCTGCAAGAACTGGAAGTGAGAAATACGCCTCACCGTAGAAGCTCGAAAATTTTCCTAAATTATCATAAGTGACCTCACTACCACCCAGATAGAATTCCTTTAGTTTATCTCCTATTTCCTTACGTTTCGATTCCTCCGGTATATCCAAATTTTTAGGTAATGACTTTTCAAAAACAATCTTTGGTATAGTTGTACCGTTTTCCATATCAGAAAACATCAAACCCTCCGCTTTGTTGATTCCGATTATCATAGGAACTTTGTAATATCTACCACTAGATAGTAAATCGTATGGGTCCTCAGTCATAAATGGTTCTATTCCTGGTATTTCAGCTTCGACACATGGTGTGTGAATACATTCTGATATTATAACGTTTCCTTCTTCCCTTGGAACTCTGGTTACAACAAGATCCCTGTCAGATGTTTTCATTAAAGCTTTGTAAATATCATATACATCATCAGAAGCATATAGCATAACTTTTGTCAACAAACTGGCCATGTGAACCGGATTGTACTGCCTTGACCAAGCTGCCAATGACGAGCCACTTTGCATGATGGCCTTATGGAACAGATTTTTAGACATTGGTGAAAGAATGTGGTAAGATACAGAGGCTGCACCAGCACTTTCACCGAATAAGGTAACACTATTAGGGTCTCCTCCGAATGCAAGAATGTTTCGTTGGACCCATTTCAGGGCAGCGACTTGATCTTTCATGCCAGCATTACCTGGCGCTTCTTTTATTCTCAAGCAAGCGAAGCCCTGGATATTTACCCTATAATTCATTGTAACAAGGATAACTCCTTTGGATACTAAATAATCAGGACCGTACAATAAACTCGCTCCATATCCCGAGTAGAATCCTCCCCCATGAACATAAACCATTACTGGATATTTAGAACCTGTATTTGCGTCAACTGGTGTATATACATTAACGATTAAGCATTCTTCTTGACCTATAAATATACTCGCTCCGATTCTTTGAGGGCATTGAATATTTTCTTCTATCGCTTCTAAAATCCCTCGCCATGTCGGTTCAGGACCAGGGCCCTTAAAAATAAATAGTTTATGGAATGAACCCTGATTTTTATTATTATAACTTATTATATTTTTGTTTTATTTTTATAGTTATTAATGTTAGTTTGACAACCGTTGTGATGTAGATGTCATAATAGCCCAATCAACGGTAACAGTCACAAGTTGGATTCCTGTTCCTAGCAGATATTTGTATATTTGAATAAATATTTATTACGACATACATTCATAGCATGATTTTTTTTTATCCTAAACTATGACTACGTATAGTTATTATACATTTGGTCCAAATCGATTAAGTACTTTTTAACATTAATGCGGTCGTACAAACAGACAAAGATTCTGAAACATATTGATTACAGTTGTATAAAAAAATACTTAAAGATTATTGTTACGTAAAATTCAAATCGTATCATAGTACCTACACTATTTGGCTTAGATTATATTGTCTACACTTTACATTTTTAAACCAGTAACCCGTTACGAATACTACTACCTTACGAAAAACCGAATCAACTTGCCAATTTTATATCGCATCACTAGTACACTTTATATTTAAATAACTGTATAAATACTTAAAGATCTTGTAAGTATTTACAGAAAAACATACCTGAAAACGCTTTACTGGATGAGTGGCGTACGGAACAGCCAAATATCGTTTATGGGAGCCATCGGGGGCTATCACACCGCGCAACCAACCTCCGGCCACTCGAACTGGCAACGTCGGTTGCCTGACCAGTCGCGCGGCCCAAAGCGACCAAAGCACCATCCAATATGTCTTCATCATCTTTACACAGATACACACAAACAATTACTGATCATGACGACTTATTGCACACCTTGTAACTTAAAACTTTGTAACATTTCTCGTATTATTACATATTTATAAGTAGCTTTAAATAAATTTTAAATAAAATGTTATAACAAACTGGTTTTCTTTTTTTGAATATTTACAACGGTTGAGTCTAATTGAAATTCACTCGAAATCGAGGCCCTCAAGGTCAAGAGATACGTAACATCTGCACTAATAATAAAATCGATAGAGGTTTCTGTCGGTGCAGCAAAAATATAAAGATATATCAAGTTATAAGTTAATTTATCACGTGTTATACAAACTTTTATGACAATTTGAAAACTTAGTGGCATAGTTTTTTTTACAATTTCGTAGTTATAAAGCGCGACCGCGCGCCACTTGCCGCAGTCGACTGACATGACGCCAGACGTTAGACTCAGAATATGCGGACAAATTCAGTAAATGCGCCAAAAATCACTTACAGAATTCAAACTCAAGTTGTAGGGTTAAGTAGAGTCGAAACACCCACACATGCGCGTTACTTATACAATTAAACTTGGTACTCACACAAACACACGCACACACACACATACACATACACGCACGCACGCACGCACACCTCTATAGAATATTTTTTGAACAACATTTTTTTTTTTAATAATTAAAGTAGCGTGTAATGCTTATAGCAAAATAAGTTAGATACGATCTCGTTATCGTAATTAAAGAATATTAATAGTAAAAAAGCAAATACAAATAAAATATACAAAAGCAGGAAATCTTTTGAGTTAAGGTTATCATTACTGTTAACTTCCTTAGTTTACTAATCTGTTGAATGTTCACTTAACTCGACTTTTTTTCATTTCATGATGTTTTAAAATAAAACTTAGGTTTTAAATATAGAATAAATATAAATAATAATATATTATAACGGTACTACCGTATCGACTTCAAACAAGGAGTGTCAGAAGAATAATAAAATTTAAATTTAAAAGACCTACAGTATATTTATATTTATATTTACTTAGAGCTTGTTTAAAAGGCCCATAGTCAGAGACCACGTCTCAGATCCGTATATCATCACTGGTAACACAAATTGGTCGAGACTTTCGACTTCAATCACTGAGGTATGACAGATGAAAAGACGTTTTTTAACTTCACGAACGCTGGCCAACCTAGCTGGATTCGACGATTGACCTCTTTCTCGAAGTTGGACCTAACAAGATGGACATTTTTTCCTAGGTAGATGTACTCGTCAACAACTTCGAGAGTAGAATCTCCAACCGATATTGGGGTGGGCACGACATGGATATTCGACAAGATTTTTGTCTTTTCCATATTCATTTTAAGGCCCACCCGTCGGGAAACTCCATCAAGGTCGCTGATTATAATACCGAGGTCGTCCAGGGATTCTGCCGACGAGTAGGCTAAGTAATTTAATAATTTACCTGAGATATTAAATGTTGTAACACCTTTCTTCACTCTGCTTAAAACTGTAATATTTATAACATTATACATTTACATCATTCTCTCTTGCTACACTAGCACAATGTTGGTAGATTTTTGAGTTTTTAAACTGATCGTTCATATAAGATAGTTCACCTGTACCTCTACCCTTCATAGTTTTTAGGCATTCTCACATCATCTTTCAGTAGCCAAAGAGTTAAAGAACTTCAAATACTGTAATTGTAAGTACTTTTATTAGGAAATGTTAATAAAGTTTTGTGTTGCATCTTCACAGACTTTTTTGTATCGATTCCCTTCAGTAAAATTAAGCTTTCATTGCAACATTTTGCACAAAACCATGAGTGCCTTCATATTTTCGTATAGCCAAGGCACAAGAAGATGTATAAGTTTAATTGGTCGTAAAGGAGCGTATATATTTTATACTAACCCGTGCGAAAACGCTCAATATTGTAGTCAAATATTAAATGTTAATATTATAATGTGAACGTAAGTAAATTTATGTGTTATTGATGTTCTAAAAAACGCCTTTTAGAAATAATGTATATCGTTCTTAGTAATTAAAAAAGTAAATACTTTATAGAATTATGTACCTACGTCGATATTTATTGATTTGCGCAATAAATCAAAAACAATCGCATAAAATATAAATAATGTCATATCTATCACATTAGCTACAAAAATTATTCATATATACCCCATGTACTTGCAGTAGTTTTTTTTTTTTTGTTTTTTTTTTTTTTTTTTGTTTACGTTACTACAAGAAACACCCGCATAAAATGTAAATAATGTCTGTGATGTTAGTTACAAAAATTATTCATAGATGGCGCCCCGCGTATTTGCTGTTGTTGTTGTAGTGTAGATATGGTTCAATGCACAGCCAATAGATGGCTCTCGTTTTGTTATCAATAATTTCATTTTAATTTTTTTTTTAATGAAAACAATTTTTTTTATACGTTTTATATTTTTCGTCAAAAGCAAGCTTTGTATATAAATTATTATTTTCGGTCAAGTATTTAAAAAGATCCAGTCTCTCCAGTAAAAAACACCTTTTAGAAATAATATATATGATGATGATGATTTCGATTTTTATTAGTTTAAATAAAAGAGAATTGTAAATATTAAGTTTATCACCTTTGGTTTGAGCACGAAGTGCACTATGTCAGGGAATCTTAAAGCTACTTCCATTCAAAATTGAAGTTTTAACTTGGGTGGACAAATTTCATAACAATTTTTTTTTTTTTCATTATACGGCTTCAACGGGAATTTTACCATGTACATAGACCGGTTATAGTACTGAAATATTCATGAAGTCTAATTGTATAGTTTTTTACTCAAAGAAAATCGAAAAGTTCAGTTTAATGTTTGAAATTATTTTATTATAATCACTCTTTTGACTCACCTATAAATGATTTACATAGTGGAAAGACATTATATAGGGGTGAACTTGACTATAAATTATGCGACAAGTAATTTTCACATTTTTAACATGTAATATGTATGTTTTAAGTTCAAAACTTTCTATTGTTAAACTTTAAAAGATCCGTTTCTGTGGGAAATTAAAACAACATATTCTAATTGTCTCAGTCTTTTTTTCTTCTGTACTTAGAGTAGATATCGCGTAAGTATTTAAGGGAGTCGGTGAACCATAATGGTGTCGTGGAGAACTCTGTATCGATGACGAAGGAGTGGGGAGACGTCTTGTTTGTCGGAAGCCATTTCACTGGCAACAAAGCTGATGACTCTGGAGTTGGATCCCTGTAAAAATATTTAATTAGGCTTAAAATGCAAATTATTTAAAACTAGTAAACTTACGTATTATATACCATACAAGTATCATAAACTAATATCTAACAACATTAATCAAATCGAAATGCAAAACTTCACTACTAAGCATCGAGTAGTCAAATTTAATATCACTCACTTCAGCAAAAACGTAATTTCAACGTTATGAAATATCATTCTTAGAGTAATACATTCTTAAAAACTATACCTATATACCAATAAAATACCTACCCATATTTAGCAAAGTTTGTCCACATAGTCGTTAATATATTAATCATTTTATTTTCAAAAAATGTGGGAAGAAAAGGTTGTTGAAATAAATAGAATAAATCATCAGCGTGCGTAGCCCCTGGTGCATTATTTAGTCCATAGCCTAGTGTTAACTTTGGCAAATTTCGTCTTCCATTGTAGCTGAATACGTAGCTGTATACGGAATGATCGCTAGTATTTAAATATAGTTCCGTTTCTGCTAGGACTGGGAGGTTAAAATATAAATCACCATGTAGTTTCGAAATATTTACTAAAGTATTAATGGAAATCTCACTTTCACCCAAATAGAATTCCTTTAATTTCTTTCCTATTTCTATTCGTTTCAATTCATCGAAAACTTCCAAAGTTTTAGGTAATGACTTCTCAAACTTAATATTTGCTATTGTAGTATCGTTTTCCATACCAGCAAATAGTAAGCCTTCTGAGCTTGTAAGACCAATCATTATAGGAACTTTGTTATACCTTCCTTCAGATAACAAATCGTATGGTGCTTCAGTCAAAAATGCTTCGGTGCCTGATATTTTATCTTCAACACAGGGTGTGTAAAGCAATTCAGAAATAATAGTATTACCTTCTCTTCTTGGGACTCTGCTTATAATTAAATCTCTATCAGACTTTTTCATTAATATATTATAAATTTCATATAAGTCATCATTGGCGTGTCCCATTACTTTTGTCAATAAGCTAGCCATATACACTGGTTTAAATTGGAACGCCCAAGATGACAAAGAAGAGCCACTTTGTAAAATGGCTTTATGAAAGAGACCTTTCGCCATCGGCGACAATACCAGAAAAGACACAGAAGCTGCTCCAGCGCTTTCACCAAATATAGTAATACTGTTAGGATCTCCTCCAAACGCTTCGATATTTCTTTGGACCCATTTAAGTGCAGTTACTTGGTCTTTCAAGCCAGCATTACCTGGCGCTTCTTTTATTCTTAAGCAAAGAAATCCTTGTATATTTAATCTATAATTAATTGTGACGAGAATAACGTCTTTGCTAACTAAATATTCCGGACCATATAGAAAACTGGAACTGGATCCTTCAAAAAATCCACCACCGTGTATGAAAACCATAACTGGATACTTAGAATGTGCAGAGGCGTCAACTGGCGTGTATATATTTAAAGTTAAACAATCTTCTTGACCTATAAGTATACTGTTGCCAACTCTTTGTAAGCACCGTACATTTTCTTCTACAGCTTCGAATACGCCACGCCATGTCGGTTCAGGGCGGGAAACCTAGAAAGATAAAATAACGTGTGATTATAACTTTATCAATTTATTTTACATGACCTTTGTTTTCTGTTATCAAATATCAAAGAGGATGTATGATTTATGTGAAAAATTAATTATATTTCTATATGCAAGTTTAAATAGATGTTTAATTTTAAAGACAAATTGCACCGCTTGTCTGTCTTATTACCAATATACCTATCCTAATATAATAATAAGTATAACAATATTAATTTAATAAATAAAAAATTATTACATAAAATATATTTTATTGTACGCTAGAGTTTAGTTCTAATCGTAACCTTCCTCAATAAACAAATAACTTAAGGAAAAAATTTGTTAACCGGTGACCTATGTATATCCTGTGATTAGCACGCTTAAAAAAACATTTTCCTTGAAATATTTATTATTTTTAAACTTTTTAGGCCTAAGCCTAGTGTCTAAACACTCGCGGTTACACATTAGAGTCTTTTCGTGACTGCGGACCATGTAACTGGTCCAAAATATCGACAAAAAACTATATCGTGTTATGTACTCGTTTTTATCTTTAAAATAATCAATTATTCTGTGTATTCATATCCGTTTTTGTTATTTATTTTAAGAGTTTAGTTATTTTAAATTGTTAATTTTGTCAGAACTAGTAAAAAGGAGAAATTTTAGGTGCTTACAAATTTTCAATTAATGACATCAATTGTGTACTCGAAATATTGTACCTAATAACACTATTTTAATTTTTAAGGGCATATATTTCTTTATAGTTGTTTTGCGTGATCAATGTCTATATATAGGTATTAATACCTTAAGAAATAAGAAAAAAACCTAATTCGTAAAATCATATTAAAAAAATATAATATTAATACATAATAACGCAACGATCAAAATCTCACAGTAGTATTTTTTCTCAGAATGAACAGAAAACTATAATCTAAAATTCCCACAACAATTTTTATACAGCTTCAGGATTTTCTAATATCTAAATATTTATTAAGAAATAACCAAATTTACATTTCAATACAAATTCATAGAGAAGAGCCAAAGAAATAGAATCGTTAAGTTAATCACGGTTTAATCGCATAATATGCTGTAATGACATTCGTCCATGACTTACAAAAAAATCAACTAAATGTCAACAAAAAGTTATTAAAGCATGAATAATATTTTAAAATGGAATAATAATCTGCACCATTAGGCACAACTATAAGTGATTTAGCCAAAAATTAATTGTTTTGAATATTTTATTTCATGAACGAAAAAATATCTATAACTTAGTAAAAACATAATTTTGGCACACCTGAAATCGCTTTACTGGATGAGTGGCATACGGAACAGCCAGATATCGTTTATGTGATCCGTCAGGAGCTACCGCACCGCGTAACCATCCGCCGGTTACTCGAACTGGCAGCGTTGGTTGCCTGACCAATCGCGCAGCCCAGAGCGACCATAGCACCACCCAATAAGTCTTCATTATGTCAATTACACTATCACTAGATCAGTTAGTCACCAACATCATATTGAATATGTAACATATTTCACAAAAGTTATAAATTAAAATCGATAAGAGCTGTTATCACTCGTAATTGTATTATAAAATTTTAAACAATTTAAATTAGATATGCTATTAGCTTCATAAATCGTATTTTTTTTTTCAATGACATTGACTGTCGACCCCGATACTCGGAGCGTGTATAGCAACTCCGTTTAGCGTAACTAGCTCCGTTGTGACCATCAAGGTTGCGTACACGTTATATCCGCACTAATAATAAAATCGATAAAATTATCTGTTCATAAATGAAAATATTGTAACTTTACTTTCACTTACGTTCTATTACTTTCTATATCATTAATTCTTGAGTTATATAAAGTGCGAAGTGAATGAATTTTATAGACGAACGCACGCGAAGTAAGACATAATATAATATACTACGATGCATTAATGTTACGACGTGGAGCATAAAAATAGGAAAAATAATGAAGATTGATATTCAAAATTAAATTATTTTTATTTCAATTTAAAACCTCGTATATAACTAATAAAGTCTAACAATAGACCAAATTCTAAAAGTATAAAAACAACTACATACGCGGTGTTCATAAAAGTTATTTAAAACAGGAAAAACTCTATTATTAACGGTAATTTTCTTCGACCTTTATGTATTTTTTTCATAAAAACAGCTTTTTTTGACTACGCGTTGTCACACCGGCCACAGCACTGACCATTGCGCTGGAGGTCACAGGTTTGATCCCACTCGTGACAAACATTTGTATAGGCCATACAGATGTTTGTCGTAGACTGGGCATTTGTCTTTGTATTGTCTGATTCCGGTTACCCATAAGAGTAAATCCTACTGGTGGCTGTTGAGTGTAATGTTTTACTACATACTCTGAAGTGCACGTCCAATGTTACATTTTGCTCAGACAGACAGACACTCACCGGTGGGAGGGATGCGCAGTGCCGCGCTCCCGATTGCATGGGTACCTACCACCATCTTGCTTGTTTCTCCCGTGAAACAGCTTTGCTGTGTTTCGGAGAGAAGGGCAAGACAGGCAGTGTAATTACTGGCACCGAGACTTTAACACCTTATGTCTCTGGATAGGCAACACATAAACCGGTTTATGTTCATGGACGACGTTAACCACTTACCATCAGGTGGAACGTCTGCCAGTTTACCTATTCACTTAACATTAAAAAAAAAGAAAAAAAACGACAGCTCTTGCTCATTAAATTATTAATCAATTGAATTATTAACTAGCTGAACCGTGTGAAAACGTACAATATTATAGTCAAATAATTAATGTTAATATAATGTAAAAATAAGTTAATGCATGAGTTCTTGATGTTCTACTATTATTTATTATATTTATTGATTTGCGCGATAGATAAACATTCGCATAAAATGTAAATAATGTCATAGCTATCATATTAGTTACAAAAATTATTCATAGAAGGCGCGCCATGTTCTTGTAGTGTAGATATAGTAATACGCAGTCAACAGATGGCGCTCGTATCGTTATTAATAAAAATCATTAATATTTTTTTAATAAAATTAAAAAAAATTACATTTTTCTTTAAAAGTAGGGAACATTAGCTTTTAAATGTAATATGAATTGTTTATTTATTTATTTATTTTTTAGTAATTTTGGTTAAGTATTTCAAAACATCTAGGCTCTCCGGGAAAAAACACCTTTTAGACATAATATATATAATTTTAGTCGTAAATTCGTAATCAAATTTCGGGGTATAACGTAGTTAACAAACGTACCAACGTACTTATCAAGTATTTGAGATTATTTTCAATGCTATCAACGATAAGTCGAGTATCATTCATAGAGTTTCGTGTGTTCGTGATATAACTTATAGTCACAGAAAATTTCCTTTATAAATATCGACTTTTATTATGTAATCTGCTTTTTTCTCTTTTCTTATATTTCTAACGCTGGCAAAACTAGAGCAGAATATTATCTTACGTTTTATAATACGAAAGATTTAACGTCTATTAAAATTGTGCTGTTTTTATGAGCTGAATCAACATGTAAACGTCCCACCGCTGGACAAAAGCCTCTCCTCCATATAGAAGAAGGGTTGGAGCTTAATCCACCACGCTGCTCCACTGCGGGTTGGCAGATAATTTCCCTACCATGAGTAACGATCGTTATCAGATGTCTATAGTAACAACCGAGACCACCGGCTTACGTGTTCTCCGAGGTACGATGAAGAAACCCATAAAAACATACACCCACACCGGAAACAAATTTATACAAACACAATTATCTGCTCCGAGCGTGAATCGAATCCGCAACCGCGCCGACGTTGAGGCGACTACTCGCAGCACTACACCAGAACAGTCGTTTGTATACTCATATATATTACAGTTGCATCGAAATAATCAACAACAAATATTCTTGCCTAGTGGTACAAAAGTTCTATTAACGCTGACGGTTGCAGATTCGATTTCCGCTCGAAGCAAATATTTGTAGTTATAAAAATATTTGTTTCTGGTCTATATATTAATTTGTTCTTCTCGGTTTCCTGATCGAGCCTCATAGAGCTCGTAAATCCGAAAGGCTTGGTTGTTATTATAAGCACCGGTTACCAATTGTTACCTAATTAAAATTATCTGTCATACTAACGTAGATGAGCCCTGCCGGATTAAAAAGTCCAACCGACCTATATGCGATATTTAATATACAACAAAATTAAAAAAACAATATCAAAAACTTTATTGCGAATAATACGTGAATAAACTTACTCTTGAGACTTTGTAACTT